>CM053772.1:67104131-67140891 GCA_028658325.1 Potorous gilbertii | reverse complement strand
GTGCTTGGGGTCTGGGATTGAAATGCTGCTCCCCAGCCTCAGGGGTTTTGGCGGCAGGCTTATCTGCTGGTTCTCAGGTGGGGGCAGGGCCGCCTCTTAGGCTCAGTTCCCTCAGGGGGTTTATACAGAGATCCTTTGTAATGGAGCTGGGGTGGAGCTCCAGCCCGCTCTGGGAGTCTCTGGCCGAGCTGCCTCTGCCTCTGCCTCTGGCCAAGCGGCCTCAGCCTCTGCCACAGCGGCAGCCTCCCAGGGGGTCCGAGTCCCGGAGATCCCCCGTTCCCCTCTCAGCCCGTCTCTCTCACTGACCTGTGAGTCTGTGGGTGGTGGGACCTTCACGGCCACCCGGAGATTCAGGTCCCCGCCGCCCGCTGGGCTCTGCTGGCTCCTCTCAGTGCCGCGTGGCCCGGGCGGGGGAGGGGAGCGCTTGGCCGGACAGGGCTCTGCTCCCGTGTCCGGGTTACCTTTGCGGTCAGTTTTTCAGGGCTCTCTGCAATGGAAATCTCCTTCACTGTGTTGCTGCGCGGCCTCCACTGCTCCAGAATTTGTCAGGAGTTCTTTTTACAGGAAATCTATGGGCTGTGGGTTCGGACCTAGCATAGGTGAGTCTTTCTACTCCGCCATCTTGGCTCCGCCCCCTGAAGTCTTTCTTAAAGCACAATATTACCATGGTTTCTTTTGCTATCCAAATTTTGAAATAAAAAATGTTGAATTGGATGAAGACAGGTATAATATTAATTAAAGATCTTCCCCACTCATTAATAGACCTCACCTGAAGCCCATTAAGGGAAGCTTGTTAGGGAAGGCTTATTTTGTTGGAATGCCCACATTGTTAATTAATGAGGCACTGGGTCATGGGGATCATGCCCTCTAACTCTGAAAAAAAAAAAATATATATATATATATATATATATATATATATATATGTATATGTATGTATGTATGTATGTATGTATATACTCTGAGGTGAGGTTTTGCTTTGGGAGCTTGAAAGAAGGTTCCTGTGCTAGGTGAGACACTGGGTAGCTGTTCCTTCCCATCCTCACTCCCTGCTTTGAAAACTCAGATATTGGTGCTTCTTTTTCTGGTAACTGTGTATGCATGTAATGGTCAAACAGTTGGATCTGTCTGTTGATCCGTGATATATGTATTACTTATGGTCAGACAATTGGAAGCTCTGTTTGTTGATCTTTATTTCTCTTCTTGTATTTTCTGTGTTGGTGAATGTAATTAAAGTAGATTGTTGACCCATCAAAAGTTGCTTTCTTTGTAGAAATACAACAGACCCTCCTGTGTATGCCAAGGTGCTTGCTGCATAGCATTGAGTGACTTCTCCTTTCATTTTGATATTAAGCCAATTCTAAGAATTTTATGGCTAGAGTAGTCAGTTAAGTAGTGCAATGGATAGAGTTCTAGGTCTGGCGTTAGGAAGACCCAAGTTCAAATCCGACCTTATGTGCTTAGTGGCTGTATGACTTTGGGCAAATCACTTAACTACTGTTTGCCTCTGTTTCTCAATTGTGAAATGGAAAAAAAATAATAGTACCTACCTTCCAAGGTTGTTGTGAGACTCAAATGCAATAATATTTGTAAAATACTTAGCACAGTACTTAGCACAGTACCTGACACATATAATGGATACTGTATGAATCTTATTGTTAACATTATTATTAAACTAATATATGTAATTTTTCTGTTATTTAGGCTATATTTTGCCTCTTATGCCTAAGAATAACGACCTCAATATAGGTTATGTGTTTCTTCCCAAGTCTGTCTTATACAAGATTTAAGGGAGCTTTAAAATTACTGAGATACACACATAGACACACACATACACATACCTTTGCATACAAATCCTTTCAAAAACATCTTATTTAAAGGCTACAGCCTATGCTTAGTGGCAGCCTAAATTCAGAAAATGTAGTGTTTGACTTTGTCAAGTGTCTTGACAGCGTTGACAGACCTTTAACATTCTTCAAGTTGAGCATTCTATTAATCCTACACGTGAAAAGATAAAAGGTAATTTAAATATGACTTTGAGATGACTTGGGGAAATGGGATAATGGGTAATTAACATAGTCCTTGAACCCTCATGGGTTCATGGAGGACCAGTTTGATGGCTGTTGTCTTTTGAAGTTTAAGACCCCATGCAAACTATTTAAAAATATATTTTCTTGACTGAAATGTGGTAAAGCTATATCTTTATGAGCATAAGGAAATTCACTGGAAATAAATTTCAAAGATGAAACTTTGTTTTAAAATCCTGTATATCTATATTGGTTAGTAGGCCAAATAATAATGTATTTACTGTGTAATTATATTGTATTTTATGCCATATTTTTAATGTCTTTTCTACAGATATTAAGTGGATAGGGGCTATCTTATCTGTTTGTGTATCTCTTTTAGGGATACATGACACCTTGTACAGTGGTGCTCAAAGAATGTGTGCTTGAATGTTAAATTAATGCAAGCTTCTTTTGATGGGGGGGCTTTCCAAGTATTGAAAAAATTGCCAGAAATCATAAGAGAGCAGTATATGTTTGAAATAGATCTAGACTGCAATCCCATGGGACGCGGACTTATGTCTTGGCTGTACCATTTATACGTGGGTTCATTAGACAAGTTTATAAGTGACCTCTCTGCCTTTTTCCCCATCAATAAAATGCAGAAGTTGAATTAAATCCCCCAAATCTCTTCTGGCTCTAGATCATACATGATCCTAGATACAAAGATGAAGTCATGATTCTGACCTTATAAGAGGTTAGGGACATGTCAGGGATACAAGTAATGAACGCATATTAAAATGTGATGTGTATATTAAAGCCATACAGACAAAAGGATATGAGAGATTCAAGCAGAGATTATCTCCTATTGGCAAAATCAAAAAAGCTTTATAGTAAGTAACCTCTAAACTGTTATATGTTGAACAGGAAGGGTTTCAACCAATCATGATAGGAGGAAGAGCATTTTAGACATGAGCAATGATACAAGAGTACAAGAGGATGAAGTGCTTTTAGAATAAAGAGAGTAAGAATGTTGAACTAAATGACTCTAAGGTCCCATCCATCTTGAAGTCATACCATGTTGTCTAGATAATCATTGCATGTTGTCTAGATAATCATTGCATATAACTGTTTGGTAATGAATAAGATAGTCATGTGGTATTCATTTGATTTTTAATTTTTAAGAAGTGATATCATTCATAGTCAGGTATGAATTTATTGAATAGTTACTGTAGACAAAGCACTGTGCTAAGTGCTAGTGCAAAATCTATAGAGATTCTCTTTCCCCTTTATAAAGAAATGAGAAGAATTAGGGAAGTGAAGGTTAAATACAACAGAACTCACATTAGCTTGTGAGAATACCATATTTTTATGTCTTTTCTACTAGATATTAAGTGCACTGAGGAAAGGGACTGTCTTATCTATGTGTGTATTTCTTTCAGCGTATAGCACAACACCTTGTACACATAGTGGTACTTAAAGAATGTATTATAACAGCGTTGTAATAGTTTAAAATGCATAGAGGAAAAACCAAAAATAAATAAATGCAGACTAATTTGTGTCTTTATTAATAATAATATAATAATTTATGTTATTTTCATTTTGGCCTATAGGAAAGGCTCCTGATGAGTCTTTTGCCCAGAAATGTTGCCATGGAAATGAAGGAAGATTTTCTGAAGCCACCTGAGAGAATTTTTCACAAGATTTACATTCAAAGGCATGACAATGTCAGGTAGGATCAACCCTGCAAAAAAAAGATAAGATTTAATACGCTTATGTGAATACGCACTGAAAAGTACTGGAATTGAAATATGAATGTTGAGAAGTGGAACGCTGCATTGGTTTAGGAGTTTAAAATCCTGTGTTCATCAGATGAGAAGAAAGTCTATGATACCATGTGGAGAAAATTTTGAAAGATCCATGTGGTTAGGCCCTTTCCTGACTGTGAATCAGCAATACTCCACATTTCATGAATTGCCATGGCCAACACATTTATCATCTCATGAACCAACTTTGTGGTAATGAGCCTTTTTCCATACTTAGACTAGTCCTTGGATAAGAGTCATATGGTCTGTTACAAGGCCTTTACTTGAAGCTTTTCTGACTTGATCAATCTAACAATTAAAGTTATCCAAAAGAGAGAAAAGGTCCTTCAGAAGGTAATGAGTTCCTCCTCCTTGAAGATATCCAAAAAAAATCTGGGTGTTATAGAGGGGATTTGGGTTTGAGTATATGATTTTTGTGACATATTGTATCTGATGGGCAACACCTTTCAAAACGTGAGGGCCCATTTGTGCCATGATAAGGCATTGGAAGAAGATGTTAGTAGAAGCTAGAGAGGATGGATAACATTTCAAAAGAAGTAGGTAGTGATGATAGTGATTACAGAATGCAGAGTAAATCAACCTTTAAGGGATTTGCAGCCTTTGGATTGTTGATAAGAGTGCTAATCTTCATTATCCAATATACAAAATAAATATGGACCAGTTAAACTGGTCTACAAGCAACTAAACCATTCAGTAGAAGTAGTATGTTCTCTTTACTCCATCACTTAGAATCCTTGTGTTCCTTCAAGTCTAAGGTCAGATGCCATCTACTTTATAAAGTCTTCCTTGATACGTCTCTCTCAGCTGTTAGTTTTCTGTCTTATTAGAGTACTGGACTTGTAGACAGGCAGATCAGAATTCAAATTCTGCCTCAGACACTCATCAGTTTGTGACCCAGGGCATGTCACTTAACCTCTCTCAGACTCAGTTGTCTCATCTGCAAAATTAAGATAACAACAGCACTTCTGTCCAAGAATTGCTAGGATCAAATGAAATAACATATATTCAGTGCAAATGTTAAAGTACCATATCATTGCTAGCTAATTTTACTTATCTGCAAGCATGTTGTTTCTATCCAATTGAATGTAAGTTCCCAGATGTCAGGACCATTTTATTTTTGACTTTGTGTACCCAACTCCAAGCAAGTAATAATGTATTTAACTAATAGAGTCATAGATTTAGAATTTAAAGGGAACTTAGAGGCCCCCACTCCCCCATTTTTTGAATGAGCTGAGACCTAGGAAGATGAAGAGACTTGCCCAAGTTTACACAGGTAGTAAGTATCAGAGGTAGAATCTGAACCCAGGGCCTCTGACTCCCAAGCCAGCACTCTTTTCATTGGGTCAAACTGCCTCTGTTGGATAATTCAACTGAACAAACATTTATTAAAGACTATTAAGACAAGACAAGAGACAGAGACACACATATGGTGGAAAAGATTATCCCATTTGGAAAGAGAGGATGAGTTTAACTTCTAGGTGTAGAAACTTGGATATCATTTATTCACTTCGGGCCTTTGTTTTCTTGTGTGTAAAATGAGGAGATTCAACAACATCTTTAAAATGTATACTGACTCTGAATGTAAAGAGGGCTGAGAGGTGATTCTTGCTTCAAAGAGCTTACAGTAATCAGGAAAATAATTGAGGAACACAAGTAACCAATGTATATTAGAATGTATTTTAGAAAGGGATAAGTACCTGGGAGAAATAGAGAGAAAAGGAGACACAAGGAGGAGGAGAAAGTTTCCTCTTGTTGGAATGTGGGAAGGCTCCATGTAAGAGGTGGTATCTGAGGTGCTTCTTGCAGAGTGATTAAGACTTTTCAACAGGTGAAGAGGGGAAAGAACAGTGTTCCCCATGTGAGCTGAGGCATAGCAGGGGGAGAGAATGGAGTGATTTTTGAGAAACAGCAGACTGACAAATCTAGTATTTGGAAATTAGATAGCCCGAGAGCAGGGGTGGGGAACCTGTGGCCTCAAGGGCACATGTGGCCCTTTAGGTCTTCAAGTGGGGCCCCTTGACTAAAACGAAATGTCACAGAAAGTCCTAGAGGCTAGGTATAATGTCTTGAGTGGGTAACCCCTCGATTGAGATACCTCCAATTTCTTGCCCCCATATTTTTGTAAATACACCATAGAAACATCTATTTTCTCTTTTATAAACTTGGATGGTTGGATTAGCTGGTATCTAAAGTCCATTTCACTGTCAAATTCTGTGATCCTTTAACTATCCAGTAAGACACTGTTTCAGCGAAGTACTCTTCTGAAAGACAATGCAGTTTCTGACTGTGGCTGCCTTTCCCTGGGGAATGAAGTTAGATTCTGGGGAAATGTGGTAGGACTGATAAAATCTAGAGCAATGTTCCTGAAAGCTGCATCTAAGATTATACCTGCTTCAAAGCCAAAGACTCTATCTTGCTTTGTATCCCCATGTGATGCCTACTACAGTGCTCTGTACAGAGGAACATTCAATAAATGTTCATTAAATAGCCCCTTATCTGATGGATCTGTTGGCATCAAAATATATCTCATCTCACTTGTGGGACAAGCTCTGTCTGATTCTAGGACAGAGTGTGAAGAAAGGGAAAGCTTAAAGGCCAGAAAGAACAATGATGAAACAATGTGGGGCACAGGAGGAAGAAAAATATCCCTGGTTATTAGAAAGATAAATAAGCTTTTAGTGATGAGACTAAAAAAGAGAAGAAAGTTATATTTATCATTTTTCTCCCCTGCCAACAGCACCTTCTTCTCAACCTAAAGTCACTGAACATCAGAGCTTAAAGGGGCTGTGGAGAACAACACTTTTTATGAATCTGAAATCTTAAGAGAGGAAAACACTTGTCCAAAGTCACACAGATAGCCAGTTAAGTGGCAAAGCCTGGTCTCCTTCTCAAGGTCAACTTTCTTTCTATTATACCATGCTATCTTCTGTCTTTCAATGGTAATATCATTCTTCTGATCATGGAGGAATAAAATCATGGCATTTTAAAAATTTAAACTCTTACAAGATGGGAAAATGTGCCTCTCCTTCTCTTCATTGAAGAGGTAGTATCCAAGTTGGTGTCTCTGCCTCCATTCTAACCCCACTATCCTGTGAGACTGTCTTCCTTGAAGCATCACTTTCATTAGCCTTGTATAGTGGGAAACACCTCAGCTTTTCTGCTAGCCAAGCAGCATGATCTTAGAGAAGTCACTTGGATACTCGACCTCAGTTTTCCCCATCTGAAAATGAGGAATTTGAATAGATTATCTATGATGCCTCCTGTTCTGAAATTCTGTCATATCCTTCCATTCACTGCATCAGAACTTTCAGTGGCTTTCTGTTCCTTATTCATCCAGTTTAAAGGCTACCACGTTTTTCAAGATATTCGCTCATGTTTCTCTCCCTTGGAATATCCTTTAATTTCTTACTCTCCATCTCACTGATCTGAATCCTAGTTATTCTTCAAGCCCATTTCCATATCCCTGTTGAATTCCTTTTTGTGTAATTTTCTACACAGAAGGAAATGAAATCTATATCAGGACTAACGTGTCCACACATGAAAAATGAAGGGCCTCAGTTTCCTCATATATAAACAGAGAACTGGACAAAATGATCTGTAAAGTCCATTCCAAACCTATATTCTATTGTTAGAACAGGGAATATTATATGAAAAAGTGCTAATTTTGTGGTATATGCAAGAAGATTTGTTTTACCCTACAAAGCTAGGAAATGAAGAGGATATGTGTGCCCCAGAAAGTTTCATGGACTATATAGATCATGAATTGGATTTTCAAGAAGGGTAGAATGTAGGAAGATGGAAGATGAGAGTAGGTGACAGGAAGAAAACAAGGAAAAATAAAGATGGTAATGAGAGATATATTTTGTTGCATACAGTAATTTTTCTTTGTAGAAGCCATGATGTTGAAAAATCTGACATAAGTTTATAGATCCATTCCAAAGCCTGATGGGTAAATAATTTAGAATATAAGCAGGCCTTGCTTATCATGCTGTGTTTTTCTGGGAACTGTGTTGTAAAGTGGATTGTGGTAAAGGAAATCCTGTTTTCCCAAATGAGAAATAATTTAAGTAGGAGTTGTTCAAGGACTCATCTTCAAAAGAATCATAGCTGTATCATAAAAGCAAATATATAATAGCTATAAACTTCCATAAACATTTAGAAATAGTAAAACTTTACCATAATCATGTACAATGTCCACAGATGCACTGTATATATTGATAGTAACGAGGGCCCTCCTGTATTATAAAGTGCAGAGACAATTCATTATCCTGCATCTATAATCTATAATAATGTGACCTAAACACATATGCTAGCAACAATCGACCCAAACATTTAATAATCATAGTTGACCTTGTCCAGATTACCATGAAGACTCTGTTTTACTTGTTTGTTGTTGCCTTCTTAGAGGTTAAAAAGCCTTTTCTGGGTTGCTTTGGGTAGTTCAAATGAATTGCTCATTACTCAGTGAAATCGAGCACACATTTATTACTTACTGTACACCAGATCCTGTGTTCAGCACTGGAGATATAAGGACAAAAACAAAACAGTCCCTATTCTGACAGACTTACACTAATGTAAGGAAAGCAACATTTAAAATGAAAAGTACCTTCAGAATACATAGGAAGGAAATTTGGGGTACTTACTTTCTATATGAAGAGTGCAACATGTGCATGAATACATAAATAGAAAATACATACAAAGGAATATAAACAAATTAAAATGGGAAGAGGAGAAGAGGAAGAAAAGTCTTGGCTAGAAAATGGTACACTTGAATTGTGTTTTGAAGGAAAGTTGACATGACAAGATGGGGGATGGGAATACACTAAGATGAGGAAGGAATACATTCCAGATAGAGAAGGTCACTTACATAAAATTATGGAAGTGTGATATGTGTGGAAGAAGTGAAAGTAAATTTCAGGTAAAGTCAATGTTAGTCAATAAGCATTTATTAAGATCCTACAATGATCTGGGCACTGGGATAATTTAGAATGCATATGTTCTTTTTCCTTTCATCAGTTTCTCTGTAATGATGTATGAGTTTTTTTTTAATTTTTAAAATTTATTTTTAACATTTAAAAAAATTTTTGAATTCCAAATTCTCTTTCCAGCCCCTCCTCTGCCCACTGAAAAGACAATAACAATACCCATTATATATGTGAAATCATGGAAAGTATATTACCACATTAGCCATGTCACAAAAAAGCAAGAAAAATAAAGTAAAAAAATTTACTTTAATTTGCACACAAAATTCATTAGTTCTCTCTCTGGAGACAAACATTTTCATCAGGAGTTCTTGTGAATTGTCTTGGATCAATATATTGAACAGAATAACTAAGTCTTTCATAGTTGATATTGCTGTTACTATGTAAAATGATATCCTGATTCTCCTCACTTTACTTTGCAGGTTTTCTGAAACCATATTTCTCCTTATTTTTTACAGCAAAATAGTGATCCATCACAATGACATCCCACAACGATTTCGGGTATTCCCTAATTGATGAGCGTCTCCTCAGTTTCAAAAAGAGCTGCTATATTTTTGTATACACACACACACACACACACACACACACACACACACACATCCTTTATCTTGTTGGTAGTAATGTTACTGCATTTAAATATGTGTCTAGTTTTATGTTAACTTGTACTTAGTTCCAAATTGTTCTCCAAAATAGTTGGACCAGTTCACAACTCCACCAACAATTCATTAGTCTACCTTTTTTACCATTTCTTCCCTACCATTTGTCACTTGTGATGGCCATAAGGTGGTATTCCTTTCACCTCCCCAAAGGATTGTATTCTGTTTTACTTGTTATGTTGTTATTCTTGGTTATAATTTGAGTACTTTTGCCTTTCTGAATATCATATTTCAGGCTTATTTAAGGTAAAAACTGCTAAACCATGTGTGATCTTGACTGCATCATGATATTTTAATACTTTCTTTCTGGATACTTAGAATATTTCTACTTCATATGGGAACTCTGGAATTCGATTTTAATATTCATGGAAGTTTTCATTTTGGTATCTCTTTCAGGAGATGATTGGTAGAGTCATTCAGTTTCTATTTTTCCCTCTAAATATAAGGTATCTGGGTAGTTTTCCTTTATAATTTCTTTAAATAAGATGTCTAGACTCTTTTTAAAATCATGGTATTCTTTCAGATAGTCCAATAATTCTTGGTTATCTATCCTCAATCTATTTTCCAGGTCATTTTTTTTTCTTTTTTGATAGTCTTTTTAAAATTTATATGTTGGCTTTTAGTTTTGAACATTCATTTCCACAAAATTTTGAATTCCAAATTTTCTCCTGATCTCGCCCCTCCACACCCCAAGACATGCATTCTGATTAACCCTTGCCCTAATCTGCCCTCCCTTCTATCAGACTCTTCCCTTCCCTTATCCACATCTTCTCTCTTTTCTTGTAGGGCAAGATACATTTCTATGCCCCATTACATGTATATCTTATTTCCAAATTGCATGCAAAAACAATTCTCAATATTCGTTTCTAAAACTTTGAGTTCCAATTTCTCTCCCTTCCTCCCACCTCACCCATCCCCACTGAGAAGGCAAGCAATTCAATACAGGCTATAAATGTGTAGTTATGCAAAAAAGTTCCATAATACTTATGTTGTGAAATATATAACTATATTTCCCTCCATCCTATCCTGCCCCCCACATTTATTCTGTTCTTTCTTTTGACCCTGTCCCTCCCCAAAAGTGTTTACTTCTAATTACTCTCTCCTCCCATTTGCCCTCCCTTCTATCATTCCCCCTACACCCCACTTATCCCCTTCTCCCCTACTTTCCTGTAGTGTAAGATAGATTTTCATACCAAATTGAGTGCTCATGTTATTCCCTTCTTTAAGCCAAATGTGATAAGAGTAAGCTTCACTTTTTCCCTCTCATCTCTCCCCCTTCCCCTCCATTGAAGAAAGCTTTTTCTTGCCTCCTTTATGAGAGATAATTTGTCCCATCCCATTTCTCCCTTTCTCCTCCCAATATATTCCTCTCTCTCCCTTTAATTTTATATTTTTAGATACTCTCCTTTCCTATTCAACTCATCCTGTGCCTCCTGTCTATATGTGTATAATCCCTCCAACTACCCAAATAGTGAGAAAAGTCTCAAGAGTTAGAAATATTATCTTTCCATGTAGGAATGTAAACAGTTCAACTTTAGTAAGTCCCTTATGATTACTTTTTCCTGTTTGCCTTTTCATGCTTCTCTTAATTCTTGTGTTTGAAAGTCAAAATTTTCTATTCAGTTCTGGTCTTTTCATCGAGATTGCTTTAAAGTTCTCTATTGCATTGAATGACCATTTTTTCCTCTGAAGTATTATACTCAGTTCTGCTGGGTAGGTGATTCTTGGTTTTAATCCCAGTTCTTTTGACTTTTGGAATATCATATTCCAAGCACTTCCATCCCGTAATGTAGAAGCTGCCAGATCCTGTATTACCCTGATTGTAGTTCCACAATACTCAAACTGATTCCTTCTAGCTGCTTGCAATATTTTCTCCTTGACCTGGGAACTCTGGAATTTGACTACAATATTCCTAGGAGTTTCTCTTTTCAAATCTCTTTCAGGAGGTGATCTATGGATTCTTTCAATACTTATTTTGCCCTCTGGTTCTAGAATATCAGGGCAGTTTTCCTTAATACTTTCATGAAAGATGATGTGTAGGCTCTTTTTTTGATCATGGCTTTCAGATAGTCCTATAATTTTAAAATTGTCTCTCCTGGATTTATTTTCCAGATTGGTTGTTTTTGCAATGAGGTATTTCACATTGTCTTCTATTTTTTTAATTCTTTTGGTTTTGTTTTGTAATTTCTTGGTTTCTCATGAAGTCATTAGCTTCCATCTATTCCATTCTAATTTTTAAAGAACTAGTGAGCTTTTTAATCTCCTTTTCCATTTGGCTAATTCTGCTTTTTAAAGCATTCTTCTCCTCATTGGCTTTCTGGACCTCTTTTGCAAATTGAGTCAGTCTATTTTTAAAGGTGTTATTTTCTTCAGCACTTTTTTGTATCTCCTTTAGCAAGCTGTTGACTTACTTTTCATGATTTTCTTGCATTGTTCTCATTTCTCATCCCAATTTTTCCTCCACCTCTCTTATTTGATTTTCAAAATCCATTTTGAGCTCTTCCATGGCTTGAGATCATTGCATATTTATTTTAGAGGTTTTGGATATAGAAGCCTTGACTTTTGGTCTTCCCCTGATAGTATTCTTTGTTCTTCCTCATCTGAAAGCATAGAAGAAAATGCCTTTTTTTGCCAAGAAATACTCTTCTATAGTCTTCTTTTTTTCCCTTTTGTTCAACATTGTCCTAGTCAATGACTTGATTTTTGGGTCCTTTGTCAAGTACTTTGGAGACCATTAGTTCTCAGTTCCTCCAAGGTGACACAATAAAGGTAGAGGAGTTTACTCCTTCTCTGATCTGCTCTCCGGTATGTGGGCAACCACAAGCATTTCTATCTGTGGGTAGGATTCCCTCTCCACAGTCACCATCAGCTTCACCATGTCAGTGCCCTTTCTTACCCCAGAACTGCTCTCAGAACTGATACCCAGCTCACTCAATTCCCCCAGGGTCTTTAGGCATAGGGCTCCAAAAATGGAAGCTGCTAGCTGCTGCCACACACCTGGGACCAGGGCTGTGGCAGTATCCTGCTCCCTTCTCACCCAGGTAAAAGAGCTTTCTTCCTGACCTTTGAAGCTGTCTTTGGCATTTGTGGGTTGAGAATCTGGGAACTGCAGCTGCTACCCGTGATTTGGCTCCCTGAGGCCTGCTCCAGTCCTGCCCATGCTGTGCCACATGGCAGGGATTACCCTGGTGCAATACACCTTTCCTGTTGCCCTTCCAGGTTATCTTGGACTTGGAATCCCTTTCACTCTGTCATTTTGTGGCTTCTGCTGCTCTAGAATTTGTTCAGAGTCATTTTTTACAGATATTATATAGGGTATGGGGGTAGAGCTAGAGCAGGCCTATCCTTCTGCTCTGACATCTTGGCTCCACTCCCCCAGTTGTTTTATCAATGAAATGTTTTATGTTTTCTTGTATTTTTTCATCCTTTTGAATGTGTTTAATTGTTTTGTGATGTTTCATGGAGTCATTAGCTTCCATTTGCTTAATTCTAATTTTTAAGGAATTTTTCCTTCAGTGAGATTTTGGACCACTTTTAAAAATTTGCACAATTTTGCTTTTTAAGACATTCTTTTCTTCAGTGAATTTTTGTGCTACTTTTACCATTAGGCCAATTGTATTTTATGAGGTATTATTTTCTTCACTATTTTTTTGTATCTCTTTTATTTTTTTTCTCAATTTTCTTGCATCACTCTTCTTTTTTCATTTTTTTCCTCTGCTGATCTGTCCCTTTCTTTAACTTTTCAAGGAATTCTTGTTAGGCTTGAATACAATTTAACATTTTTCTTTTAGGCTTTGTTTGTAGACATTTTTATGTTGTCGTTGTCATTTGAGTTTGTATCTTGGTCTGCCTTGCCATCATAGAAGCTTATTATTGTCAAATTCTTTTTTTCAAATTTGCTCATTTTTCCAGCTTATAGCTTGATTTTGAACTTTATGTTGTTAGGCTCTGCTCACCTTGGGGTAGACTGTCACAGGCTTTAGGTTTTTTGTGTATTTTTTTTTCAGAGCTAGTTTTGGGTGTCTGAAAGTTTTTGGTTCTTCCAAGGTTGGTATTATTGGAGGAGAGGTGTGGTCACTGCTTTTCCGGTCTGTGCTCTGGTCATTACTTAGGAACGGCCCCTAATTCCCTGCTGCTACAAGCACTAGCATTCCTCTTTGCCTTGGAACTAGGACCAGGTCCCTTGCTCCTTTGTGATGGACTACTACTAATACTCCTCTTTGTCCTTGAACTGCAACCCAGGGCTGTCACCCAGAACTGTGTATGGACAATAGAGTAGCCACAACACCCAGTCTTTCATCCAGTGCCAGCAGAGGATGCTCTGTAATCCCTTTCTGACCAGTTGTCTGACTCCCTTAACGTCTCTGGGCTTAGAGCCCCCTAAGCTGTTTCTGCAACTGTTACAGCAGCCTCCATGATCCACCATTTGTGGTGCTGCATGTTCCCCAGTCCAATGGCACAGACCTCTCCTGCCAACCTCCTAAATTGTCTTAGGCTGGAAAAATATCTTACCGCAACATTTTATTTGGCTTTACTCCTTCAGAATTTGTTTTAAGATTTATGTTAAAGTTGTTGGGAGGGGCTGTTCAGCTGGATTGCTGCCTCCACTCCACCATCTTGATTCCCATAAATGTGAATTGATTTAGATTACAGAAATGATGACAGCTCCCCAACTGGAAAACAGTTTCAAAGTTTATACTCAGATCCTCATTCCTATCCTATTCCTTTTGCTCCTCAGTTCATCTGGAGCTTCAAATGCAGCTGTGTTGTAGCAGGTCATGGCAATGTCAGACAAAGACCTTTGGTGTCCAAGTCACTCACTCTTTGGCAGTTGTAGAGCGCTTACTTGATGTTTTGTTGACATGTTATTTAAGCACCTCATCCTTCATTAGTGGACTAAGAATAGCCTGTGAGCCTTTTCTTTTTCATATGTTCTTATTTTCTTATGAGAAAGATGAAGAAATGTGAGATAGAATCAGCAGTCAGGTAGATTCCAGAATTTGTTGAATGGAAAGATCTCAAAGATTAAGATTATAGAAATAGACCTTAGAGGTCATTTGGTCTAATCCTCTCTTTTACCTCTGGGATTACTAAGACCCAGAGAGATTAAATAACTTGCATAAAGTCATGTGGTGGCCAAGCTAAAAATAAAATCTGGTTTTGATTACTCCAAATAAAAGATTTGAAGCAACACTGCAGCAAAATAGTGTCTCCTTATCAATAATAGTCTGATGTCAAGATGTAAGGAAGTCACCAGTGGAGTGCCCCAGGATTTTGGGCTCTTTTGTTTTAAACACTTTTTTATCAATGATTTTTTTTTTAATAAAAGCAGAGTTGGAATTCTTATTGAATCTACAAGTAAGACAAATCGGGGTGGGATGTTTAATGCATTTATGATGGGCAAGTTGCTAAAAGGATCTTTTCATGCTGCAATGTTGAGCAAATATAATAAGATGTAATTTAATAGGATACCTGTCAAGTCTCACACTTAAGTTAAAAAAATTGTCAATTACAAGATGAGAATAATTGTTTGCATAACTGTTCACTTTTTTAAAAAAAATTTAGTGGTTTTCATAAATTGTAAACTCAATATGAGTCAGTAGTCTGTTTTATCAACAAGAATTTAAAAAAGACAAAATAAAACCCAAATCTTAGACTTTATTGAGGGATAGCTATAATATGCAGGACTATGGAATTCATAGTCCACTGTACTCTACACTATTTGGATCACATTTAGAATATTATATATAATTATATATGTATAATATATATAATTAATATATATAATGATATATGTAATAATTATATATAATTCTGGGTATTATATTTTAATAAGGACATTAAAAAGTTGGAGAATGTGGAAGAGGCCAACCAGGATGGTAAAAAGGGTCTTGAGACCATGTTGTAAGAATATAAATTGAAGGAATTTTGGATATTTAGCCTAAAGGAGTTTTAGGGGACTATGCCTGCTATCTTCAATTACTTCAAGGACTGTTAAATGGGTGAAGGAATTAGAATTATTCTGCTTAGTCCTAGAGGGAAGAACAAGGGTCAGTGAGTGGAAGTTGCAAAAAAAGTCAATTTAGACAGAATTAAAGGGAAAGCATGCCAGAGTTCAAACTAAAAAAGAGGACTGTCTTTAGTGGGTGACTGGAGGTCCTAAGGGAAAAAGCTAGATGACTATCAATAGGTTGTTTCTCTATACATATTGAGATCCCCCTCATTGGAAAGCTTTCTTTTAAAAATTTTTTTATGTTCATTTATTTATTTTTAATTTTCAACATTCATTTCCACAAAATTTTGAATTCCAATTTTTCTCCCCATCTCTGCCTTCCCCGATCCCGAAGTGATGTGCATTCTGATTACCCCTTCACCTAACCTGCCTTCCCTTCTATCCTGTCCCTCCCTTCCCTTATCCACATCTTCTTTCTTATCTTGTAGGGCAAGATAGATTTCTATATCCCATTACCTGTATTTCTTATTTTCCAGTTGTATGCATAAACAATTTTCAACATTCCTTCCTAAGACTTTGAGTTCCAACTTTTCTCCCTTCCTCCATCCCCACCCATCCCCACTGAGAAGACAAGCAATGCAATATAGACTATATATGTGTAGTTTTGCAAAAGACTTCCATAATAATCTTATTATATAAGACTACCTATATTTTCCTCCATCCTATCCTGCCCCTCATTTATTCTATTCTCTCATTTGACCTTGTCCCTCTCCAAAAGTGTTTACTTCTAATAACTCTCTCCTCCCATTTTCCCTCCCTTCTATCATAACCCCCACCTTACTTCTCCCCATCTCCCCTACTTTCCAGTAGTGTAAGATAGATTTTCACACCAAATTGAGTGAACATGTTATTCCCTCCTTAAGCCAAATGTGATGAGAGTAAGCTTCATTTTTTCCCTCTTACCTCCCCCCTTTTCTCTAAAGCTTTTCCTTGCCTCTTTTATGAGATAATTTACCCCATTTCTTTTTCCCTTTCTCCTCCCAATATATTCCTCTCTCACCCCTTAATTTTATTTTTTAGACATCATCCCTTCCTATTCAACTCACCCTTCCTATTCAACTCACCCTATGCTCTCTATCTGTGTGTGTGTGTGTGTGTGTGTGTGTGTGTAATCTCTCCAACTACCCAAATACTGAGAAAAGTTTCAAGAGTTACAAATATTGTCTTTCCATGTAGGAATGTAAACAGTTCAATTTTAGTAAGTCCCTTATGAATTCTCTTTCCTGTTTACCTTTTCATGCCTCTCTTTTTTCTTTTGTTTGAAAGTCAAGTTTTCTCTTCAGCTCTGATCTTTTCATCAAGAATGCTTGAAAGTCATCGTTTTCATTGAATGACCATTTTTCCCCTGAAGAATTGCATTCAGTTTTGCTGGGTAGGTGATTCTTGGTTGTAATCCTAGTTCCTTTGACTTCTGGAATATCATATTCCAAGCCCTTTAATCATAGAAGCTGCTATATCTTGTGATTTACTTATTGTATTCCACAGTATTTGAATTTATTCTTTGTAGCTGCTTGCAATATTTTCTCCTTGACCTGGTAACTCTGAAATTTGGCTACAATATTCCTAAGAGTTTCTCTTTGCAGATCTCTTTCAGGAGATGTTTGGTAGATTCTTTCAATATTTATTTTGCCCTCTGGTTCTAGAATATCAGGGTAGTTTTCCTTGATAATTTCATGAAAGATGATGTCTAGCCTCTTTTTTTTTTTTATCATAGCTTTCAAGTAGTTCCATAATTTTTAAATTGTCTCTCCTGGACCTATTGTTCCAGTTCAGTTGTTTTTCCAATGAGATATTTCACATTTTCTTCTATTTTTTAATTCTTTTGATTTTGTTTTGTAATTCCTTGGTTTCTTATAAAGTCATTAGCTTCCATGTTTTACATTCTAATTTTTAAAGAACTATTTTCTTCAATGATCTTCTGAACCTCCTTTTCCATTTGACTAATTCTGCTTTTTAAAGCATTTTTCTCCTCATTGGCTTTTTGGACTTCTTTTGCCAACTTAGTTAGCCTGTTTTTCAAGGTGTTTTTTTCTTAGCATTTTTTTTTGTCTCCTTGAACAAGCTGCTGATTTGCTTTTCATGATTTTCTTGCATTGCTCTAATTTTTCTTCCCAGTTTTTCCCCACCTCTCTCTCTCTCTCTTGATTTTCCAAATTCTTTTTGGATTTCTTTCATGGCCTGAGACCATTGCATATTTATTTTGGGTGTTTTGGATGCAAAAGCCTTGATTCTTAGGTCTTCCTCATCCAAAAGGATGGAAGAAAATACCTGTTCACCAGGAAAGTAGCCTTCTATAATCTTATCCCCCCCTCCCTATTTTTTTGGCATTTTCCCAGCCATTTACTTGGCTTTTGAGTCCTCTGTCCAGAGGACAGTATACCCTGGGGACCTGTAAGTTCTCAGTTTGTCCAAAGTGGTGCAATCTAGGAAAAGGAGTTTACTCATCTCCTGGTCTTTACACTGGTCTGGGAACAACCAAAAACTTTTCTGCCCAAAATCTTTGAGGAGAATTCCCTCTCCACAACCACTTCCAACTCCACTATGCCAGCGCTTCTCCTTAATCCCAGGCCACCATTCAGGGCTGAGATTCAGATCAGCTGCTCAATTCCTCCAGGGACTTTAGGTGGAGAGCACTAAAAATGGATGCTGCTGTTGCAGTGATTGCTGCTTGTGGTCCAGACTGTGTTCCCTTCTCCTGAGTGAAAGAGCTTTCTCACTGATCTTTGGAGCTGTCTTTGGCATTTGTGAATTGAGTAATCTGTGAACTGATGCCACTGGTGTCTCCCTGAAGCCTGTTCCATGTCATGTTCTTCTCGCACCATACGACCCACACTGGGCTGTGCTCTGCTCCACACCCAGTGCAATAGACCTTTCCTGTCAGTCTTCTAGTCTGCCTTGGGGGCTTCTGCTGCTCTAGAATTTGTTTACAGTCAATTTTTACAGGTATTTTATGGGCTATGGGGGAGAGCTTTTAGAGGTCCGTCTTTCTAATTCGTCCTCTTGACTCTGCTCCACCCCGCCCAGGCTCCCCTTCATTGGAAATCTTGAAGAAAAGTCTGGGGGCCTACCGGTAGGTTTTAGAAACAATTCCTGTTTAGCTAAGAGGTGGAACAAATGACCTCTAATGTGTCTTCCACTCTGAGATTTTGTGATTCTTTATATGAGTCACAATGGCTAAATAATTTGTCATCTATTGTTTAACTTGATGGTGATGAGCTTTTGAATACGTAACTAAACTAGTTTTCAAGTGGCAGATGATAATTTCTTATTTTATAGCTTTCCAGCTTGGTCAAAATTGTCCAAGATGATATTACTCCATAGGCATAGAATTTGAGAACTCAAGATTACTTCTATATTATGATAAGGCTTTGAAGTTGCCCATTTGTGAAATGATAGGATCACTTTGACCTTGTTTTGCTAACACCATTTCCTGGTTCTTTGATAGCTCAAGTTGGATCATCATCTTGCCAAGCCCAGTTATCCCTCACACTACATGCATGTGTTTGTAATCCCTTTGCTTGTAATAGTTGTATGATAAATGTTTCTCTCTCTCTCTGTCTCTCTCTCTTACTTATCTACTTAAGTATTTGGGCAAGATTTGAACTCAGGCCTTACCTTCTACTATGACCTTCCATCTACTTTGTATATGTCTTGTATTTACCTATTCTTAACATATAATCTCTTAACATATGTAGTCCTATCTCCCCTCAAAGTGCTTATACACAAGGAGTGCTTAATAAATGCTTTTTGACTGACTGAATCTAAGAGGATACAGGTGGTTTAATAGAAAAACTGGTGTATAGTAAGAGATACTATGCTCAACTTGAAAGAACATTGGACCTTAATATCTTGAGATTTAGATTTAGATTCCAGGTTGGACCCCTACTAGATGTGTGTCCATGCCCAGGTAAAAACCTTAGTTTCCTCATCTGCAATAAAAATAATAGTTTGTATGAACTGTAACACAAAGTTGTCATGCAGAAAACCATTTGTGTACTTTAATACAGTATTAGAATATTTCCAGGATCATAGAATTTATCCATAGCTGAAAATATAACCTCTTTATGCCTTTCCAAGCCAGGAATCATTTAATCTCCACTTGAAGACTTCAAATCTTTAAGTGAAGGCTGCTCCATAAGTGAAGGTGTATATTCTTTTTGGAAGTCAGAGGAGAATTATTATGTATACAGTATTATTAAATAAGTTGATACATAATTAATAGACCCATAGTTTAGAGATTAAATAAGTATCTTATATAATTCATAGAATCATAATTTAGAGAAAGAAGGGAAATCTAATTCAAACCTCTCATTTTGCAGATGAAGAAAGGAAGATGTACGGAAATGGTTAAATGGTTTCCCACATAGCCAAAGATCTTTAAGTGTATGAAGTGGAATTTGAACATGTGCTTTCGCTGCTACTTTAATTCCATTTATACTCTTTTAGAGGAGAAATAAAAATTCACTTGCCGTTTTATCACAGAAGCCCTGCTCATATATTGAGGCATGTGATCACTTTGAAAAAGGTTGGTCTACCTACAAGTAGACCAGCCTTTTCCCAAGAGCTCATGGTAGACATGCATGGCACACTTCTTTTGGTTTAAAATGAATTTGTCCAGTAGCCATTTTATAGAACAATTTTCACAGGTCTGAAGAAAGAAAGGACCTTAAGAGATAAGACCAAGACTCTTTGTTTTATAGATAAAGAAACCAAGGCACAGAAGTTAATGATTCCCCCAACCTCAGATGGCCAATTTGTAGCACGACCAGGATCTGAAAACAGGCTCTCTAACTTCAATCAGAGGCTTTTGTCATTAGATTAGTTTTCCTCATCTCAATCAATTCCTATGGTCTAGAAGTTCTGGGGATACAAAGATAAATATCACATGGTCTCTGGTTGAAAAGAGTCTATAGAATAGCAGGGGACTTAGGGCAGAGGGATAAATAATCAAAATAGGAACACAGGTGGGATTAAGTCCTTATTCTTAAGGGACAAACCAAGAATACTTCAAGAGGATGTGATATGACAAATTACTTTAGACTGGGAAGGTAAGGAAAGACTTCTACAAGTAACTTGCTTCATAAGACTGAGAGTTCTATCTTGTAACAGTTCTGAACCTTAGTTTATCAGGATATCCACTGGTGATAGTAGACAGAGCGGTAGGCCTGGAATCAGGAAGACCTGAGTTCTAATTTGATATTAGGAACTTTCTAGCTGTGTGACTTTGAGCAATCATTTATCCTCAGTCTATCTCAGTTTCCTCAACTGTAAAAATGGGACTTACATGATTTTGATGAGGAACAAATGAGATAATATTTATAAAAGCACTTAGCTATTAGGTACCTGGTTCACAGTGGGCACTACAGAAATGTTACTCCCTTTCCCTCCCATCTAACCTAAGACATTCCCTACAAACTCAAGTTCTCTCTGTAGTAGTAAGAGGGCACAAGATCAACATCCCTATCTAGTCCTTGGTCCCATTCAGACCAGAAGACCTCCAAAACAATGAAAGATGGAGATCTGATTATCATTTTCATTGCCTTCATAGCATCTCATTGAGAATCAGTAGGAGGGGTCCCTGACCTTTCTGGTTTGTGATTTCAACATTGCCAAACCCTCCCTTTTCCCAGAGGTCTTCAGCTTAGTTACAGATGTTATTCCCATTATGAACTTCTGGTCCTCCCTTGCTCCTCTATTTGAAAGCTATTCCCCTGTCCCCAAGTATGAGTTGGTAAGGAGTGGAAAAGGAAGACCCTGGTACTGGAGAGATTTGGTATTTTTAAATACCTGATGTCTGCTATACCTAATTTATTTGAGCATCCCAGAATGAATGAGTACTTCATTATGGTTTAGGTAAAGTTTTTTAAAAGTGACCCTGTTATCCTTAAAATCCTAATGTGTTAACACAGCAGTCCTTTACTTAATATAGAATCTTGTTTCATAATAAAATAGGAACCAACATCTTGATTGCAAAATGGACAAAGTTCTACCCTCCCACCCCACCCCCACTTAAGCTTATTTACAAAGAAGTAACTTCTGTTTATTTCTTAGCCTTTTGGGGCTCCCTCTGATTGTTTCCATTTGTACATCCAATTTTCCAGCTGCAGGTCCCTTAATACTTACTGCTTCAAAGCTAATAGTAGTTAATTCTTTCTGCAGTGCCGCACAGGAAATGTTCACTGGTCTCAACAAGAGTTAAGCATAAAATAAAATGCACTGAAATCTCAAAAACTTCCTTTCTCAATTTTTCCCTTTTAATTTATGACTTGTTTTTCTGATCCACTGAAGAGTTCAAAGAGTTCTGGTTCAGTTAAGAGTGGAAAGAATTTGTTCATCAGCTTCCCCATATATAAAATGAGTGGGTTGGACTTTGAAATAGGTCAAGGCTTTTTTACCTGGAGTTCATAGTTTTAATATTTTGATAAGTGTGCTTCAGGACAATTTGTTTTCTTTTTAGTCCTGTGTATTTTATTTGAGAGGCAGCTAGATGGCACAGTTGGTAGAGAAGGTAGGTGGATAGCATGCCAGGGCCAGAAAGACTCCTCTTCCTGAGCTCATATTTGGCTTCAGACATTTAATAGCTATATGATCTTGGGCAAGTCAGTTAACCCTGTTTGCCTCAGTTCCTCATATGTAAAATGAGTGCATTGAAAATTAGAAAATTGTGAACCCCTCTAGTATCTTTGCCAAGAAAACCCTAAATAGGATCACAAAGAGAAGGACATGACTGAAATACAACATTATTTTCAACAACAGCAGAGAAGAGGTCGACAGATTTCACCTGACTTCCAAAGGGGATCATGATACAAGCAAGGTTAGGAACCCCTTGAGTAGGTGATTGCTGATGCCCTTTCAACAGTTAATGCTACAAATGCTTGAAAGCAGCATGAACAAACATTTGCCCACTATGGTTGATTTTTATGTTTCATGCAATGGTTAGAATTAAAAGCTAGTGAAATGTGATTCTGTTAGAGTCTTCCCAAATCCCTTCCCCCCGCCACCTCTAATATCTCTGCAGGATAGGAACTGTTCCACTTTTGTCGTTGTATCCCCAACACCTAGTACAATGCCAGGTACATAATAAATGTTTTTTTGATGGATTGATTCCTAGTATAACGTAGGAGATACACTTTTTCTTCTTATGTTTTCAGCACCCAGCATAATTGACCTCAGGGCTTTTGAGGAATGTTTAAAAGCTCACTTCTTAATAGTGGTGGGCCAGTGGGCATAGAGAAAATGGAAAACATGAAAAAATGCTGGCATAGATATGCCAGAGTTGAATATAGTTCTACTTTAGAGTTATCATCATTTGATCCTGTTTACGGTTGACAGATCAAGTCACTGGTTATTTATTAAATGCCCATGATGGGTCCAGCACTGCCATATATGCTATGGAGGATAAAAAAGAAGGTAAAGGCATAATTCATAAGGAGTTTAAGGCAATTGTCTTTGAATCAGGTAGAAAGAAGTAATGAATGTTTGCTTGTTGTCTTCTTACCCATTCGGATATTTAGCCTTCCTTCTCAGGCCTTCACAGGCACAATTGGTCTTAATGCAGGGAGAATTCACAAGTTAGCTTTTGAAATAAATATTAATCCTCAATGATAAGGGGAGGGAAGTCCAACCTCTTCTTCATGGAGGGCTTAGATGTAAGAGGAGTGTTTGGATTGGGATTTTTCCTATTAATATCTCTCCTACTTCCAGTCTTCACTCCAAACCTCCATGCATTTGTTTCACTTTCTCACAGCTAGGCGCTCAGTGTTGGGGTAAAAGCCCTTGATTTGGGTCAGGAGAGGCTGGGTTCCAAATCTTTATGGTAAACTACTATACTACGAGGCATTCTTGCCCCACAGTTTTCATTTAGGTAATGGGACAATACATCTAGTATTTCCCTCACCAGAGAGAGTAGCATGGAATGATAGAGAAAGAGCTGGCTTTGGACTTAGGAATAGCTGGGTTCACATTTTGACACATATTAGCTTTGGGACCACTGGCAAATCATTTGACCTTGTCTCAGGAAACTCTCTAAGATAGCAAGTTGCTGACAAATATTTGTATCTGTGGATCAAATTTTGTGTTTATTAAATGCTTCGCAAATTTTAAAGCACTCTATAAATACATGGTGATGATGATGATGATGCTGTAGGTGATATTTCCTTGTGCTGGGTGACACAATGGATAGACTACTGGAGCTGGAGTCGGGAAGACCAGACTTCAGATTCTGGCTCATATATCAACTAGATATATGATCCTGGGCAATTCATTTAGCCTCTATTTGCCTAAGTTTCCTCATCTGTTTCTTCTTCTTCTTTCTTCTTCCTTCTCCTTCTCCTTCTCATTCTTCTCCTCCCCCCCTAATCTTCATCCTCTCCCTCCTCCTTCTTCTTCATTTAGACCTGAAAGATACCTTAAAGTTCCTTTGTCCAGCTCCCTTACTTTAAAAACAAGGAAAATGAACTATCAAAAGAGGCTAAGAGACCCGCTCCGTTACTCAAGTATTAACTGGGAAATCTCAGATTCACACTCAAATCCCTCAACTCCAAATGCAACGCTCTCCCTACAGCATTGATGAGGACAATTATAATGTTAATTGAATAATAATAAAACTACTCAGTTAAAAAAATGCTCTATTCTAGATTCCAAAGCAATGTCTTATTCTGCTATTAGACATAATGCGCCTTCCTTTGTCAGTTTTCTTCTGATTTTTTTCTCCCAAGGACTCAATAGGGCATCTGGGTGGTGCAGCAGATAGAATGTGAGGCCTGGATTGAGGAAGACATGACTTCAAATTCAGTCTCACTCACTACCTATCTGTGTGACCTTGAGCAAGTCACTTAACCCTGATTGCTTCAGTTTCCTCATCTGTGAAATGAACTGGAGAAGGAATGGCAAACCATTCCAATATATTTGCCAAGAAAGCCCTAAATGGAGTCAGGAAAGGTCAGAAACAACTGAAATAACAAGACTCACCATGAGCTCTGCTGACTTTGTTTTTACACCCCAACAACTTGACTCAATGAGTTCCCTACTGGACTTGCTTGTGAATGTTGATACCTGCCCTTCTACCACCAGTCTATTCAGTTAGTTACTAGATTTCCTGTTTAAATCCATATATTGTTTGTTTCTGGCCATATCCAGGGCAGGAATAGGCAGGGGCCACAGCAAAGGTACTTCTAACAGTTACTTATTTCTGAGGTTGATAGTAAGTCCTAGTTACAGGATCTGATTTGGCAGGATCTCAGAGACCACCTAGTCTAGGGGAGGTTAGTTCCCCCTGATCAGAAATCCTGTATACCACCTCAGTGATGAGTGGTCATTCAATTCCAATTTGAAGAAATCTTTTCTTGGGAATCTCATTAAATCCCAAGGCAAACTTTTTCAATTTTGGACAGCTAATTGAGAAGTATTCCCTTACATGAATTGGAAATGAATCTCTGTGTTACTTCTACTACTTCCCCTTATGCTAAAGAGCATAAGTCTTCTCCATGGAAGCCCCTTTGTATACTGGGAAGTGGCTGTCACATTGGAGCATGTGTGTCAACAAAGAGTGGTTCAGAAGGAGCAGCAGGGTCTGTTAGTGGAGTGGGCAGAGATGTTCATTTGTGGGAAGGTGGAAGCAATGAGGCAATGATGCTCTTTTCGTGATAATTAAATTAAACCAGCATCACAAATTGAATGAACCAACAAAGGGTTTGAGTTAGTGATGCATTTATGGTTCAAGGTAAGGCAAAGTGGAAATGACCTGAGTTCTAACTCTTGTTTTCTGTGGTGAAAATTACTTCTATAGCTTTGTTTTCATCAGATGATGATATAATCCGCCAATAATTACAATTGATATTTTTTTGTAGCAATTTAAAGCTTACCCAGCATTTAATATACATTATTGACTCATTTGACCCTCACCACAATCCTGTAAGTGTAATATAGGTATTAGTACCCTCACTTTGCAGATAAAGAAACTGCACCTGAATGAAATTAGATGAGTTACTGATAGTCTCAGATCTGGTATGTGAGTAGATTTGAAACCAAGGTCTTTACTTCATGCCTACCACTCTGTCCACTATGAGATGCTGCTACTACCCTTCAATACAAATGGGAAACCATTTGATTTGTATGCCCAATATCTGTGATTGCTTTGGTGTAGGGAGAATCAGGTATGGAAAGTCGCTCTACCTATACAGATGACAACTTGGCAATGACTTAAAAGCATTATTTCTGGGTACTTGCCTGAGGTATATTGGGGTTAAGTGATTTATCCAAGATGACAGTTAGGAAGTTTTGGAAACAAGACCCACTAAGGTCTTCCTGAGTTTAAGACCCATCCTCTACCTACTGTGCTATGTTGGCCCTGTTGCTAATGGTATGACTTCAAAAAGCAAGATTTGTCAGACATATGAGCTCAAAACAAGCTTCTGCATAGCCCCCGTGAACATCCTTGACCTCCTGTCTTTTCATGTGAAACTGATACAGATTGATCACAGTGGTGAGAGGGAAGGAGCTTTAGGAGGAGGAATAACTAGGTCTGACTTCAAGGTTCAAGGGGGCCTATGGAGAGGGGAGGCAGCATGTTGATATGGAAAGGACAATGGATTTAGAATTCAAGATTTAACAAATCATAATTCCCCCAATTTATCAGCTGTATTTAATCAGATAAGTTACTTCATTTCTCTGAGGTTGACCTTCTTCAACTTTAGACTAACAGAGTTGACCTGGATTTCTGAGGCCCCTTTCTAGCCCTAAATACTATGATAGCTCAATTGTAGGAAAGTAAAGACTAGGCAAGAAGAGTTGAGAGAAGCTAAGATTCAGGTGCATATTGCTATCATTTCTTTCTTCCTTTTTTTTGTGAAGTGGTGGGGGAAGGAAATGCGTCCAAACAATGTGTGAATTATGTACCCAACAAATAGCCATCATCCAGCCTCTTCATGAAGATCCAGTCATCTTGAACCATTTGGTCTTGACCTCCTCTAGAAAATCTCCTGCTTATCAACATCCTTCTTAAGATGTGGTACCCAGAATTGAACATAATACTAAGGTTATTGTCTGACCAGGGCAGAATGCAGAGTTACCATCTCCTTTTTCCTGGATTTCATTTCTCTCTTAATTCAGTCCATAATTGCATTAGCCTTTTTTTTGATGACCACATCACCTATGTTTGTTCATATTGAACTCATAATCCACTAAAACCCCTAGATCTTTTGAAGGGCAGTTACTATACTCCCTCATTTTGTATTTCTTAACTGAGCCAACTATTTTGGAGAGCAATCTAGTATCATGCCCAAAGAGTTATTAAACTACTTATACCCTTTGACCCAGCAATACCACCACTCAGTCTATTTCCAAAGATGTTAAGGAAAAGTAAAAGGACCTAAATGTTCTAAAATGTTCATAGAAGTTTTCTTTATGGTGCAAACACCTGGAAATTGAAGGAACAAGCTGTGACAGTGATGGAATACTATTGTGCTATAAGAAATGATGAGCTCAACGAACCTAGAAAAACATAGAAAGACTTGCACAAAATAACAAGGAGTGAAATGATTAGAACCAAATGAATATTATATACAGTAACAGCAATATTGTTTTAAGAATGACTTTGAGGGAATAGGTCATTTTGACTATTATAAATACCTAAATTAACTATAAATGACATATGAAGAAAGATCTGCATCCAGAGAAAGAACTGATAAACAGAAGTATGTACAGAATAATTTTACACACATACACACATATGCACACACATCTATTTGTTTCTAATGGCAGCTATCTCTAGGATGGGGAAAGGGGTAGGATAGGAAAAAAGAAATGTACATGATGATGCTGATGTATATTTGCAATGAATAGCAAGTTATGCTTTGTAGATTTGCAATTTTGTATGTAATCATCTTTTTATCATACTATGTTATGTAAATGTTTGTTTTATTCCATAAATATGTAGTAATATAAAAAAAGGAAAAAATTGATTGACACTACATTTATCTTATTTCATCTTATTAACCCAATCCTCTAGCCTGTTTATATGTTTTTATGGATCTTGGTTCTGTCATTGCCTTTCTAGTTCTCAGCTTTGTGCCAATGACAGATATGATAAGCATTATACATTTGCCTTAATTAAAATCATCATTAAAAATGTTAAACAGCATGGAGTCAAATGCAGATACCTGGGGCACACCATTGGAGACTTGTTGTCATGTTGATATGAAAGTGTTAGCAAAGACTCTTAAGTCCCAAACCAGTCCGAAATCCATCTAATTATATTGTCATTCAGTTCATGTATCTTCATTTTATCCCCTCCAAGGACTGTATGACTTGAACACTTTATCAATCGTTGAAAAATCAGAGAATTTCTGAGATGGAAGAAAACCAAATGCTCAGTCCATCTGATATCTACAAAGCAACTGACAAACGTTTCCATCAGAAACATTCCGTGTAGAAAATGACAGTTATTATAGGTAATGATGACGATACTAACTAGGGGGATACTGGCAAATGTTTAACTGACCCTTGAAGTGGCATGACATATTTTAAGGTTATTTATATTATTAACATTTTTAACATTATTAGCATTATTAACATTTTCTCCAGCAGAGACATCTAGACAATGAATAAAACAATAAATCAAGTTCTACTTTGTAGTTTGCCAATTTCCAAGGTGTCATGTTTCCTAAAAATATTAACAATCCATTTTCCTGAGAATGATGTGACGCCAGCATAGCCTGATACATAATATTAGTGCCTTCTACGTATTACCTTGGGGCAGCTAGGTGGTGCAGTCTATAGATTGTTGTGCCTGGAGTCAGGAAGACTCATCTTCCTGAATTCAAATCTGGTCTCTGATACTTCCTAACTGTGTTACTCTTAGCAAGTCATTTAACTCTATTTTGCTTCAATTCCTCATCTGTAAAGTAAACTGGAGAAGGAAATGGCAAACCACTCTAGTCTCTTTGCCAAGAAAATCCTAAATGGAGTCACTAAGAGTCAGATGTGACTGAACAAGCAGCAAAACAAATTATCTCAGTTACTCCTCACAACATATAAGGTTGTCCCCAGTTTATAGATGGGGAAACCAAGGTTTAGAGTTTAGAATTAAATTTGTGACTTGCCCATCTATAAGAATTGAGATTTGAACCCTGGTCTCTCTTGGTTTCAAGTCCAAGAGCTCTTTTCATTGAAAACTGGGAATTTAACTGCCTGTCTACAAAAAACCTTTTCAGTCTTATGATTCTGATACTTAATTTAAAAAAAAAATCTTTCTTTGCCTTATAATCACATCCTCATGCAGATATTTTTAACACATTCAGCTGTCACAATTTAGTTCTTTTATGTGGGCCTGCCACTCAGTGAATTACATTACCCTGAATTTAAAATTGGGTAATGAGGATTGTGCTACTACATATTCTCCCAAGTCTCTAGGAAGATATTTTGGTTGAAACTATTTTTAATTCCAAAATGGAGTGTCTTTTTGGCATTTCGATGTTTGCTTACACCATATATCTATATATAGTTACCACACTCTGACAACAGAGGGCAGAGGGGGAAATTCTAATTCCAAATATTTTTATTATTATGAGACTTTTTAACTATGATTACAAATGTGGAATCTATGCTTCAGGATAGAGATAACAAAAATAACTTACACTGTTACAGCATTGCACGATTTTCAAAAGAATTTTCCTTCCAACAATTCTATAAGGTAGGCAATACTAGTTGACAATCAATCGGTAAACATGCATTAAGTGCCCACTGTGTTTCGGGCATTGTACTAAGAACCAGGGATACAAAGGAGGCAAAAGACAATTCCTGCTTTCAAGAAATTCACAATATAATGGGAGAAAACAGCTGTGTACAAACAAGCTGTATATAGCATAAATAAATTGCCATCTCCATTTCACAGCCAAAATGAGGCTCAGGTGAGTGACTTACTCACTTGCACATGGTCATGATGTGAATGTCAGATCTGAGATGATAGTTATTAGAACTGTGTTCTGGCTGACTACCTCATCATGCAGTGATGAAATTTGGATAGGTGAAGAGGTGGTATGGAGTAGTGGAAATAACACTATACTAAGTGTCAAGAATTCACATCTCAGTTCCTTATTAGATCTGTGATTTTAGACAAATCACAGAATCATAATTCATCTCTAGACCTAAGATTGGATCTTTGGAAAAAAGAGGAGAACAGATTGAAATATGCAAATATGTGTGTGTATGTGTGTGTGTTTATATGTGTGTATATGTATACAGATACACCTATATACAAATATACACACATATATATGCACACCTATGTAGGCATACATATATACACAGAACATATATATGTGTATATATGTATATGGATATATTTTTTAAGACTCTCTTCTACAGGATACCCATTTTGAGCTGCTGTTTCATTGTCTCTGTAATTAGCTGATTTCCAAGGTATGAACTCATACTGAAATTTTAACTATTGACTCAAATACCTCTAACAATCTATCATGTAGAAAGTAATGTTTCCCTCCTGCATCATACCAGTGTGTATTGTTTCTATAGGATTTCTGAATGATGCTTATTTTATTTTTTAAAATCTCTTGTATTTCATGGACTCAGTGGGCTTTGGAAATCAACGTTATTCCCAATATTGTGTGAAACTTTGAATAATTTGAATTTGATTTTGCAGGCATGATCAGTATTGTGTGACACAGTTTATAGCTGTATTATCTATGTGGAAGGGTTAAATGCCTTGAATTATCATTGGATTATATATTCAGAGCAGAAATAAGTCTTAGAGGTCATTTGTCCAACCCCTAAGATCTCCTTGGCTAAAATAAGTACATGTTCCGAAAGGCTGAAAGTTTCCCCAGGTTTTACCTGTTATAGAAACTGATCCATGTCATGAGTTACTTAATTTAATACTCATTCTTCCATGATTTGTGGATTGTACTTTTTATATTCTACTTGAATTTTAAGTCCAGGTAAGGGAATTAAAAATAGATCCTTTTTGTAGGTGAAACTGTAGTGAAATAACCCTGCCCAATTAATGGGAACTAAGGCATAGGATGTGAGGATACGGAGGCATTGGAATGTGCCTATGAATTTTGGTCTGTAAATTATGGAGGGAGCATGCCCTGGGGAGAGAGAGCTGGGCTCAGAGTTAAGAAGGTATGGGTTCAAGTTCTGCTGCTGACAAACACACACACACACACACACACACACACACACACACACTCTCTCTCTCTCTCTCTCTCTCTCTCTCTCTCTCTCTCTCTCTCTCTCTAGCTGTGTGACCTTTTGGGCAAATCAGTTAATCCCTCAGGTAAAAGTTAAGACAATGAATGACACTGAAGATGCTGACCTGCATAGGCAGAGAAAATTTCCTCATCTGAGAGTTCTCAGAGCTCTCTGCAAGAGACACTAACAGAAGAGCCTCTAGTTCTTGATACACATGACCTGTTTTGACACTGACAATTGAGGAATTGAGAAAATCCTAAGGTGGGCAAGCTGGGAGAAGGGGAAGAAGGGGTGAGGAAGAGATGCCAAGCCCTTGCTTGGGTCCTGCTTTGCTGAAAGTGTTCTAATCCTTAATAGGGTTGTGTAACCTAGGAGAAGACACTCATACTGGATACACTGACCTATTTGTTTTTCTTCCCTTTTGGTAATATACTTAAGATCTGTAGGGAGTTATGCCTTTGTGGAAGATTTCCACCAAAACTCAAGAAGGAAACACACACACTAGACTTGAGGGGAGTAGATTATGGAGATGAGATCTGACCAAACCAACCTTTAGGCTATTTAGATAACTATTACTACCTATAAAAGTAGCTCTCTACAGAGAATTAAGGGGAGAAAGGTAGCACTCTGAATCAGACATGACTTCACAGTAACCCCAGAGCACCCTCTGGCGTTATGGGGAATGCATAACAACCTAAGTCAGGAGTTCCTAACCTGGGTCTGTGGACTTAAAATTATATGTTAGTATAATTGGCTTCCTTTTTAATCTCATGTATTTTATTTTATGAATTTAAAAACATTATTCTGAAAAAGGGTCCATTAGCTTGACTAGGTTGTTAAAGGGCCCATGACACAAAATGGGTTAATAACCCTTGGTAGGGGTTATTCCACAATATTTCCAAACTGTGACACATGGGAAGAGAAGTAGAATGGAAAGATTGCTGGCCTAGGTGAAGGGCTGTTCCCCTAAATATTGAACAACTGACTCAAGCTATACACAGGACCCATTTTAAGTTAATTTACTTTGTTAACATTTTCCCCACAATTTTCTCACGTGTACACAATCAATAAACACAATAAATTAAGCCCTGATTTGTAGGGTTTGTCAATTTCTGAGATCAACATATTGGCGAAGAAAATTTAATGATCTGCTTGGATTCAAGATAATGTTGCTTGGGAGTCATAACACCTGGATTCAAATCTCGCTTCTGATATTTACTAGTTTTGTGACCTTGGGCAAGTCACTTAAACTCTCTGAGCCTCAATCTCTTATCTGGAAAAGGAGGAGGTTTGCACTAGAAAGCCTCTAAGGGTTCTCTGTTCAACTCAAAATTTTGACTTAATTTGGGATTTTTTTTTTCAATATAGGTTTTTCTGGTAGTCTAGGCAGTTCCTATAACTGAACTTCCTTGATTATTTTACAGAAATAATTAATAATAATTCCTGCTGAGACTCCCATTTTGAACCGTTTTTTCATTGTCCCTCTTATGAAAATAGTTTAAACATACTGTACAGATTTGCTTATTGATTTTTCATTGTTGTGGGCTTAAGTACTGATATTTTTAGCATTATTTCACTCACTGGTAATCACAAGTTAAGCTAAAATTAGTACCATGTCTTCCTAGCAGTTATGTTGCTGGTGAAAAATGATGAAATTCACTCCCCATAAGGGATCTTTGGGATTGGGTTTGCCTAATACATAAAAGGTTATATATGTTGGAGAAAGATCTTTAAAAAATAGCATACAATTTAGTGGAGGAGTCTCTTTCCAGAGCATACAGAGGTCTAGACAATGCACTATCTGTGTTATATAGATTATCTGAACTGGGGATGCATTCTAGATTCCCTACAGAGGTAAAAGAAGGAAAGAACATTTAGGACCTGGTAACTAGACATTTTTCAAATGACACAGAATTCAACTCTGGCTCCAAAAGAGGTTGAACTCATCCTCTGATTCCAAATCCAGTGAGTTCTTTTCCTCTCTCTCTTTCTCTGTCTCTCTCTTGGTCTCTCTGTCTGTCTGTCTGTCTGTCTGTCTCTCTCTCTCTCTCTCTCTCACACACACACACACACACACACATACACACCCCTTTCTTTCTTCCTCTCCCTTTCTCTCCCTCCCTCTTTCTTGGCAACTAGGTGGCTCAGTAGATAGAAGGTTGGGCCTGGAGTCAGAAGGACTTGTGTTCAAATTTGACCTCAGACACTTGCTAACTGTGTGACTCTGGGCAACTCACTTGACTCTGTTTACCTCAGTTTTATCCTCTGTAAAATGAGCTGGAGAAGGAAATCGCAAACTATTCCAGTATCTTTGGTAAGAAAACCCCAAATGGAGTGATGAAAGTTAAACACTACTGAAATGACTGATTAACAGTTACACACATAACACACACACATGCACTCACGTACCTACTTCATAAGATAAAAAAGGCTTAGTTTAGGCTTATGACCATCAAGAGTTCCCATAAATATATCCAGATTTCCTGAATCAGGTTCTCCTTAATCTCTAATGCTTCATTGTAGCTAGGCGTGGGGATGCCCAAGGTCTGAAGAGAGACTGTCACAACTAACCCTGAAGAAAGAGCTATCTGCCAGACTCTGAGCTGCTAGTGTTAATAGGCCCCTTCCCACTACACTGAACTAAGGCTAAGCCATTTTTCAAGTGGAAGACTCTCATGGTTCTGGGGAGGAACCATTTGATATGACTATGGCATACGCCAGTCACTGAACTGCTGCAATGGTGGTGCTCATTGACTTCTCTTCATATATGACTCTTCATCTCCCTTTTATATGACATTGCCATGGCTTTCTCCTATACCCTAACTGCTCACCTCTTAGAATCCCTGGTGTTCCTTAAGAGTCAGCTCAAATGTTATCTGCAGGAAGTATCTTCTGATCTACACCCATTCCTGGAGCCTTCCCTTTTAAACTATAATACTAGAAAGTATGAAACAGTAATAAGTCTAAAGAATTTCTAATAACAACCAATATTCAAAAAACACTTTGATTTAGCCTCACACAAACCCTATGAGATGGGTAATATACATACGTGTGTATGCATGTATATATGTATGTATGTATACATACACAGAGGGGTTAAGAGGCCATATATGAAATAACTGTAAGAGACTAGATTTGAACTCAGTTGTACTGAGTTCAAGTCCAATACTCTAATCACTATTCTATGCTGCCTTTTTATGTGACAAAGTCATTAAAACCTTGGTCAAGTCATGTGAAAGATCACGTAGTTGTTGTATGTTTTGTTCAATTGTTTGAGGTTATGTCCAACTTTCATGACCCCATTTGAGGTTTTCTTGGCAGAGATGCTGGAGTGGTTTGTCATTTCCTTCTCCGACTCATTTTACAGGTGAGGAAAGTGAGGCAAACAGGGCTAGGTGATTTGTCCATGTGTCCCTCAGTTGTGTCTGAGGCCAGATTTGAACTCAGGAAGACGAGTCTTCCTGACTCCAGGCCCAGTGCTTTATCTACTGTGCTACCTAACTGCCTGCATATTTGTAGTGTGACTCAAATGTACAAAAATAAAATAAACCAATTCACAGAAACCTATTGGATAAAAGAAAATTCTGGTGAAATTGGCAAACTTCTTTTGGAATTGTTGTAATAAAACCTTAAAAGCAGTATCCGTTTCTAGTTCTAATGTATGTATGTATTTCGAGCTCTAATGTATGTATGTATTTCATGTTCTAGTTCTAATGTATGTATGTATTTCAAGCTCTAATGTATGTCATTATCTTTCCTGGAACGAAGTATCAGAGATTAAGGAGACCCTGATTCTGACCACATGGAAATTGTTAATGGGCAGCTAGGTAGTCTAGTAGATAGAATTTGGGCCCTGAAGTTGGAAAGACTCATCTTTTGGGGTTCAAATCTGGCTTCAGAGACTTACTAGCTGTGTGATGCTGGGCAAGTCACTTAATCCTGTTTGCCTCAGCTTCCTCATCTGTAAAATGAGTTGGAGAAGGCAAGCCACTCCAGTATCTTTGTCAAGAAAACCCCAAACGGGGTCTTGAAGAGGTGGGCATTACTGAAAAATGACTCAAAGGGCATAGTTAATGAGAACCATTGATGGTGGTAAGCCCAGATCAAGCCTTTTTATCATGTAGAGTGTGTGTGCACACAAGGATGTAGATACCTATGAAAAAGGAGCATTGGATTTGGAATAAGGGAACCTGTGTTCAAAGCCTTCTTACCAGCATGACATCAAGAAAATGACTTAATTTTCCTGGGCTTTTCACATAAAATGATGGAGTCAGACTAGATAGACTCCAAGGTCCCTTCCTGTTCTAAGTATGTGATCCTGGGATCCTTCTGAGAGAGACAGAAGAGAGATGCCAAATAAGATGGCATCAGGGAAAACCATTGGCACTGTGCTAATAATAGAAATAGAGCTAAAGAGAGAGGAAAACACTATACAAACGTGGTGTGCCTGTGGAAATAATTAGTCATTTACATAAATTGCTTATTATTTATGCATAATTATCATATGGCAGACAATTTTCTTTATCATTAAATATGCCAAATTAACTTGTGTACATTCTTCTTAATTATAACACTCAGGCTCACTCCCCATCATTTATTGTCTACATAACATGGTCATCTGCTCACAATTAAAAAAAAAACTCGGGGCAAACATTGACAATTAAGGAAACTTAACCTTCACATTTACTCGTTAGGGCAAGTTCATAGGACTATGTGGAAATAAGGTCTGGGCAGTCAAAGCTAGGTTGTCTCCCATTGCATAGAATCTGGTTCTGAGCAATTTAAAACTTGTCAATGGATTAAGTCAACATGCATTTATTATGCACCTTTTTAGATACCAGACCACTGCATCAAGTGTTGGATCAGAATCCCATCTTACCTGGACTCCTCAGACAGCGGCTGGTTTATATTGTTCTTCTCCAAGTATCCTTATCCAAAGATCAATCTTCTACAGGAACGTACATGGCTGGTGCCCAGTTTTTGGTCCCATTGTTTCTCAACTATTCAACTGCATTAGCATTTATTAAACTCCTGTTATTTGTAAAGTACTGCATTGTAAAGGGATTGGAGGTACAAAGACAAAATAAACAAATAGCAGTGAATGTTCTACTTCAACAGTGGCTGAAGTTTGACATACAGTTGGTTTGCCAGGGGATGAGTAAGGAATCAGCCAAGTATGTTCAATATTGTCCTGTGATAGTGCCACAGAGTTTCCAAAAACTTTTGTAGGAGTAGAAGGTGAGTATATGATCATAGGCTTAAAGTTTGACAGGGTGGTGCAATGGATAGAGTCATAAAAACCTGAGTTCAAATCCAGCCTCAGACACTTCCTAGTTGTGTGACCTTGGGTAAGTCACTAGTTTTCTCATGTATACAATGAACTGGGGAAGCAAATGGCAGATCACTCTAGTATCTTTGCCAAGAAAACCCCAAATGGGGTCACAGATAGTCAGACACAACGGAAATAACTGAACAAAAACAAATACCATATCTCATCACATAATCATCACAGATTTTATGACAAAGTTTCTGCAAAAAAGAGAGGTGTGATCATAATGTGAATCTTTTTTTTAATTGTGCTGGTGTTACTGAAGAATCATTTATTGCTAAACTGTATTTGGTGAAAGGTCAGGATGCACAGAATACTCGTGAATGTATGTTAAAATTGGGAAGATGAAAGTCTTACCATATCACTTGATTTAACAGATGGCAGTTTTGCCTGCCTGCCCACTCCCCTTACACCTCCGACTCTTCATAAGGTTGAGTGACAATTCCATTATTACTACAGCACTTGAAACAAATCATGCAAGTGAGCTTTCAGAAATATACTGGCAGTGCATGTGTGCTCAGAATTCCTGGCTCACGGCTAGAAATGTAAGAGATAAATGTGTATTCATATGCCACTGGTTAATATTTGCAATTTACTTTTTTTATTTTTTAAATAAATTTATTTAACTTTTTATATTCATTTTCACAAGATTTTGGGTTCCAAAATTTTCTCCCCATTTGTCCCCTCTCCGCTCCCCGATACACTGGACATTCTAATTACCCATATCACCAATCTGCCCTCTCTTCT
>CM053772.1:67085561-67103631 GCA_028658325.1 Potorous gilbertii | reverse complement strand
TTGATCCTGTCCTTCCCTGAGTGTTGACTTCAAATTGCTCCCTCCTTCCATTGCCCTCCCTTCCATCATCCCCCCCCACCCTGCTTATCTCCTTCTCCCCCAATTTCCTGTGTTGTAAGATATGCAATTTACTTTTTAAGCAGCATGATGAACAGATTCATACTATGCAACAATTACTTGATGAAAAGTTATAAACCAGTTTTTAGATGGGAAAAGAAAAACAGGGTGCAATGATTATGCGATGGCGAATCTCATATGGTGAAATACAGTATGTAATCTTTCTGCTGACCTGACCAAAGTCGTAATGGTTTTCAGTATGAAGAGGCAGCATGGATTATAAAATGGGCATAACAATATTTCCTACCTCCCAGGAGTGTGGTAGATATCAAATGAGATAATGATTGTGAAGCACCTAGCGTATTGTCTGACACATAGTAGGTACTCAATTAAAGTTTATTGATTGATTGACCATATGTATCATTTAATGTAAAGGTTCTTAACCTGGGGTCCATGAACATTTTTTTTAAATAGACAGTTGTACTTCATTACAATCAGTTTCCTTTATTATCCTTTGTATTTTATTTTATGTATTAAAAACATTCTGAGGGGTGATCCAGGTTTCACCAGGCTGCCAAATGAGTGCATTCCACACAAACACATTAACATCTTAGCAAAAAATGTTAAGAACCCCTGATCTAGTCCATCCTCCCCGTCTCATTGTTTAGATGAGGAAACTGAGGTTCAGAGTAGTTCAATTACCTGACCATGATCACCAGTCACTAGCAAAACTAAGATTCAAGTGCAATACCTCTTACTCCAAATCTAGCACTTACCCCAGTATTCCACTGGATAAGGCTGTCAGAACTTGCAATAGACCTTAAGTTTTTCCAAGAAGGCTGTCCCAAAGGAATTGAATCAGAGCTCAGAATGTTGACTTGTTCAAGGTTCTCCAGTCACTTTATGTGCATTTCTGAACTCTGCCTCATCTGGGAGTATTATGAATATGGAGAATACACACTACACTCAGCACTAATGTTTCCTTTTTTCTCTTTGCAGCATTTTGTTTGCAGATATCGTGGGCTTCACTAGTTTGGCATCCCAGTGCACTGCTCAAGAACTGGTGAAGCTTCTGAATGAACTCTTTGGCAAGTTTGATGAATTGGCCACTGTAAGCATACCCTTTCTCCCCCTCCAATTTAGTTTGAATTGCTTTCTGAATAATAATGTCCCAGGTGAATTACAAATGTTTGAAATAGGAAATAGACTGATTGCTAAGCACTGTTGAACTGTAAGACCCATACATCATGAATTTTCAGAGCTTAAAAATTGCATTAATTCTTTTCCTTCTGCTGAGCAATGCATTTACTAGATAAGAAAAGTACAGAATATGTCTGAAAAAAATATATACATATATGATATTGAAAGTCAGTGCATCTTTGATTAAAAAAATATTTAAAATCAAGAATTTTGATTGTGTCCTATTCTTGATGTGTACGTAAAAGAGTCCAATAGAAAAAAATGAAAATATTCTGTGCTGCCTACAACCGATCTGATGGTAAAGCTATCTGAAAGCAATCAGACTTGTGGTAGGGAGGGGTGTTCTACTGTTTACTTGAGAGAAGTTGGAATTAATACAGAAACACTAGCTTCCTAGAGCCCAAAAGGCAGAATAGTTACTACCCTCCTCCACATTTATGCTATGCTTAGGTAAATGACTCATTGAAATATGTCTGATTTTCATAAAGACACCATTTTTGTTAACAGTGATAACAGCCCAGTGGCAAAGGGCTCTCCAGTGCCATCTTTTCTAGAGATGGAGCTCTTTAACTATTTGAAATAGTGTCTAAAAAGCAGGAAAAAGAAGATCTGATAACTTCATGGCTATGACAAAACCTTGAAACTTAAAACACTGAAGGCGAAGAGAACCCCTCAATTCCTCATTCAGAACCTCTTTTTCTCATTTTTGACACAGCTCTAACAAACTTGGTTGTCTGTTTTCTGTCCAGAATCCTATCAGAAGCAGCCAGTTAGAAAGGGGAAGAGGGAAGGAAACCAAAGGTAGTTACACCTAAAACGGTAAAAAAAAAAAAAATGGCAACCAATTGTGGCCAGTCATAAGTAAACAGCAAAAACTAGAAAAAAGATAAAAGGCATTCAAGTTTAACACCCTAATGTAATATTTAGATTGTTTTAAGCCTAGAGGCAATATATTGTCTTCTATGCTATTTTACAAATTTATATTAAATTAGAACTTACAATCACAGTTACTCTGAGTCCCACGTTTAGAAAATTTCTAACTCTTAAAACAGAAGTTTGGTTCTATGCCTTATTTTATACTTATATTTATTTCTAGCTAACTCCTGGCTTCTTTGTGGTGAAGCAAAACTCAGCTCAACTAAAACACTTGGGAAAAGAAGCAAATCTATTAATATGTCTATTAATACAAAGGCACTTAAAGAGGAAGTTGGGAGGAGAATAGGCCTTTTCTTGGAACTTTCTTTGGTTCTTGAAAAGAAAAATACATTAGGTGGCATCAGCCTGAATCTTTTGATCTCAGAGATCTAAGTGATCTCTTCTTTCTGTGCTATAACTCAATCTTCTTTTGCAGATTCTGTTTAGGTCAGTCCTTTTTATCCATAAGATTTCCTCTCCATATCCAGACCCTCAGAATCTCTCTTTATTCTGAATTAAGTCCTAATTTTCTGTAAATGCCTCAGGACTTGACCAAGTACCTCTCAATCGGAACAGACTTCCTGTTGAATTTTACTGGCATATTTTTGATTGATTTAATGTGTCTGCAGACCAATCAAGGAGAGTTCACATCTAAGGGATTTCTTTTAAATAGGGTGGGGCCAATCACTGATCCTGCCCTTACACAAAACTTCAAAAAGCAAATGTGAGGTCATTTAGTAAAGGGGCAAAAGGCACCAGAGAGTCCTACTGTACTAATGGTATCGTTGTCTCTCATAATAATGAGTGACTATACTTCTATACTTCTATACTTCTCCTCCTCCTCCTATACTTCTAAAACAGTTGACCATCTACGATCATCTGTTAAGAAGATGAGTATGTGCTCAATAAAATCAATTGTATTAATACAAACTTGGGGGGAAAGTACCTACAGCTCACTTTAAGTATAATCAGTGTTACTTAACATTTTATCTATCACTTTTTTACATGTAGATGATTAATAAAACAATAATTCAAACTTTGGTATACGCATTGACCAATTTCTAAATTTTAAATTCTCAAACTGAAAATTTAATAAGCGGGTCCCCTAAACTAGTTCAGTCTAGCTACAGTACATCCCTGTTTCCATTCTATTTGAGGAGTCTAAGAAAAAAGGGAAGGTAGTTAAATACAGTATTGTTAGTGGGTAAGGGTTACTAAAAGGTGATGATGTTTCAGGAATTTTAAAACTTATCTCCCTCAATAATTGTTAAGTTTTTTTAAATGATAAATCATGGAAATAAACTTCATTTTGCGGAAAATTCACTTATATGGAATAGTTTTTTACCCAGTAATACTATTTGGATAAATGAGGTGCAATGTATGATAGATTAAAAAAACCTTAAGAGGAGAAAGTCTGTGGTTTATGACAGTTGTATAGCAGAGGTATAAGAAACAAAATAGAGGAAAATAATGGATTTCTGAAATGAGCAAGTTAGGGTATAATTGTTCTCACTACAAAAAAAAAATTCTTTTTTTTTAAACCAAAAAATTCAATACACAGTTCCTTTGAGTAGTAACTTCCCTAAGGCAATTCAAGAAAACACAGTTCAAAATATGTTTGCTTGCCTATGGTGTAGATGCTGTTGGGGAGAGCAAAGAAAAAGTAGAAAATACAATCACTGTCTCTAGCTTTGTGAGGAAGACAAGACTTAACCAGCTAAAGCAATTGATTGTATATTACCATGGCTTCTCAATGGAGTGGTGGAAGGATCAGGAAATATGATGGAAGTTCAAAGAAGGGATAAGCCACTTCAAGCTAACAGCAAAGAAAGCTTCATGAATGATGTTGAAGTTGATCTTGAATAGGTAATATTTGGGTGGGTGGGATACTGATGTTCCATCAGTAGCATGAAAAATAACAGTAAGAATAAAGTTAGGGAGGCAGGAATGAATTTGATTGGAGGTTAGTGTTGAAAGGGTATAATGAGAGTTAAAGATCTTCCCTGCAAATTAATAGGTCTCAGGTGGAGCCCATTAAAGGAAGTTTAATTAGGGGAGGATTGTTTTGTAGGAAGACCCCCACCTTTTGTTAATTGTTAATGAGGCACTGAGTTATAAGAATCATGCCCTCTGACTCTGAAAAGTATGTGTATATGTGTGTGTATACATACACACATATACATACATACTCTGAGGTAAGATTTTGCCTTGCGCTTACTCTTTGGAAAAAGAGTCATATGTCAGATGAGACTCTGGGTAGCCAGTAAGGAGCCACTCTGACTTTGAAAACCCAGATGTTGGTGCTTCTCTCTCTGGTAACTATGTATGTACGTGAGGGTCAGACTGTTGAATCTGTGTGTTGATCTGTGATATATGTATTGCTTATGGTCAGACAGTTAGAAGCCCAGTCTGTTGGTCTTTATTTCTCTGCTTGTATTTTCTCTGTTGGTACATATGGTTAAAGAGGATTGTTGAATCCTCAAAAGTTGCTTTCCTTTTAGAAAAGCAGATCTAAAAACCTGTGCCAGCAGATCATCCTGTATGTGTTAGGGTGCTTGCTGCTACAAAGGGAGATTGGCATTTTTGACTAGTGAAAGTTAAGCCTGAAAGCATAAATTGGGTCAAGATCACTGGAGATCCTGAATGCCAGATCAAGGATTTTGTACTTTAGCTATCTGGGTGGTTATTAAAGTTAGTTAAGGCAGGGAAATGTTGCAATTGAATTCATTGAATGTTTATTAAGCACCTACTTTGTATGGGGTACTACCATGTAATGGTATGCAAAGAGAAATAAGATCTGGCCCCAACCCTCAGAAACAATGTGACGCAGCAGGGTCATCTATCTATCTATCTATCTATCTATCTATCCATCCATCTATCTATCTCTCTCTCTATATATGTGAAAACACATATTTCAATAACTAAAGCCATGAACAGGATATGAGTAAAACAGTAATACCAGTGCTAAAGTTCAAGGAAAGAAAACTGTAAATTAATGTAATTAATGTAAATTAATAATGAAAATAATAGTTGAAGAAAATTATCCTGGGACTAATAAACAAGATGGACTATGATGAGCCATGAGGCTAGTTAGTTAGAAGCCTTTTGCAAGAATTCGCATGATGGAGGCCTGAAATTGAGAGTAACTGGCATGCAGACGAAATCTGGATATTACAAAAGAAGAGTATTGACAGGTCTTGGAAACAGGTATGATGTGAGGTCATGCAACAAAAGATAGAAATAAAAACTTCATTGTTTAGGCCAGGGTGATAAGGAAAAAAATTGCATCATTGATAGAGGATGAAAATAGGGTATGGTCTTGGTTTAGGGAGGAATGAGATGAGTTGAATTTGAAACCTGTAGACTTTGAGGCAGCTTTGAAGTCTGAAAGATGAAATGATCAGTGGCTGTCTTGCTAATGAAGCTCTAGTTTTCAAAGTACAGAGTAAGGAAACCCAGAGCACATTAAAAGGCAGTCAGTAGAGAGAAAGCAAATAAGACTTCTTTATTGAGGGGAAATACCTTAAGAATGGGTAGTCAGAAGATGGGGGCTATAGGTAGAATTGGGCTCACTAAAAATAGCAAAATCCATGGAAGTTTGATATTATAATAAATAATAAAGTAGGAACAGGCATGGTGAGAAAAGGGGAGAAGCAGGGATCCTAGACTAGGGATCGATACTGATTCATGGTGGGGAAGAATACCTGGGGAAGTGACCACTAATTGATATTCGGTTCCCTGGGCTACATGAAAGGGGACTTTACAGAGTTTTACTGTAGGATGTCTCTACGGATTTGAGCCTCCCTGGAGGCATCTTTATTTAGTCAAATAGAGAGGCTACTTGGGGTCCTTACAGTGGGTAGCTGGAAATAGGAAGGGAATATGAGGTCAGGGTGAGAAATTTGGTGTATTTTGGTGGAGAGAGCTTTATAATACAGAGGTAGTTTAGAATACACTGACAACTAACCACAGAAGGAAGCAATCGTAGTCATTTGTTGTAGTGAATACAAGTTAATACCTATGAAAGCTTTTAAAGATCAATCAATTAGTTGAATTATTACGTAGTAGAGGACCTGTTAATAACTGTTGATTTTAAGGGAGCTACTTTGCTTCCAAGTGAAGGGGCTGGACTATCCTTTCCAGATTTAAATCCTATGATTCTCTATATATTTGAGAATCATCTACTCTTGAGATTGATGAGGTCTCAGAGAAAGAATGGAAATAGAGAAGAGTTGTATATTCTCATGGATCACTTCCTAAAAGTTCTATATTGAAAAGAAAGAAGAATTGGGATGGTCACTAGAGGGTGCTGCAAGGCCAAGGAAAAGTTTATTTTTGTGGCGACAAAGAGGAAGAGCCCCAGAAATAAATCGATTGTAGATGGTAGAGACTACATGATGAGGAAGCAGATGCTAGAGGAAATGAGGTCACAGTGGGATGGGACTGAGAGCACACATCGAGTGCTTAGCTTTAGAAAGAATGAAGGATACATCAAATGATCACCCTTGTAAAGCTATTTGTAAATGTCAAAATATCATATATAAATGCTGTCACCATCATCATCATCATCCTTAATACTACTACAATTATTCTTGTTTTCTTTTAAGACTGGAGGAAAGCTATGTTGAAAGGAAAATGAAAAAAAAAAGTCTGTTTCTGAAGGTATCAGTAGACAAGTTAAAATATTGGATTATGAATTTTTGTTTTGTACCTCCTCTTCTACCAGCAACTCTCTACAACCTAGTAGCAAAAGCTAAGAAGGTCTTATAGGAATAACTCTGTACACTCTTCATCCTCTTGGAGAGTGTGTGTGTGTGTGTGTGTGTGTGAAGTGTAGTATAGTAAAACAGGCACTGGGTTTAGAGTCAAGGCTTCAAATCCCTTCCACACGTAAGATGCCTATATTGAGCACACTCCTTTCTTGTGGTTTTCCAGAAGGAAATAAAGAGACTAGAATCATACCAACATCTGGTACCACTTGAATTGTTTGTTGTGGTTTTTTTTGTGTGGAATGCAATCTTTTGAATAGAAAAGTCCCATATCAAGATGGCAAAATTCGAAAAATAGTGTTGGATTTAGAGTCTGCTGTTGGCCAGTTGACATCAATGGGCCTCAGTTTCTTCACTGATAGAATAGGATAGTTGGACTAGATGATCCCTGAGGCTCCTCATAATTCAATCCTATGATTCTCTGAATGGAGTCAATATGTGATAATAACGAAGGACAATTAGTAGTCCCTGAGGGAAAGATGGGTTGTTGTCTTTACTTCTCCAAGGGGACCAAAATGGCGCATCAGACTGAGCTTGGAATGCTCAGCCACACAAATAGGCCATGTAAACCTTTGAGATGGATTCTCTAAATTTGTCTATCTTGTGTTTCTTTTGAGCAACTTCAATTCTGCTTTGCTTATAAAGCACAGTACGTTCTCTGATCAGGGCATGCCATGCTGGGCAGTCTGGTGCCAGTGTCTCCCATGCCGCACAATCAATTCCAAGTTCTTAAGAGAGACCTTGAGCGTGTCCTTGTATCTCTTCTTCTGACCACCATGGGAGCACTTGCCCTATGTGAACTCTCCATAAAATAGTCTTTTAGGCAAGCGTACATTTGGAAAGAACTTTAGTAGGAAAAAGGATGGAATCAGGATTGTGATACAAAGGAATAAATCAGAGTGTCTGTAGACACTAAATCTAAATACAGTGTATGAGATGGGAGACTTTATTTTTCTTTGCAGGACTCTAAAATTGAGGGAACTAGCACATAGTCAGAAATAATATACCATAGAAAGGAAAGAATAGACATTGGCAAAATGAAGATTTCCATTTTGTGTCTCTGTCAAAACGGTCCTTTTGTGATGGATCATACTAGCTAGCCATGCTCTCCTTATTCTGTTGCATGTGGATTGATCTGTGGTTCCAGAACTGCTTTAGTTAATGTAAGTCCAAGTCTAGTCACATAGAAGAGGGATTCTAAGGTATTAATGAAGGAAATGACAAAGTAAGCCTATGTAGGGTGTAGCTACCAAAGATGATGTGGGAAATAATTGAGCAGTCTGGCAATTGGGGTGAGGGTGAAAAGCAGATTCAGTATCTTTGGAAAATGTGAGAGGAACAAGTAGGAGAGTAAGATTTATTGCTATATAATATGAAAGTAGTTTAGCATACACCAACAACTAACCACTGAGGAAAACAATCATTGCCATTTGTTGTAATGAATGTAAGTTAATGCCAATTAAAGCATTTAAAGATCAATCCATTAGTCAATATTAATTTACTAAGAGTCTATTGTGTGTCAGTCTCTTATGTTAAGTCTTTGAGGATAAAAAGAAGGCAAAAACACAATCCCTGTCCTTAGAGAGCTCACATTGTAATGAATAAGACAACATGAAAATAATTATGTCTACCCAAGGTCCTATTCTGTGTAAATGGAAAGAAGGAAGGAAGGAAGGAAGGAAAGAAAGGAGAGAATAGGGAAAGGCTTTCTTTAGAAGATGGGATCTGAACTGAGTCTTGAAGGAAGCTAGAAGACAAAAGGGACGTAAAAGGCCATCTTTGAATTTCTTCATTTTATAAATGAGGAAGCTGAAGCCCAGAGAGGCTAATCAGTTTTCCCAGGACACATAAATACAAAGTGACAGAATCTGAATTTGAACCCAGGTCCTCTGACTCTAAATCCAACAATATTTTTCAAGTTTTACCATCTTGATATGGTACTTTTCTATTCAAAAGATTGCATTCCACACGCACAAAAAAAGAAAACAAACAATTCAAGCTGTACCAGATGTTGGTATGATTCTAGTCTGTTTCCTTCTGAAAAACCACAAGAAAGAAGTGTGCGCAATATGTGCATCTTATATTTCAAGAGTTCTGAACTTTTTTTGGTATCACTCTTTTTTTGTATCATGGACTTCTTTGGCAGTCTGAGAAAACCCATGGGCCTCTGCTCAGAATATTTTTTTAAATACAGTAAAATTAAAATGCATAGTGTTAGAAAGGAATACAACTATATTGAAACTGTTATCTATCTACACACATATATGGATATATGTTAATATACAGTGTATTTGTGTATATATATATGTATATATATATATATATATATATATATATATATATATATATATATATAAAATATACATGCATGCGTGTGTGTGTGTGTGTGTGTGTGTGTGTGTGTGTGTGTGTGTGTATTTCTCAGATCCTAGATTAAGGACCCTCGGATCATTTGCCAGTGGAACATGAGCTGTCTTATAATCATTCTCCATTCTTCCTGTGTATCCGGTTTATCTTATCCTCTAAACATACATTTCTCTGATGAAATCCTTTGTACTTCTCCTACACAGCCCCTAATTTTTATTATTTCAACCTGCTCACACCCAAAATATACCTCTTTTTTGGATGATATTTTTGGATGATATTTGATTCTGTTTCTTTGAAGAATATGGCATTCCATAAATCAGAGTCTAGTAATATCACTAGAAGGATATGGTATTAAAAAGATGGACCTTCAGAGAGTTTGTTTCAGGGAATATCTTTAGATCAATAAAAGAATTATGTACTTTCCTAAAGAAAATCTAGACAACTCTTCTTTTGTTCATTTGTGGGTATATTTTCATTATCTACAATACATGTACTAATCAATTAGCTCCATGGGCTGCCCATCCAACTGCACATCATAGACAGAATAATAGATATTCCTCAATACCTTTGTGTGTTGTAGAACCTCATAAATGAGATCTACCATCACCCAGAAGTGTTGGGGGGAGGGGTAACTATCTACAAAGGGATTCTTCCTTAACGCTACGGTAATTTAACATCACTCTCATTTATGTCTTTGTCAAAAATCATTGAATTGTTGAATTTTCAACTATCATTTTTTTAACTGAAAAGAGACATTTTATGAAACTCGTATCTTTTAAAATTTGGAGAGCTGCAAAGTGGGTATGATTAAACTAAAGCATATTACAATAGAAGGACTGAGTAGGAGAAGCAGCCAAAGGATTTCATCAAACAATTCAAGATCCCTTGATGAGAAATACCTATTTTTTATTTAAAGAGGTTTGGTTTTTTTTGAAGAACAGAGATGTTTCAAGGAAACCTTCTTGAATAATGTGTTTCAGTTCATAAAATAAAATAAAACACTTAGAAAGGAAACCAATTATATTCAAATACAGTTACCAAAATATATTTTTAAAAAGTTCATTCTCCAGGTTAGGAATTCCTGTCTTAGGGCATCTGAGCTTTTAACGGCAGATTGTATTTACATTTGGAGAAGGGTGAGGATGATGAATCCACTTTTGAGGGTGTTCGGGCTATTGGAAACTAAAATTTTAGTTTCCCAAAGGTTTACCTCAGATTGAAGATGAATGCATGACTATATGCCAGATTCTCTGCTAAGGACAGAACTACAAGTAAATATGGGCATTACATGGACTCAATAACCTTGGCTTTTAAAACTCTCCAGTGAGTGAGACTGGCACTCACATAAAAGAGACATGTGACTGTTGGGTCAGTGACTAACACTATGCCACTAACTCATGTCATTTGGAGTCTTAACCCAGTTCACATTTCTCCCTTCTAATAGCTCTCTCATACTTTTGGATGTCTTGCCTCTCTCTTATGACCTATGCCTCTAACAGCCTCAGTGTGAAAGTCAATCCTATTCCATTTGCAAGCATAGAAAGAAAGGGATTCTCTTGGCCTAGTTCTCATGCTCTGTGGGTGAAGGATGTAAGGAAATAAAAGACTAATGCATGCTGGAAAGACTTATAAGGCCACAAAGAAAGAATCTACCTTGAGGGTGAGGGCATGGTCCATAAAAGACATCCAAGAGGATCAATAGGCCCAGCTGAAGACAAAGCTAAAAATTTCCAAAGGCAAAAGATCAATAGGACAGAAAGTTATAGACCAAGTCATGGGGAGAAAATCCAAAGCTGCAGGAAAGTCCACAATAGAAAAAGATCAGGATAATGCCATATAGTGGGGTGAGGATTAAGGGTCAACCACTCCCTATAGTCTCCCTTGAGGAATCAGCACAAGCTTGTATTCTTTCATGGTGGTCAGCCCATTGCCACTTTCATTGGTGAATAAATAAATGAATCAATGCATGAATAAAAAAAATTATTAAGTACTTTACTATGTGTAGAGCAATATGCAGTGATGGAGAAACAAATAGAAAAGTAAGATAGTTCATGTTTTCTAAAATACCTCACATTCACCTATAGAAAACAACTCATATGGCAGGTTTTATCTATAAGTCAGAAGGTCCTATGGATCTCTTATGATAGAATAGAAACACTGAGTAGTTAACATCCATACAACAATTTATTTAGCAATTCATGCATTTGTAAAAGCAAATTGGGTTCCAGGCTCTAGGTAGCATAGATACCTAGAACCTTGGTTTCTACATTTATTATATAATTGAAGAAGGTAGAAAAACAGGATTATTGAGATTGAGATACCTGATTTCTTATTGGTGGAGGGGATCAGGAGACACTGAGATGAGAAATGGAGAATACTCTTGTACCCTTACTGTTTTGTGATTTTTTTTCATGATCATGTGACTTACAAAAAATTGGAACTTAGTTTCCTAAAATGATAAAGGGAAACTAGAGTCACTTGTGTAATTTTTAATGTAACATTCCCTCCTTTGCTCCTGGGCTTTTCAATTGCCACTTATTTAAACACTTTATGTAGCGGAGATTTTGGACAGAATGATAGTCTACCTTAAGCAGCATCAAAGCGATGGAGTAAGAGGCATAAGAAATAAAGCAGTCATAATGTCATATCACCCCTGAGAAAATGAACCTTGTTAAGTCGACTCTGTAGGTTAAGTCAGGCTATAGATCATACTACTTATAGGACTTATCATGAACTAATTTGAGAGGGGAGATTTATATGTTACTACAGTAACCCAAGAAAACTCAGTAAGCAAAGAACACCATGAAACAAAAAGCTGAAGCAATACAGTGATGATCAGATTAAACAACATCAAGTCTCCTGGTAACCTGGTAACCCACTCCCATGGTCCATATAATTAGCACATTTCATCTTGGGAACCAGGTGTTCTGAGTAGTTGGCTGGTCCCTGGAAACATTTTTCCTTGGACATTCTGGAATACATACCATTCTCAGGGCAGTTCTGAAGGGGTCTCTTCCTGTCACTCTCAGATATTCCTAGGTAATTCTACTCAAATCTACCAGTGATAAGACTCAATACAATTTAGTACAATCTCCTAAATTTGGTTTTTCAATAACAAGTTCACTTGGTGAAAACTAGCTCAAGCCTTATAGTTCTCATCCTGTTGGCAACACAGTTATAAGAAGAATATCAAATTAGGAACCCATAATTCACATGAAGCTTCAGAGAATTTCAGTTTTCACATGCCATTTGCTGTTTCTATCTTTACCTAAACTCTGTATCTGATAGGGACACTTGCCATCATGAGGCTGAAGGAAGAATCTTTAAAAAAAAACCATGAAGGCCTGACTTGGAAAATGAGGCTTTCTGTCTCTTAAAATTAGCAGGCAGATTTCAAAATAGAAAAATAATTTCGTTTTCTTTACAATTATCATGCAATTTTATTTGTAAAATTCATAATCCAATTTTGATAACTTGTTACTAAAATATATTTAAGACCTATATATCCTATTACAAACATTTGGAAACCAATGATATACATATATATATATATATATATAGATATATCTATATATCTATATATATATAGATATAGATATAGATATATAGATATATATATATGTTATTTGGAATTTTCTTGGCAGAGATACTAGAGTGGTTTGCCATTTACTTCTCCAGTTCATTTTATAGATGAGAAAGCTGTGGCAAACAGGGTCACACAGCTAGTAAATGTCTAAGGTCAGATTTGAACTTGGGAAAAGGAATCTTCCTGACTCCAGGCCTGACAATTTGAATCCCAGAAAATCCTCAGCCTCACGTTCCTGTACCCTGCTTTGGAACCTGGCAGGCCCTAAAGATTGCAACATGTCCTTTAAATGGTCCTCCAAAGACAGGGTATTAGCAGCACCACTCAAATAAATTCATGCTGCACATTTGCTTCTAAGAGTTTTCATTTGGTAAGTGTTGTATCTTCATAGAAAATTGTCTTTTTGAAATTGTGAACATGCATCTCTCTAAAAGTTTGTCAAAATAGTTTATCTCAGTGGGATAAAACTCTTCTCAAACCTCTTTCCAAAACCTCCTAACTCTTCACTTTCAACCCTCTCTCTTTCCCCATTCACACTGTTAGTGTAAAAAGATTTTAACTTCAGCTTTTCTTCCCATTCTCCTCTCATCCCCACTTGCTTAAACTTTCTTTCTTCCTTTTCCTTTTATATCCCTCCATTTGTCTTTGATTAAAGCTTACCAACTTTGAAACTAACCTTTCATTTTTTCCTCTGACTCCTTACTTCTTTTTGCCTTCACTGCTTTCTTAAGTCCAAATGACCTTATTTCTTATTTTTCCTTGAAACAGATTCTACAGACTGGTACTCCAAAACTCCTATCTTTCAGCATTTATAAAATATTCAAATACAATTTAGAGACTTATTATAGAAAACATACATTTCAGGCAGAAATTTAGTTTAAAATGTCATGAATATTTGCAGACTAGAGGAAAAGATTACCTTTTTATCTGTCTTTAAATTTACAAGCTCCAACCTTCTGAAGATTTTGAAAGTTCCATAGGAAAGTTTTCATTCATAATAAATGTTGCAGAAAATGTGGGAAAATTATAACAATAATGCATTATTAGTGAAGTTGTGAACTGATTCAACCATTCTGGAGACCGGTTTGGAACTACGTCCAAAGGGCTGTAAACTTCTGCATAACTTTTGACCCAGTAATACCACTTCTAGGTCTGCATCCCAGAAATCGTACAAATGGCCAAAAGACCCACATGTACAAAAATATTTATAGTAGTTCCTTTTGTGGTGGCCAAGAATTGGAAATTGAGTGGATGCCCATTAATTGGGGAATGGTTGAATGGGTCATGGTATATGAATGTAATGGAATACTATTGTGTTATAAAAAATAATGAGCAGGTAGACTTCAGAAAAACCTGGAGAGACATAAACTAATTCTGAGTGAAGTGAACAGAACTGAGAATACACTGTACACAGTAACAGCAACATTATACAGTGCTGATAGACTTAGCTCTTCTCAGCAATGCAAGGATCTAAGACAGTTCCAAAAGACTCATGATGGAAAATCCTATCCATATCCAGAGAAACAATTATGGATCTGAATGCAGATCAAAGTGTACTCTTCGCTCTCTCTCTCTCTCTCTCTCTCTCTCTCTCTCTCTCTCTCTCTCTCCCTCTCTCCCTCTGTCTCTCTCTCTCATTTGTTTTATTTCTTCTTTCTTGTGACTCTTCCTATGGGTCCTTCTTTACAACATGACTAATGTGAATATAAAAAAAAAGCTTTCATTCTTGGCACTCTTCTTACTTTGACTGATTAAGCCATAGAAAGAAATTAGTTTGGTTGACCAAGACAAAATACAGACAATACAAAATAGATATATAGATAGACTTGTTGATGAATGTTTTCCTTGTTATTTCCCATGCAAGTTTAAACAAAAAGTCAATGTGCACAATTTCCTCAAAAATCACCTCAAAACCTATAATTTGTAGTAATTTAAATTTCCCTCTTCAGGTCAAATTTGGGACCTATTGAGATTCTTACACACCTTAGACCAGTCTTTGCCTAATTTGAGAGCTCTATTTTTAGTCATTGCCTTCTGAATAGGAAGCTTCTCCTGATCCCAGGCCAATAAGAACTTACCTTGTGGGGTAGTGCTTGGCTTATTAGAGCTGGTTATCTTTGGCACTGTTGTCAGGGATCATTCATCTCTAAGGAGGCAACCATCTGCATATGGTTTGGGAGGATGTGGAGGTCTGGGTATGGGTGGTTCCTTGCCAAGGAAGTTCATCAAAAGAAAACTTATCAGTGTCCTAGGATGTTCCTTCAGTGAAAGTCTGGTTATCAAATGGAGACTCATAGTCTCAGTCCCTTCATGGTCACCATAACAATTACGGTATAATAAAGACATAAAGTGGTTATATTCAGGCAATTATTTAACAATGAATATGGTTTCAGAAACAAATTGGGTGCAAGGCTCTCAGTATCATAAGGACCCAGAACCTTAATTTTTGTAGTTCCTACATAATTGAAGGGAATAAAAAAACAGTATTGTATGGTTTGAGATTCTCGACTTCTTATAGGTGGAAAGCATTGGGAAACACTGAGGTGCGGGGGGTAGTCTTGTAAGTTTTCTGTCTTGTGACTTCCCTGTGGTCAGGTGACTTACAAGAAGTTAGAACTTAACTTCACAAAATGACAGATAAAGGCAAAATGGAATTATTCATGCTATTTTTAATATAATAGTCTTGGTAATGCATTGGCAAAGTAGATGGAAATTGCTTACCTTTAATATCATTTGCATTGATAAAAATCATGTCACGCCCCTGGGATTGCTTACCAGGACTGAAAGCACTGGTATTGCCAAGGCTTTTGAGCCCAAGGTATGTGACTGTTTCCACCGGGGTCTGAAGAAAGACAATGGTCAAGGTGTGTGTTGGGGGGGGGGGGCGGGGTAGCTCAAATTTGCCTGACATGTACTAATTCCTATCTTTCTCCCAGGATACTTCAGTATGGCAATGTAACTATGAGCCCAGATAACTAACTAATTCAAGCACCCATTCCCAGACATATTCAGGGTAAACTTTCAATCACCATGACCTGTCTTAAATGTTTACCTTACTCTAATTAATTAAGGCAAAAGAGAAGATAGATTTTGAAATGCAGAGAGCCCAACTTTAATTTTAATCAATTGGTTTTGTTGTTGTTACATGAATTTCCTTATTATTTTACATAAAATACAATTTCATAAAACTACATTGCAATTACACAAATGAGCACTACTCATAGTGTTCACCGTAACCCAATTTTACATGAATCAGTTGTCAGACTGTGATTTTCTAGAGCCCCACACCACTATGGGGCAGTCCTACCCAAGGTTAACTAATAATAAGTCATAAAATTAGTCACTTTTCAGGCACAAAAGAGCAGATTCTTCCTTTCAATTTACATATGAGTCAGAAACCCTCTGGGTTTCCTGAAATTTCTATTAAAAATTCCAGCTGGCTCAGTAGTAATGTTCCAAAACTACCATTTTAGTAATGGTGTATACCTCCATTCTTTGGGCGATTTCAGGAGCTCAGGACTGCCCCAGTTTTTATTTGACAGTGACTCAGTTGCTTTCCTTCTCTTAATTCTTCTAGGGGACCATTGGGTATATCTCCAAGTAACCATTTTTAATTGGTGCATATAAATGCTATGAACTCTGTAAGATTAAGGCAATCTACCTTTTCTTTTAAAAAACAAATTTCTTTAATACTTCTTTGAAAAAACAAGTTTTGTCACTTCCCAATGACTTCCCCATCTCAGACTGCATTATAATCCTAATTTGTAACAAAGAAGTGAAGTTAACCACAACAATCCAGCATATTGGCAATGTTTGACAACATCTGCCTCATTTTGTAGCTATGGCCATAGTCTATTATCTTTCTGGTGATAGGAGTTAGTGAGAAGAAGTTGGCATTGATTGGGATCCTGCTACAGAAGAGTAGCAGCTTTGTCCAGGGGAAAAGTTGTGAGGAGAGTAGTAGGTATCAGAAAAGCAGCTTAATGGGGTATGAATTGTTCCTGCAGTGACCAAGGAAATCAAATCTTATACTCCAGGTTGCAAGTTGATGGATTCCCCCATTTATGATTCTCTTTTAAAAACTTCTGTAAGTGTGTGCCCCCTCTTCGTCAAGGACACATTTATTGTTGGGAGAACATGATCCAGGTTTATGGGTGGACTGTGATATTTTAATTATTCTTAAATTTTCCTATCATAAAGTAGTTGTGATGTTTGATGAGTGTTGGTATAGGTCATGGCATGAGCATATGTGATTATAATGCTTTTGCATTATCATTAAGTAATGAAAAACAGTTTTAGTTACTGGAATCATATTGATGGATTGCATGTAACTGTGGGGATTTAGAAGATAAAGGAGTAAATATTAATCGTGAAGCTTCCCTCTCCTTTCCCCAGCCCCATACCAGTATTACCGCAGCAACTCGGAAAGTTTGATTTGTAGCAACATTGCTGTGGCACTTGCCTGGGCTGATTGGGAATGAGCCAGTCAGCCAAAAGTATAGGAGCAGAGATCATACTATGCCTGGGTAGACTGTCTTGCCACAGCAATACCTCTAGCATTTATCAGTTTGGTCTTTTTTTTCATCTTTCCAAGCCATAGAGTTGTTTTAATGTATATTTTTCTTATCATTAGTGATTTAGAATATTCTTTCATGTGATTCCTGACAGTTTGCATTTCTTCTTTTGAGAAATTGAAGCTTACATCCTTTTTGACATACTTATTTGTAAATCTACTCCAACCAGCTTGGAGGGGCTAGTGTATTCAGAGAAAATTAGTACCACTGGTATGAGGGCTGCTTTCCACCTTTGGCATTCACCTGAAATACCTAACTCTCACTTGTGGCTCCAAGAAGCTATAGCATGCTCAGTGACCATACCCTGGTAAAATATTTTGGTAATTGGGCTAAACAGGGCTGAGTGTAACTGAGAGGTCTCAGACTTGTCAGTGAGTTAGGGAGGTGTCCACCTCAACTATATGGAGACTTCTGCCAGAAGAATGGACAGATGAGAACATTTTATTCCTATGGCGTGAAGGCAGCTAAAGCAGGTGCTGTGGAGTGGTTAGAGCATCGTTAGACATTGAAGACTCAAAGGTCATCCACTGCATCCCAGGTCATCACCAGTCATCTTGAGATTTGTCTTTCCATTGGACACAGATGACTCTAGAGGAGAGAGT
>CM053772.1:67017553-67085061 GCA_028658325.1 Potorous gilbertii | reverse complement strand
CCACTTATTGAGATGACAAGGGGAGTAGTTTCCCTAAGATTCATAGATTGGAAGGGATGAAAATGAAAACTTTATTGTTAAGGAACAAAGTAGAATGGAGAGTTCATAAATCTCATAATTATAAGATTTCATAATTTTCTAGTGAGTTTGAACCTTTGAGATAATTGAAATTACCAAGATTTAGCTGTCTTTCCTCAAAAGATTACAAAATGTATTTATGTAATTGGGTCAGTTTTCTGTTCCATTAAGCATACATAGATTAGGACCATACATTTAGAGCTAGAAAAAACTTTACTGAACATCTTGCTAACACCCTTTCATTTTTATAAATTAAAGCCCATAGAAACTAAATTACCAATCTAAAGTTGTCCAGGTGGTCAGTGGCAGAGCTGTGTTTGAACTCATTCTCTGACTCCAAATCTAGCACTCTTTCCCATTATATAACATCTATCTTTACATAGTAGCATCCTCAATGATTCAACTTTCTACTTCACATTTTATACTGAAGTTCTGCTTATGGAAAGTTTATAGTCTATTAATTTTTTTAATAAATAGCTTGTCATTTCCCCAGGTGGCAGCTAGTCACTGGGCTGAAAAAGAAAATTTTTATAGTCTCTTAGGTTCTACATAGTTAAACAGCTATTTCTCTCTGCCTTCTCTGGAAGCTACCAAAGCACACAAAGGCAATACACCAATTTCATGAAAAAACATAGAATTCTTTGTGAAAAAGTAGCCAAAGTTGACATAGAGAAATATTACAGTATGTAGCAAAGAAATAAATCAGCAAAGTATGCTTGATGGCATACTGTGTGAAAGAGTGACCTTTGCAGGACTTGCTCATAATTCTTGCTGAAAAATGAACTTCTTTCAATAAGACATAGTCTTAAGTTCTCATCATAAAGTAGAAGCTAAGTCATGTTATTGCTAGTCTCAATCCCAATCATGGGATTGGGATTTAACTGTCCCATGACTCCTGCCACAACACTCTCTTTCTCCTTCTGCTATACTCTTTTCCCCCTCTTCCTCCAGGCCAGTTCAAACTTGCCACCAGTTCACATAATCTCAACCAGCAAAGGCCAGGTCTCAGAGGAGACCTGGGAGAATGATAAATGTTAATTCCTCTAAAACAAGACTTATTAACCTTTTTTTTGATGTCATGGATCCATCTGGTGGTCTGATGAAGTCTGTGGACCCCTTTTCAGAATAATTTTTAATTTTAAATATTTTATTTCAAATTATTTTATTTTAAAATGCATAAATACATAGGATTACCAAGAAAAATATATGATTACCAAGAAGAGTAGTTATGCTGAAATACAGTTATTAAAAACATTAAGTTCATGGACCCAGGTGAAGAACCTCTGTTCCAAAACTATAAACTCCATGGCTCTTAATGAGCCCCAGAATGTCTCTTCTTCACCTGCCGAAGAGTCAACCTCAGTCAAAAGCATGTTATATGGCAATATGCTTCTCCAAGGTCCTAGTTTATTGATCTTTTAACCACTGTATAGATATGTGACTTTTAAAAATCCGGTCTGATTAAATTTAAATTTTGTGATTATCTTTATTCTAATAACTACTTATTGATTGTCCCGAAAGGGTTAGGCAGCCATCACACCAAAGGTACTGGTCCTGCCTGAACATTCTTTATAACTACAGAGCTGTTGAACTGATCATATTGTTGTAAGTCTGTGAAACATGGACAGTCTACCAGTACCATGCCAGGAAACTGAATCCCTCCATTTGAACTGTCTTAGGAAGATTCTGAGGATCACCTGGCAGGATAAGGTACCAGACACTGAAGTCCTTGCTCAAGTTGAACTGCTAAGCATTCAAACTATGCTTCAGAGTGCAACTCCCACGGACTGGCCATGTGGTTCAAGTGCAAAATGTGTGCTTTGCCAAAAAGACAATTTTATGGAGAACCTGCATGAGGCAGACAACCACATGGTGGTCAGAAGAAGCCATACAAGGACACTCTCAAGGTCTCTCTCAAGAACTTTGGATTTGACTGCACAACATGGGAGAAACTGGCACAGGACCACTCAGCATGGCTTGGCCACATCAGAAAGGGTGCTGTGCTCTATGAGCAAAGCAGAATTGAGACAGCACAAGTAAATGTAGGATAAGCAAATTTGGAGTATCCGCCCCAAATATTTACATGGACTATCTGAGCCCAAACTGCGGTGAAGCATTCCGAGCTCATATTGGTCTGATAACCACAGTCAGACACACTAAAACTTCACTTTATCATTTTGGTCCTCTTCAAGAACGAAGGACAGCAACCAAACCAACCAATCAAAAACCAAATTGATTGTCCAAGAAGGACAAGAAGGAGCTTCAGAGATCATTTACTGCTAACCCAGACCTGATCAGCATCCTCTCTGTAATACTGCTGACAAATAATCATCTAGCCTCCAATTGAAAGATTTCCAGTAATGGGGAAATCATCCACTTTTGATGTAGCCTGATACCATATTGGTCAATCCCAATAAGTTTTCCCAACATCAAACAGAAAAATATGTATATGTATGTATGTGTGTATGTCTACATACATATTCACATATATACCCATATGTGGATGTATTATGCATGTATGTATATGTGTGTGTATATATGTGTGTGTGTGTGTGTGTTTGTGTATGTGTGTGTATATATATATCATGCAGTACTGCTCTTACTCCAATCTGTACCTGAACAGAAATCATTCAAGATTACCCAACTAGTGGTCATTGAGATTCCTTTGAAGGTTTCTTTGGACTCTCCAGGTAGCTTACACTCCTTTAACCTCTTTGAAACTTCCGCTCATTCCTCCTAGTTCCTAGTTCCTCTTAGTAATATGCATTCTGGGGCAAGTAATCCCTCTTCTATAGGAGAGCATTTCAAGTGCTTAAAAACAGCTCTCTTCTTCTGGAAGCTTCTCTTCCCTGCGCTAAATAACCCTAGTTCCTTCAAACAGTAAGTACAGAGCATGGTCCTGAGGCTCTTCATCATTCTGGCTTTTCTTCTATGGAAAATCTTCAGTTTATCATTGTGCTGCTTCAAGTGTGGTATCAAGATCTGAATAGAATACTTCAAATGTGATCTGACCAAGGCAAAGGACTGTAGAGTACATTGCGGAAGGGTTTAGATGAATAGAAATTCTAAAAGAAATATGTTCCACAATGTATGTTCTGTTTATCTTCAAATTATGATTTGTCACCACATCCATATGGCATGATATTTTCTTCATGTGAAGATGGAAACAGTGTATGATTTGGTATTGGGTACATTTTGTTTTAAGTTAGCCTTATTTCCAACTTCCTTTAGATCTATATAGTGGACTGATTTTAAAACTAAAGCTTCTCTGCTAAAGTCATTCCTGTCAATATGAGTAAATGTCTCGAGCTCAGTTCTTTGAGTATTCAAGTAATTCAATCTGCCTTCACTATGTTCTTTTTGCTCATCAATATGCGGCAGCTGCCACAGCAGAAAGTCTTATGGCTTGGAAGCCAAGGCAAATTCCTGCTCGTTTGCCTTCTTATTCATCACATTTGGAGGTCCCAGATGTTCTTTTTAAAGAATGTCTCACTCAGAAGCTAGCATCTTTATTTTGGGAATCCAAGGTGTTAACAGTATCAGCTAGTTGATAAAGTTACTTCATGGAAGCATGGATGATCACAACCAAGACATCCAGGGATTGAACTGAAGAACTACTTTGAAGAAATAGTCTGGGCAGTTGTTCAATGACTGGGGGATGGGTGCATGTAGGACCTGTGATTAGTGTATTATATTGCAATTTTCTACTTACAGGTCAAGTATTTCAAGGTCCCTCTACTGTATAAATTCCTCAAATAATAATTCCTCCTAATTATTCCATGGCTTTGGCTGTAGAAATTTGAAGTATAATAGAGAAAAAATTGAGATGATTTTCTCAAGAATGTCCCTTATAATATACTGAATTTATTTGTGCTCTGGAGTATATGAATGTATGTGAATTCATTGAAAAAATTGTGATTTCAGGAATAAGATGGTTTGATGATTTTTTTTTTGTTGTTATGACCTTACTCACTACATATAAGACTTTTAAAAAAAACTACTTTGCTTAAAGTTTTTAGACTTTGAAAAAAATATATTTAAGATTAACTGGAAGTAAATAATACTTGATTTAAAAAATGCTCCAGACTTTGGGACATGATTGAATGATATGGTCACATTTGTTTATTCAACAGGCATTTGTTTTACCATGGTCATCTCTAAAGCTCTTACACTGTTGTAAGGGAAGATGCAAAGCTTAGGTTAGGCATACCCATCCCTTCTAGGAAAGCAGCATTATATAAAGTGCTGGCAACATAGTAAGTGCATTAGGAATTTGTAAAACAAGGAGTAAGATAAGATCTGAGGGTATAGTCTTTTACTAGCCGGATATGGAGGATGGGGATACAGATAGACTTCAGAGAACTGGTAGCACCATTTTAATTGGGCTTTAAAATGTAGGTAGATTTCAGCCAACAAAGAGAAGGAAAAAGCAAATCCCAGGAATAGAGAAAAGGGTATGTAAGAATAGTGGAGATGAGGATGCACAAGGTATGTTGGAATGAATGAAAGAATGAAACATTTATTTACCACTTACTGTATGTAAAGCACTGTGATAAGTAAACACAAAAAAACAACATGCTGAACCCATAAAAAAGGTGCCATTGCTGCTCAAGAGAGATTAGTATCTTGCATACTTGGCAGAGTCTTTGCAGTCTTACTGCTGTGATTGCAGCAACTGCTTTACTGATTTCCTTTTCCTACAAAAAAGTGCAAGATACAAAGATCACTAAGGGAGAAAATCATGTAGCTGAGTCTGGGTGGTAGAGAGCGAAAGAGGAGGCATTCCCAAAGAGATGTGAAGCCTACAGTTCTTTAGCACACACTGAAAATTTTAACAAAATTTAACTGTTTATAATAAACTTATGTATATGTTTATATATATGGGTATATATGAATTTGTAGATGAATATAGACTTATGTAGTAAATGATTAGTAATTTGCAATATTTATGACATTGATTTTTTACTTTTCTTTACATATATATGTCATCTATAGTTTTCTGCAGTGTGTCACAAATGTCCATATATTCCCATTTTATTACCCATGAATAACCCAAACTGGGAATGTGAAATATGCAAATGGTGAGGGATGACAGTATATACACGCACACATACATATATATATGTATATATGTTATATACACACATATAATGTATGCATACATGCATGTATGCACATGTATACACACGTATAATGTATTATAGATATACACACATAAAACCACATCTTTACATATGCATGTATGATTTCATATATTGTGTGTATATATATACGTATATATATATATATATATATATACGTACATATATATATATATGTACGTATATATATATACACACATATACACACACACACATATATACATATGCAGATAAGTGGCTAAACAGGAAGTTATTAGAAGTCGGATTAATGGAAAGAGAATGACACTCAATTTCTCCTTCCCATAGGCAACTGAGCACTTTTTTTGCATTAGAACTTCGGCAGGCATCTATAATTGTGCCCCAATATTAGCTGAGCATGCTAGTGTTCTATCCAAGGTAAAGACTACTGTAATTTTTTTCTTAAGTAGGTAAGAATGCCCCCAAAGTAACGAAAGAGTCTGGCATTTAGGTAGTTTTCTGAGAGTTAGCCACAAAAACAACCAAAAATTGAGAACCTTCTTATTGTCTTCAAGTATAGAAGGGAAAAGGAATTTTGCAGAAAGAGCGTTCTGTTTGTTTTTCTGCCTGTGTCAAGTAAAAGCTGCATAGAAACAAAATGCAAGATGTCCTTCCAAATGGGGAGGATGATAACTGACCAGAGGAATGTCTGCCTGTTCTGTAAGCTTTTGAAAAGAATGAAGAGTCCTTTGATAGAATGAGAGAATGTGACATAGAGAAGAAAGGGAAGAAGGACTGATAAAATTTTGGAGCTCTATTTTAGATGTCATGCTGTTGATATCACACTGAGTTGGAACTGCTGGATTCCCTGTAGAAGATGGAGCTTGTCCTCTAAAGAGATAAGAGGGACGGTAAAATTGCATTGTCTCATGCAAGAACATTTAGAAACTGGAGGAGATGTGTACTTGGAAAACATTTCAATTAAATAATCCATGAAGGGAAATACAGAAGTAATACCCTTATGAGACTATACAATAGACCACTTATCCAGAAAGAGAAATAGATGATGAGTTAGGAAACATATCGCAATGCATCATGTAAGCATGATATTGTATGGGGGCTTCAAATATCCAGACATCTTGCTGGTGCTTGCTTTTTGATAAAGAGTGTTTGATAATTTTTAAGTTGCCTTGGTAATAATCTAGTTCTTTGAAAATTGAAGGAAGAAATCATCAGAAGGAATTGGTTTCTGAAGTAGATTTGAGGTCTTTGGGAGGTAGTAACCAATGAATTTTAGAATCTGTGATAAGGAGAAAACTGAATATCATCTGTTAACACCCTCAATTTTGTAAGAGTGAATTTTGAAGATTTCTTTAAGAGATTCAATCCCATGACCTAAAAATCCTGGGGGGCTCTTGCTGGGGGTGGGTATAGTTCAAGGGGGAGCGCTTAAGAATGAAATTCTTACAACCATGAAAAATCTCTTTAATATGGTACCTTAGAAAATATAGGATACAGCACCATTACTTCATAAGAATTAAAAATTAAAGCGATCTCTAAAGAATTAAGGTCACTTCTTGTCCATTTCAGGTCTGTTGCAGAAGCCACTGAAGTTGACCTCAACATGAGAGTGGGCCTGCATACAGGTCGTGTCCTGTGTGGGGTGCTAGGACTTCGAAAATGGCAGTATGATGTCTGGTCAAATGATGTGACTCTAGCAAATGTAATGGAGACTGGAGGATTACCTGGGTAAGCCTCAGAAAACTATACTGATTACATCAGGATTGTTTATTGTTTCAGACTTATGTGTATAAATGTAGAACTTAAAGATTATCTTCCCAAAAAGTTAGTATCAAGTTAAATCTTTAAATGTTGGGTAGAAAAACCCCAACAAGATGCATAGATGTATATATTGTGTGTGTCTATGCATATGTATATATGTATGCGTATACATTTATATATGCATATATATAATTGATTTTAGAAATTAATTACAGGCACATTATATCTTTTAAATAAATCAAAATTCATCCCCACAGCCTTTCTAAAGTTCTTATTACTAATTAAAGTTAATCAATAAACATTGATTCAGTGCCTACCAGGTGGTGTGAATTGTGCTAAGGTCCAGAAAAAAGCAAAATAATGTTGTGCATCTCATTTTAACATCTTTTCTTTAGTCTCAATTATCTTTTGTTTAAACAGAATGTTTATTATAGTCGATATAGGACTGGCCTTGCAATCAGAAAGATCTAAATTCAAGTCCAATCTCTGACCCATACTTGCTTTGTGACTGGGCAAATCATTTAATTTCCCTGTCTGAGGTAAGTCTCTAAAACTGAAGATAGATCTTCACAGAGTGGGAATTACATGAAATTACAGATTTGGATCTCCTTTCTTCCCTTTCTCCTACACCCCCTCAAATAAATAAATGAAATATTTCTGACGATGACAAACTCAAAATACTTAAATCTTCAAGAGGCGTACGTATAAATCCACACAATACATACACATTCCTACGATTAGTCAACATGTGTTCCTTCTTGCTTTTCCAAGTGTGCCATGATCTGTTTTGGATAATACAATGTATATGTTCTAATGCGTACACTGTTCTCAGAGAATCAGCTTTCTCTGTTTGTGATGTTTTCTTACACATTGTGTACAATTCTCTTCCTAATTTTAATAGAAGTCTTAAGAGCAAACTGCTCACTTAGGAAAATGCATTTTTTTTCTTCTCATAGCCTAGTTACTATAAATCAGAGTGTCCAAAGATATGATTAGTTGTCATTTAAGGGTAGGGTTAAAAACAGAAACAAGCTCGGGGGGCGTGGTATAGTTTTTGGTTTGTCACAATGGGAATTGGAGGGGAGGGAAATAATAAAGAGGCATCAGCAACAGCTGCATGCAATAAGCCTCCTTAAACATTCTGAATGATGATAACCTTAAAGCCTAATACTCAGTATGCTCCAGCATCCTTACTAATTTAGTGTACCACAATTTAATGAGAGGAAGGTATCTCAGTTTCAGAGGCTTTGCCCTTGATTTCCACGTGACCTTAAGCAAGTTGCTATGTCTCCTCATGTCACTCCTCATGAGGACAATGGGGAAAAGACATGATATGTTCTGTGGTGCAGAAGAGTATGATTTTCATTCTGAATTGAACAAGGGGCCTCATCTGAACTGTAACCCATGTCGTCCCTTTTGGTCAGATTGAACAGCCTGTAACCATTTATGCCTTTGTCTGGTTAAAGCCTCTGCTTATTTCTTAGGACAAGTTAAGTGTCTAGCTCCAGTTTTATCTATAGAAAGAAAACAACACAGGGCAAGTATAAAAATTGCCTCCAACCTATGATTTGTGGGCCTGAAGGTATTGAAGTTAGATCAGACATCCTTGGGATTATAGGTTCATTGAGTTTTGGAACGGGACAATCTCTATCTTTCCTAGAAACCAGCATCCTGGAGAGATGATGATGCCTCATTTAATTCCCACCTCCTCTTTATCCAACTTTTTTTTCCTAAATGGGTCATAGCTTCCATAGACTCTTCCTTCATGGATCTATTCCTCTCAGCCCCACCTGACTTGTTATGTCATTGATCTTTTCCTTCTTACCTGGTTAGGCAGAACAATTTATAGAGCCCAGGACCTGGGGCCAGGAACGATTAAGTTCAAATCCCACTTCACACACTTACTAGCTGTGTGACCCTGGTGAAATCTGTAACCCTTGTCTGTCTCAGTTTTCTTAAGTGTCAAATGGGCATCTTAATAGCACCTGCATCCCAGGATTGTTGTGAGAATCAACTGAGATAATATTTGTATAGTGTTTAGGACAGTGTCCAGCACATAGTAGTAATTGATTGTGCCTTCATCCCTTCCCACATCTGTCATAGAGCAATCTCCACTATTATCCTAGCACTCTCAGATGAAACACAGCAAGTATAGGCAATCAATGGTCAACCAGAAAATCTCCATTTGTATTTATTAGAATGGTAAGGCCGAACCTGCCCATTCTCCTATGAGGTCCTTGGATATGTCTAAGTGGTCTGTGTTATGCAAGGGCAAATTGGGATTGAATTTGGAATTTAGTTTTAATGAGATGTGTGTGTGTGTGTGTGTGTGTGTGTGTGTGTGTGTGTGTGTGTGAGAGAGAGAGAGAGAGAGAGAGAGAGAGAGAGAGAGAGACAGAGAGAGAGAGAGAGAGAGAGAGATTTGAACCTGGAGAGAATATTTTCTCTAAAATATGTGATGTCTATGTTTCATTCAGTGGAAAATATTTATAATAGGTGCATTAGAATTAGAATTTCCCTGGAGATTATGAAATTTGCTAGCAAGGATTTACTTAGGAGCTAGAGAGTATGATTAACAAAAGTAGACTTCCATTTTAAAGAACCACATATTTCACCCCTCTATTGATCACTGATCACATGATCACATCTTTAATTTTCTCATAGACAAATTCTGGGCAGCACAGGGGCCTTTATCAATCCTTTGCTCCTTCTAACACAAGCCCTTCTTCCTTCCTAGGGAGGCAGTAGGTGGTAATACAGCCTATTTCTGAGGCTGGCTCTTTTCCTGCCTCTCCCTGATTTTCTGATCATATTTAGTCTGTAAGACAGTAGGATCATAGATTATGTAACTGGAAAATGACTTAAAGATATTCTAATCCTAAGCCCCCAATTTTATAGAAGGAGAAATTGAGACCCAGAAATAGTAAGTGAATTGCCCGAGGTAACATAGGTATTAAGTGGCAAAGCAGAGGTTTGAATAGAGATCTTCTGACTTCCAAACCCTTTTGAGTGTATTTCCCTCAATGGAATGTCCACAGTGAAGCGGAACCACAAAGTGACTTTGGAGCACACAACGAATGTCCGAGAGTAGAATCCAAGTGCCCTATATGCCTGTGTTGTACTATAGGTATGAAGCTTTCATGTCCATTCTATGACAGACCTCTACCCAAATAGTTTCACTCAACTACTGGTCTTTGTAGTACCCTTGCTGGTCAAGGATCTTTTCCACTATAATTACAATGATTGGTGATCATTCATCACTACTTTAGATAAAGCCTCTACTTTAAAAGATGCTTGAGGGGTCTTTGTGACACAAAGATGCTTCAGTACAAGGTGGAGTTTGGCCAAGAGGCAGTGCTAGAAAATGGTGGAGTGGTTTGGGTGTCATGGGCAAGAACTCTTTCTCTTTCTACCTCCCTTCCACCTCCATATCTTGACCATTAGGGTTTTCAGTAATACGTTAGGGTACCATTCCTTGATTACTTCTTAAAGAGGTCTATTCACTGAATGGGCGTCACCTCACTCTAAGTGAATACTTGAATAGGCCTTAGTCAAAAAAAGGCCAAGGTCTCCCATTACATCATGGGTCATCTCCTGCCATCCTGATTAATATCTGGTCACTGGATTCAGATGGCTCTGAAGGAGAAGGGAGGCTGGTGACCTGCACAGCCCTCCCTCACTCTAAACAAAGTCAAGCAAGTCACGTTGTCATTTCTCTGATGCCACAATCTCTTGAAAATGAAGGATGAACATGACAACACAACCAAACCCAACAAGTGCTGGGGCTGTTGTTCATTTATTTTGTTCATACCTGACTCTTTGGGTTTTTGTCTTTTTTCAAGAGAATAGTGTGGTTTTGCCATTTCTTTCTCCAGCTCATTTTACAGATGAGGAACTAAGACAAACAAGGTTAAGTGACTTGGCCCAGGTCACACAGCTGGGAAGTGTCTGAGGCCAGATTTAAGCTCACAAAGCAGTCTTCCTCATTCCAAGCCCAGTACTTTATCTGCTGAGCCACCTAGTTTCTGAGGCACTTTCCAGTAAAGGGAATTCCTTGCATTTCCTCCTTATTCTCCTCTCTTTTTTCTCTCTCCCTCCCTTTTTCTTCTTTTCATTTCTTCTCTTTTCTCTACCTTTTTCCCCTCTCCCCCTCCTGTGCTCCTTGTGTACCTACCTAGTGCTACTCCTATATTCCTCCCTACTTTTTTCCCTTCCTTCATTTTCCTTCACTTCCCTTCTTTTCTTCTTTCCTTTCCTCTCTCCGGTTTCCTTTTCCCCTTCCATTTGTTTCCCTTCCCCTTTTCTATTCTTTACCCTTCCTCTATCCCTTTCTCTCACTTGTGTCCCTCATTCTCTTCTTGCAATATCATCATATTTCAGGCTCTTCTCTCTTGCCCTGCCCTTGTCTTAAACCAAAGAGTCACAGAGCAAGACAGAACCTCTAGCATAAACACAAGCTGCCAGACCAAATAATTTGGCAGAGCTGATTACAAGGTTTCTCGATCCAAGGACCTGAAGATTAGTGAGTTATAGAGCCATTATTTTGTTAGCAAGGTAGTCCCTTAGTGCCAATGGAACTACTTAGTAGTATGTTAGGTGATTGGAGGCTGCAAATAGTCACACTTCAGGCTGCTGAGATAACAGCACATTCAGGGCTCCCTTCCAGCTCTTTCCATTTTTCTGCACATGATGAATCTAAATTGATTGTAGCTCTCTTTCTGGCGAGCATTTGGAAACTAATCTCAATCCAACAGGATGAAGGCCTTCTTCCTTCTGAAGGGAATATCAAAAGAAAGACTGTAATTTTTACTCTTTGAAACATTTTCCCATATAATCCTTAATACAATAATGAGTTGACTATTAATGAAAACACTTGGTTTTTCAAAGAAAGAAATGTTAACATTAATTCCCTGTTCTATTTAGGCTCATCTTCCAGAAACAACTTTATTTAATTTAACATTAATCTCCAAGCAAGTCATTTCTAACCTGGAATGAGAGAGTTGTTCAAACTGACATAGCCTCCCTCTAACATGACTCTGCCCCAGGATGACTTTGGGGAATGTTTATAGTAATCTTGAGGAAGAAAACTATATATTAAAATACAAACTGGGTTAATATTCAAGAATAATTGTTGAATTGAACTGAATAAATAACCAAGTCAGGTGGGATACTCCTCTCTCTCCTGGAGTAAACAAAGGGACTTCTCTTCCATAGATATCTTCCAGGGGTGAGGAACCTGTGGTCTCAAGGCTACATGTGGTCCTTTAGGTCCTCAAATCCCAATAAAATCCCATCAAATCCCAATAAAAAGGATTTGTTCTGTGAAGTCTAGGTTCAGTCAAAGGGCTGCACTTGGGGACCTAGAGGGCCACACATGGCCTCAAGGCTGCAGGTTCCCAACCCCTCTAGTTCTTTTCCATGGAGAAGGATAGATCTTAGCACTAAGGAACAGGACCAAAGTTACTGTCTTAAAAGATTGAGTGCCACGAATAAATAATGATGATGATGATGGTGGTAATGTCTTAATATAGTGTTTAAAGTTTGTAAAGCAATTTACAAATATTATTTCATTTTATCTTCACAACAATTTGGGAAGTAATTGCTATTATTGTTCCCATTATATAGATGAGGAAACTGAGGCTTGCTTGAGGTCACACAACTATTAAGTGTCTGAGGCTAGATTTGAACTCTGGTCTTCCTGATTCTAAGTTCAGCTCTTTTTCCATGGTGCCACCTACTTACCTTAATCCACTTTCCTAAAGGGGAAAAATGGTTCTTGATCTAAGGCCCACCTTTCCAACATGATTTTTAAAGAATTTATACCAGGTGTCAGAATTTCCAAGGGACTGTGAGGCAGAGAGAGAGGGATCCTATCATTTGGAAGTAACTATGTTCAAATTGGAAGGCTTTAATGGGACTTCCCAGCCTATGTGGTGAAATGGTTCTGCTTTGTTCCCTTTTCTTATTCTCTTTTACCATTTTTTCATGATTTCCCTCTTTATTCCACCTTTTCCTCTCTTTTCTCTCCTATTTTAAAAAATATTTTGTTTTAATATTGTCTAGATTCCTCCCAATATCCCCATCTTCCACTCTTCCCAAAAGTCATCCTTTGTCACAATGAAATTTTTTTAAAGAAAAAGAGAAAGCAAAGAAAAAATCAACAAAACTGATCAGTACACTAAAAAAAAAAATCTAAAAAGATGTACAGTGTTCTATACCCATGGACCCCACAAGCTCTGCAAAAGAGTAGGGGGTAAGGTATCTCCTATCTCTTCATTGGAGCCATGCTCAGTTTTTTAATAATTTTAATAAATCTGCCATGATTCACTTTCTTTTGTTCCTTCTTTTTTTCCTCTTTCTTTTCTCTATCTCTTTACTTACTGTTTTACTTACCCCTCCTCCTCTTTCTTCAAGGTGATTTACCTTTGTATATAAGGAAAGATAAATACTAAACTTATTGGTTACCATGGCCCTCCTACGAAAACAATATTCTATGAAACTTCTGAAATTTTACATAAGATAAAGTCTCAAAATGTTTTGACTTAGCTCTGATAACAGTGCTTCCAATGAAGCATTCAAAGTGGTGAAAATTGAGTTTTGAAATGGCTAAGAGCTCTTGTAATATTTTTCCTTTCAAAACATCTGCCTCCTTTTTTTCTAGGAAGGTTCATATCACAAAGACGACCTTAGAGTGCCTAAATGGGGACTATGAGGTAGAACCAGGTTTTGGACATGAGAGAAACAGTTTCTTGAAGAAACATAATATTGAAACCTTTTTTATTGTACCATCCCATCGGAGAAAGGTAGGTAAATTCTTGCCTCTGCTATTCTGTAATGTTGAACTTCCTGTTTGAAACTGGTTTTTTTTTTTTAAATGTATAAGCCTATATTTTCTAATTTGTAGCTCTTACACCCACAGAACAGCAGGCCTTAATGTCTGTGCATGAAAAAAGGGACTGATGGTCAACCCTTGGAATTTCCTTTTCTATGTATATGAAATCATCACACATGATACCCAACAGGTTTATTTAAGGTCTATAGCTTGGCACAGTGCCCTTCAAGGCAAATTTAACTAGCTAGGTTACAATGGACAGATCACTTAAACCCTCTGGGTCTCAGTTTCTGATTACATCATGATCCAAAAATGGTAAACATTAAAATATTATCAACATATTATTAAGTCTATGCATTTATTATATTTTTGTACTTATTTTACCAGTTGGCTTAAAAAAATACTAAAAATGAAGTCCAATGTATATCTAATGATGTGCCCAATTAAGTAATTAGTACTGCTACCAACGAACTCTTTAATCTCAGTCAACTCATTTAACCTCAATAAATCTCCATTTCCTCATCGTAAAATGGTGAAAATAATATTGGCTTGATGATGGTTTGTCAGCCTTAAAGTGCTTGAGAAATAATGTTAGTATTACAGCTTTGGCGTTAGGTTTTTCCTGATTATTGGAAGACCTTGGACAGAAGCATTTTACATCTTTGATTATATTGCAGCACAAATCATTGACAAAAATATCCGGCTGATTTAGGCCACATAGTATCATACCTACCAAAGAAAATACAACTTTCCATTCAAACTCTCTAGTGAATGACAGTGTAGCAGAGTGCTCCAGGAGCCAAATGCTTTTCTAGCTGAATAGATAGCTCTCTTCTATGCAGTATTTGCTCTACCATATCGTAATAGGTAAATGCTTTTGCAGCCTATTTCAGGTAGTTCCTTTGCAAAGGTACCCAAATCAATATTCATCTGTTTTTCAGGAAAAGTTAATGGAAGCTGAATAGACACTCATCTATTTGTGCTTTGAAACTAATCCAATAGTCAAATTTCCTGGTTGACTTGTCATAAGACTGTGAAATACAAGTGTTAGCTTCCCCATGGTTGTGTCAATGACTGATTTGTGGAAATGGTAAACATTTCTGCCCAACGTGTCAAATAACCTGAGAGCCTGGTTTCCATTCTGAAGAATCTCCCAGACTGGCAGAAGAATTTCTTCATGAATTGTACTCCCATGGATAGCCTTTACCAGCAAGGTCACAAACTAGTCATTTCACTGTGCAACTAACTCATCACTGAATAACACAGACATTTCCAATAGTATTGTGCATCCATCAGAGTAATAATTCATCCTATAGACTTAAAAACTTCTAGAGGGCTGAATCCATGGCTTACATTTAATATAGAAGATATCTTGGACTTAAAAATGATCAATAAATATTTACTGATGCAGTATTTCCTATGGCAGAACACAATGTAGATTCATAGCACACTTGAGAGCAGAAAAGGACCTTAACTTCCTAAATCAAACTTCTAATGCTTATAGCAATGGAAACAGACCCAGAAAGGGGCAACAATGTGTCCAAGTTTACAGGGCAGTAGATAGCAGAATTCATTGCCAAATGTTACTTCAGTTGATTGCCATGGATAAGGAAAAGGAGGAAGAATCATAAAAATCTAGAGAATTTATCCAGCTAAGTCAAGATGTCATCTTTGGTTATTTAATGCAGAACAAATTCTTCTCTTGCCTCAGCTGTTGGGCACTTTTGGAAACTGTGCTCATACCACTGAATGAAGAAGAATCTACTTGGTACAATAGATATAAGCAGCTAAATAAACCAGCTTCCAAAAGTGTCCGTTTTAATGACTGGGGAGTGGATACTTATGGAGGGAAATGACTCATCATGTTTTCTTCCCCACTCTCAACCACTAAAATATGGTCATATATGAGAATGCCATTCTATCTTTTGCATATCTCTTACATTTATCCCAGAATGGGAAGAATGAATGCAATGCCATGAAGCACAAAAGCAGAGATAACCAAACCTCTGTTAAAGTTACACATACTCCTTTTATGTTTTGGTGATGTGGAGGTTAAATTAGCCCTACCTTCTCCCAAAGAGTAGTTCTGCATCTGAGTGTTTTTGTGTCTCGAAATGGAAAGCTAGCACATGTTACCAGTGAACCGTCTACCAATTATTTTGAAGTTAGATGTCAGAATAATCTCCAGATTTTTGTTTTTGTTTTTTACTTAAATTATTAACACTACAGTTTCAAATGCTTTATGTGTTCATTATTTCAACATTTACTCATGATACATAGATACATAGTACTTCTTCTCCTCAGGGCCAGCGTCTAAGGGAATTCTCCACGAGGGTGTGGCATCATGCCAATTCATGCTCTCTAAATGCCATCAAGGCATTTCCTCGTTCTATGGAAGTGAGAGAAACCAGATGGTATATGGTAAAGAGGGGGCTTAGGAGCCAAGAAATTCTATGTTCAAGTCCCCCATCTGACACATACTGACTGTGGGATCCTAGGCAATTCCCTTACCTCTCAGTGTTCTTGGCAACTCTCTGCAACTAGAAATTGCAAAAAGGTGCTGACAGGCAGTGAAAGAGGGAATTTCTTTACCTGGATGGGAGTTTCTTATACTGATAAAATCACTGGTTCAATCTTTACCCTTAGGGAAGTGAAACTCCTTTGGAATAGCCATCTTCCATACATACACCAAATATAAAAGATTAGATATTCATTTTACTTTTCCTTCTATAAAATCACTGAGATAATTTTCCCAGCATGACTTAATTATTAGTAAGAACAAACATTTTTTCAAGGCATTTGAGGAGCTCCTTTCAAAAATACTGAATTAAATTCTCTGTACTATTCTAAACCCAAGCCTTCAAGTTTCCTGATTTTGTCAACGTGGAACTGTTCCACTTTTTTTCACAAAAGACTGAGGGGAAGGGAATGTGACCTAATCTAATGTTCAGTTTTCCTCAAAAATGAGGACAATACCATTTCTTCTGTTTAAGGAGAATGGAAACCAAATGAATCTCTCATAGAATTTTCTAATTACCTCTTCTTAGAAACTCATTTACTGTGGGTTTTAAGAGAGGTTTAATTTGGAGTATAATCAAGACTCCCGAAGGGCCTGGTAACATTGTTTCATCTAAGACAAGTTATGCACAGTTATTAAGCACCTGATGTGTACTTTATAATTAATTATTAATTAATCTAATATTAATTAACCTAATATTAAGCACACACAATGTGTGCTAAACCCAAAAAGAAAAGTTAAAATAATCTCTGCTCTCAAGGAATTCATTGTCTAATGGATGAGGTAGTATGCCAAGAACTATGTACAAAGGGGATATATATATATAGAATAAATTAGAGATAATCTCAGTGGGAAGGTATTAGCAGTAAGGAGAAGCAGGAAAGGTCCTTGTAGAAGTTGGGACTTTGTTGTCTGTTCTTCCTCTCATAGACCATGAAATCAGGAAGGTATTGCCATGACTTCAAAGTGAATTGGAAAGGCACCAGTCTCACTTTCTCCTCCAGAATCATCTGGATCCACTTGCAAGCTGTAAATGAGGATGACTGGAGATGGCCCATAGAAAGTGAGGCTTTAGCTAAGGCTTGAAAGAAGCCAGAAAAGCCAGGAAACCAAGTTGAGGAGGGAGAGCATTTAGGGAAATTGCTTGGAGTTGGGAGTAGAGTGTCTTTTATGAGGAACAGAAAATGGGCCAGTGTCACTGGATTGCTGAGTAGGAAGGAAGTGGAAAGAAAGGAGGGGAAAGAGGGAAGGAATAAGAAGACTACAAAGGGTGGCAGGTTATAAAGGGCTTTAAAAGTTAAACAGAGGATTTTATATTTGATCCAAAAGGTAATAGAAAACCACTGGAGTGTTCATTCTATTGCTTGTTACCTTAATCTAAGATTCATTTGGCAACAGTTCTTAGAAATATGATATTGATTATCAAAGCTGGTTTATAATTATTGTGCTCTAGCAACTGGTAGAAAAAAATGGATTTCCTATTATTCAATATGGTACTAGAAATATTAGCTGTAGCAATAAGGGAAGAAAAAGAAATTGAAGGAATTGGAAAAGATAAAGAAGAAGCTAAGTTATCACTATGTGCAGATTATACGATGATATACTTAGAGAATCCCAGAGAATCAAGTAAAAAACTCCTTGTAATAATAAACAACTTTGGCAAGTTGCAGGTTGCAAAATAACACGAATATTCTGCATTTCTATATATTACTAACAAAGCCTAACAGCAAGAGATAGAAAAAGGAATTTCATTTAGAGTTAGGGTAGAAACTATAAAATATTTGGGAGCTTACCTGCCAAAACAAACCCAGAGACTATATGAACACAATTACAAAATACTTCGCACAAATAAAGTCAGATCTAAGTAAGTGGAAAAACATCAGTTGCTTGTGGGTAGGCCAAGCCAACATAATAAAAATGACAATTCTACCTAAATTAATTTACTTATTCAGTGCCATACCAATCAAATTATTAGATAATTATTTTCTAGAGCTAGAAAAAATAGTATCAAAATTCATCTGGATGAGCAAAAGGTCCAGAATACCAAGGGAACTAATGAAAAAACTGCTAGGGAAGGTGGCCTAGCTTTCCCAGATTTCTAATTGTATTATAAAGCAGAAATTATCAAAACCACTTGGTACTGTCTAAGAAACACAGATCAGTGGAATAGGTTAGGTACTCAAGAAACAGTAGTCAATGAATATATCAATATATGGTTTGATAAACCCAAGGACCCCAGCTTATGGGATAAGAACTCACTGTTCAACAAAAATTACTGGGAAAACTTGATAACAATGTGGTGGAAACTAGGCATAGAGCAATGCCTGACAACCTACACAAGAATAAAGTCCAAATGGGTACATGATCTAAGTATAAAGACTGATACTATAAACAAATTACTGGAGCAAAGAATAGTGTATTTATCAGATTTGGAGAATCTGAAGAATATCAGATTTTATCAGATATGGAGAATGGACAAATTTTTGACTAAACAAAAGATGGAAAAGTGCAAAATAGATAATTTTGATTACATTAAATTGAAAAGTTTTTGCACAAACAAACCTAATGCAACCAAGAGTAGGAGGGAAGCAGAAAAGTGGGAAAGATTTTTTGCAGTGAGTATCTGTGATAAAGGCCTCATTTCTAAAATACATATAGAACTGAGTCAAATGTACAAGAATACAAATTAAAGTTATCTATAGTCATATGAAAAAATGCTCTAAATCACTATTGATTAGAGAAATGCAGATCAAAACAACTCTGAGACACCACATCACACCTATCAGATTGCTAACATGACAAAATAGGAAGGGAGAGTTGCAATACTAATTTATTGTTGGTGGAGCCATGAGCTCATCCACCCATTCTATAGAGTAATTTGAAACTATGCTCAAAGGGCTACAAAAATGTGCATACCCTTTGACCCAGCAATATCGCTTCTGGGACTCTGTCCCAAAGAGATCACAAAAATGGGAAAGGGTCTCACATGTACAAAAATATTTATAGCAGCTCTCTTTGTAGTTGCCAAAAACTGGAAATCAAAGGGATGCCCATCAATTGGGGAATGGCTGAATAAATTGTGATATGTGAATGTTATGGAATACTGTTGTGCTATAAGAAATTACAAACAGGAAGACTTCAGAGAGACCTAGAAAGACATATGAACTGATGCTGAGTGAAAGGAGTAGAACCAGGAGAACTTTGTACATAGCAACAATCACAGTGTGTGAGGAATTTTTCTGGTAGACTTAGTACTTCATTGCAATGTAAGGACTTAAAAAATTCCCAAAGGTCTCTTGAGGCAAAATATCTTCCACATTCAGAAGAAGTATGGAATTCAATCACAGAATGAAGCAGATCATTTTCTTTTGTTTTATGTTTTGTTTTGTTTCATGATTTCTCCCATTCATTCTAATTCTTCTATGTAACATGACTAAGGTGAAAATGTATTTAATAAGAATGTGTGTGCAGAACCTATATAACATTGTATGCCATCTCAGACAGGGAGCAGGGAGGTAGGGGAGAAGGAAGGGGAGGGGGAAAAAATCTAAGATATATAGAAGTGATTGTAGAACACTGAAAACAAATAAAATAACTTTTTAAAAAATGGTTTTCCAACCTGACACTAAATTCTCATGTACAATTGCTCTATTGAAAAAGGACAATGTGCTTTTATTTCTCAGTATGTAGACCTAGAAAATGAAAAACAGTAGCTTATGCCAATGAAAGGCATTGCAACTTTTCATTCACCCTCTGATGTTCCACTAAGGAAGGTATTTCTAGAAAACTGGTCCTAGCAGATTGCCAGAATTCTGAATTAAGGGAAACACGTTTCCTACTATGTTAACTACTTATTATCAATTACTTAGTTAACTACTATTTACCTACTATGGGTAATTAAGGAGCATTTTTCATTGAATAGTAAGGGCTTTCAAATGACTGCTTGTCTGATTCTACCATGTAGTTAGAGTTACCAGCTATTTATAATGTAAAGCTGTATGTTATCTGTGATTCAGACATAAATAATAGTATGTGCAAAATCTGTTAAAGCCACATCAAGTATATACATATAGGGCAGCTAGTTGGTGGCTAGAGTGCTACGCCTGGAGTCACAATGACTCATTTTCCTGAGTCTGGTCTCAGACTCTTACTAGCTATGTGATCCTAGGCAATGACCTAACCCTCTTTGCCTCAGTTTCCTCATCTGTAAAATGAGCTGGAGAAAGAAATGGCAAATACTCCATTATCTTTGCCCAGAAAACCCCAAAAGGGGTCATCACAAAGAGTTAGACATGACTGAAGAACAACCAATATGTGTGTGTGTGTGTCTACATATACATATTTAGACAGAATATATATGCATATATACATACACACACATATATACCTTTATGGTACTTACCCTGTGAGAAAAAATATTTCTTTACTAGAAAAAAAGAAGACTTTGCAGTCAATATAAGAATTAAAAAGGAATCAAGAGAAAGAAAATTTGGGGATGATTTTTGACATCTCTGTTGACACTATGCATCATCTCTGGTCCCCTAAAATTGAGAAAACAAACTATCTGAGATGTTACTTAAATCCTCAAATACAGGAACACAACGCCATCATAGCTTTAAATTAATAGGTAATATATGTAATATACATATATGCATATTTAATAGGATAATAAAGATAGTTCACCTTTATTTTTCATTTTTATCCATAGCAGGCCTATTCTTTATCGATGAACTATTAAGAATATAAAATTGGTGGTGAATTCTAATAGGTGCTTTTTTGAAGACCCAACCAGACCATTGTATAACAAAATTACGTTTGTAAAGCCAATCTGAGATTTAATGATGATGACTGGCATTTACGTGGCACTTTAAAGTTGCCAAAGTACTTTTACAAATGTCTCATTTAATCCTCACAACAACTCTATAAGGTTGGCACTCTTATTACTCCCATATTACAGATGAGGAAACTGAGGCAAGCAGAGGCTGTGACTTACCTAGGGTCACACACATAGTAAATATCTGAAGCAGGATTTTCACTTGGGTCTTCCTGACATGACTCCAAGTCTAGCACTGTATCCATTGTGTACTTAATAAAGGATTCTGTGTAGAGGTGCAAGTTTTCATATTTATTGTTAAATGTGAAAATAAACATTTCTTCACAAACAAGGAGAGCTGGGAAACTTAGAGTTCCAAGTCATGCTAAGTGTGTTTTATCTGTGTTCATTCTTCGGAGTGTATGCACACACACACACACTCACATACATAGTTATGTCTACATATGTATGTATATAACATGTACATATGTATTATATATGCATGTATATACATACATATATATGCATGATATGTCTCTATGTATATGTCTGTTTTGCTGATTCCCCACATAAACATTTTACATAATGCAAACATTTGCAAACATATGCAAACATTTATATAGGCAAACATTTTACATAATAACTTAAAGATTTTCTCTATCAAAAGGCAATTTCTTTGATTTGTGTTGTAATGAGATACTTAGTCTCCCAATATGTATTCTAAATTGTTCCATTTAATATAGTTTTAGGGAATTAGAGCCTAGTTAAATTGAAAGCATCACTCATAACCGAATGTTGCAAATTGAATGAGTTTTCTACTCAGTTCCTGGAACCAATCAGGAACTGTTACCTTGGTGAGTTAGCCCAGGCCTGGGCTTTCCAGTGGGTCTCCATTTCATTTGGCAGTTGTAATAAGTGGGTTTAGACTAGTAGCCCTATGCTCCCTTAGTCCCAAAGAGGTTAAGGAGCCTAGGAGTTGGGTTAATATCTCAGTTGTTCTACAGATCAGGTTTTGACTAAGAATTCAAGACCACTGAAGAAGAACCCAAACCTCCAGGGGCGAAGATAGAAAAACCAATCTCCCTTGTACATAGTCCTGGGAATGATTTGATGCTAAGTTGGATCCTTTAAGCTCTAGCACCACCACCACCCTCACCCTCCACACACTCCCCATACATTATTGAAAGGGGAGATCTTAATGCATAGCATATTGAGTGGAATCATACTTTTTGTACTTGCTGACTTGTGACCTGTTGGTTCAGGTTTAGTTAGGCTGACTGGCTAATGCAGGTCTCTGCTGCTCTAAAACAAAAATCTTGTGCTTCTAAGGTAAACATACATTTTATAATAAATAATATCCACCAATACTTATGGGAAAAGGCAAGGTGATATTCTAAAGGAGGACAACTCTCAGAGTCAGGAGATATAGATATGGATCCCATCTATGCACTAAATAGCCATAATAAATAGAGCTTTTATTAAGCACTTACTATGTACCAAACACTGTGCTAAGTGCTGAAGATCCTAAGACCAGAAAATAAAAGAAACTCTACTCTGAAGGGCCAATATTCTTATAGGGGAAGTCAAAAATTAAAAAAAAACAGAGATGAAAAGGGGGAGGGGAGAGATAGTATCTACATGGAGCCTAGGCAGGTGGTGTAGGGGCAGAGTATAATGCAGTCACCTAGAAGAGAAGAGGGGCAATGTGACTAGTCCTTCTCATGATATAGTGGCTCTGGCTAGAGACTCGCAAATTAGTATGGAGGCTTCTTTGGAGGTAATCTCCAGGGGAGCACAGCAGCCTGTGTGAAAGGAGAGGGAGAGGGAGATGGAGAGGGAGGGAGAGAGCAAGCTTTAAGTGAAGCGCGGGTGGCGTGGCAGGAAAGTTTGGGCAAGTTACTTAATGTCTCTGGGCCTCAGTTTCCTTAGCAGTAAAATGAAAGTGTTGGATTGCATATTTTACTAAATCGAGTATGGGGTGTGGTGTCAGTAAATCTTCCAGCTTTCACAGCTGTGAGTCAGGTAGTTTCTTATCTCATCCAGAAGAGATTTTTAGAGACCATCAACCTCCTAATTTATATCAATGCTAATAGCAGATTATGGATTCTATCCTGTCTCTTGTTGAGGAGGAGGGCTTCTCTGTTACAGTTTTGTTGTTGTTATTTTTCATTCATGTCTGACTCTTTGTGACCCCTTTGGGGTTTTCTTGGTAAAGATCCTGGAGTGGTTTACCATTTCCTTTTCTACCTCACTTTACAGATGAGGAAACTGAGGCAAACAGGGTTTAAGTGCTTTGCTAGGATCTGAGTAAGTGTCTTAGGCCAGATTTGAACTCAGAAAGATTCATCTTCCTGGTTCCAGGCCTGGCACTCTATCCAATGTGCTATCTAGATGCTCCTCTCTGTTACAGTAGGTGACAGCTACCATAGCATATTCATAAAGGCTGTTCTGTTACAATCTTGTCTGCTGATGGACTGGCAGCCTACATGGGAGCCAGGTCATCTCCTCAATAGTCAAAATCAAACAAGTGTACTTCAAAAGGCTTTGCTCATATTCATGCCTCATTACAACCCTATCAAGAAGATGCCAAAGGTATTATTATTCTTTTTACAAGTGTTCCAGGAAGAACTGAAACCAAGATCTTCCCCTATTCCCTGATCCTAAAGATCTGTAAACAGAGTCTGGATAGGCAGGAGTAGCATAGAAGGGATTTCTACATTGGTTGAATTCTTTAAAGTCTCCCCCAACTCTGAGTCTATAATTGTGATAGGGCTACACTGATCCATATCTATTTCTTTATTTACTAATCAACCAGTCTTTCAAAGGCTTTGTTAAGTAGCTTGCCCAGGGCCACCATTTGTGCCCTTCAGACTGGAGCCAGAAGCAAGCTCAGTTGGTACAACTGAGATAAGGAGACTAAACCATATCTGATCCCACAGCTGTCACTATCACTTAGTCCCACAATAGTGTATGCTGGATGGAATAGTGTAGCCACTAAGTTCAGTTGAAACAAATATCCCTTCCCTCCCAGCACAGGAGGGAGACTCAAGACAAAAGCTTTAGTACCATTTGAGCAGTATCTCCCACTCTCCCTTTTCACTCGTTCAATCTTTTGACTTCCAGTAAAGCTCTACTCCCTTCCTTCTCCCTAGCCTAGACTCTCCAAATACTCTGTTAACATTCTCCTGGAGAACTCTGTTCTCCAAGGCTGATCCCTTCATCTACCACCAGATCCCCTGCAACAATAATCTGCCTATTCTCTGGCGCTCCTAAACAATCCTATAGATTTCTCTTCCCCAAGTGTTCCGTTCTCTAGCTGGTAATAGAGTAGTAAAAGATGGGCAGGGATCTTTCCAGTGCTGTGAATACACCTTCATGACTTTCCTCCTTCCAGTCTTGAAGCATTCTAATCAGCTTATAAGCTAGAAAAGCCATCATCTTTCCTCCCTTTGATGGGAAGGAAAGCATGAAGTTGTCATGGCTGGAATGGAAAATTGACTTTTCCATCATTTTTCAGTGCTCATTAAGCAGAAGTTGATTGATTTCTGATATGAATTCTCCAGACCCAGGTTCTCAAACCATTTGGCCATAGGATCCCTACCCCAGGAAAATTACTTGTTATGGTATCTTTTTTTGTTTTTTCCCAGAAGAATATTAAATATCATGAAGAGTTGGGTGTGACTGAAAACAGCATAACAGCAACAACCCCATTGAGGGATTCATTTGAAATAGTTTTGGGATTAGGATTCTTTGATAGTTGTGAAGTAAATGCTTTTTAATCCTTTAAGTGCTATGGAAATGAGACATTCATTCTATATTTAACAGTATAGACACCTTGTATTGAGGAATGACTTGCATAAAAATAGTGCATGTGAGTAATAATTAAAATGCAGCAATAGTTTAATAAATATCCTAGAAAGAACACTGCAATGTATTAAAATCTATGTTGAGAATCCTTCTCTCCAGTAAGCAGAGGTGTTTGACTTGTGATTTCATTGGTAGACCAAGTGAGGAAATTTATTCTGCTAGTTCAGGCCAGCACCTTCTTACCTTAAAGAATGACCTATAGTACTGAAGGACTAAGTGACTTATCCAAGGTCATACAGCCAGCGTGGAGCAGAAAGGCCCCATATAGCATGTCCCCAGTATCAATGAGATATTTAACATGAATTAGCTTTCACAAAGGGATATTGCTGAGCATATATTACAAGGATAGAAATTACAAAGACATCTCTCAAAATTGGAAGACTCACTCATCCATGGGCTGAAATTTGAAGCACAAAGTTACTGAACCACACATGTAGAGAGCACATGGCTAAAGGGGTACCTCTTGGCCATAGGAGTCCTTTTCTTCCCTCACAGTATCCCCACCTTGTTAGTTTTAGAATAAGTGACAGAGAGCTCACTCCATTGATCAACTAGGATGGTTCCTTCACGATCACAGTGTCTGAGCTGATGAATCACTTCACTGTGGACTGGGTCAAGAATATTTGTTGCCTGCTACCCAAGGTCCTCATTGGACTCAACTGCTGCAATTACTGGATGACCCTGGATGACCCTGCTACCAGCTCTATTTGCTGGGTATCTGTTATCTCTTCCAGCTTTTCGAAGCTCACAAAGTGGTAACTTGATCAGTTTCATCTCTGAGTATCCATTCACCTATGATCAGGAAAGAAAAACCACAGGAAACAAAAGAAAAGTGCCATTTATATATGGACACATAATGGCTGGCTGGGGGAAGGATTTCCCTATCCTGTAACTCACATGAATTCTTGCTTTTCTTGCTTCAAGCAAGAAAGACATTGTTCACTCAAACATTTTGCGTTCACTCAATTCTGTTTCAGCCTCTGTGGAGCCAGTGTCATAGGCTTTAAAGGCAGTTAGAAAATTCTTCATCAACTATATAGCACATTTCCTTAGTCATTCATAGCTGAAAAAGGCTCATCAAGTGCCCATGTGATAGATTGGAAGATAGGGAATATTGCTCATACTTTAAGGTCCAGGCTGTCATTGGCCATTTCTTCATTACATCTGCATATCCCTCTATGTTCTTTTCCTTTTCCTGTCCTCTACCCTCTCTTGCACTCCAGTTGATGATTGCTGAGTCAGCAAACATTTATTAAGCACGTATTTATCTTCTTTGAATTGTGCAAAGTGCTGAGGTTACAAAGAAAAGAAAATAAATACAGTAAAGTAAAAAACAAAAGCAATCCTAAGACTGACCCTAGGAAAAGGTATAGATAGTACCTTCTGCATTTCTGGCCACCATTTCTTGGACCTGTTTTTTTCCCCCTATTTATTCATTTCACTTTCTTCTAACCTATTCAGACAGGACAATTTCACTATTGAGCTATGTTATTGGCTATTTCATTTCAATTAGTTTCAACTCAATTCAGCAAACATTTTTGAAGAATTTACCATTAAGACCGTGAGATACTCAGAGTATGGAGTGAGACAGTGTTTGGATTTGAATATGATAACAGCCCCTCATCTTCATGGAAAGTCAAGTCTGATATCAGGATGAGGTTCATATTGGACACAGAAAACAATAGCATACCATATTTTATCCATGGTAAATACATTAGAGACGTAGGAAGCAAAATATTTTGGGTTACAGTTGGAAGCACTTTTGTGAACACATTTCACTGTGATACCTTAGCATTAGTGATTTAGCTTTCTTATCTTTTTATCTCGAGAGGTATAGATGTCTCTGTGGATCTATATATTTTATCCTTTTAAAGGTATTTACAGAAACCAACAATCAGTTGCAAAGGGATTTTAAGAATGGAAGACAGCAATCCATTTAAGGGCACACAGCTGGATTGTCACCTCCTTACCTCTCTATTTTCTCACCTATTACTAGAGACCCATTCCTAGAAACTGCAGGGGGAAAGAAATGTCCCTTGTCAGTCTTCTCTTGAAACATACCCTTTCACAGACTCCTTGTCAACCATTTATTACCCTCCTCTCCATTCCCTATCTATATATTTGAGAGCAATTTAGCTTCACTCTGACTTTTACATAAACCCAAATCGTGCTTTTCTCTGTCTCAGTACTTGCACATGTCGATTTTATATTCTTCACCACTTTTAGTTTTATTTTTGTTAGCATTTAATATGTTTGTCTGCTATCCTCTTTCCTTATCTTACATTCAAGAAGGAATGTATCCATATTTCTTACATGTTAATTTTGTTTCTGATAATAAGGTTTCTGACAAAGAAGGGTCTTTAGAATCCATTTTAATTCTATTAATCTATTAGCTATGTACATTTAATCAATGTGATTGTTACAACTTATTTTAACATTTTTTTTACCTCTTGTTCATTTACACAGATTTTTCCTGGACTTATTCTCTCAGATATAAAACCAGCCAAAAGGATGAAGTTCAAAACGGTCTGTTACTTGTTGGTCCAGTTAATGCACTGTCGGAAGATGTTTAAAGCTGAAATCCCATTCTCCAATGTCATGACCTGTGAGGATGATGACAAGGTAGTAAAGACTCTTCCAATGATATGTCTGTGGGTTGCCACAGATGGTGCTTATTTGTGGCTTATCTGCTTCAAATGATGATAAATAGATTAGAAAGAAAAGAGAAAACTGCTCTCTAGTTCATGACTCTGTATAGGGTTATGGTCAAATAGATTTCTCTAAATTTAAAAGGAAAAAAGAAACTTCAGGAAAGGGGATTCAGAAAATTCTTTTTAATAGAATCTTAAAACTTTTACAAATGACCCCTAATTTGCAATTAGGAAATTCTTTTTTCTGAATTGCAATCTAAGATATGAAGTCTTTTTGTTGTAATTATATGGTTCAACACTGTATTTTTCATGAATGTGGGTTCAGCTTAGAAATATTAAGAGAATAATCACATCATTTGATTTGAGCCCACATCTCACTTTGAATCTGGGAACCTCTAGCATCAAACTGGGTCTAGATATCCAACTTACTACTATTAACCAACTAGGAACCATACATTGAAATAGTGAAATATTTAACTGGGACAGAACCATAAAGAAATGAACATAAAAACATTTTCTTAGCTTTTATTTCCAAATGAATGCAATCTCATTATTGATCCTTCCCGGAGATGCCAGGAAAAGCTGCTTCTCTATAACTTGAGGGTCAAGTTGTGAAAGCTTACTTAGGATCCAGACTATCTCTGGGTAGCTAGAAGGTATTGTTCTATTGTCCCTGGGGCAGGATACTTCAGTGAAAGACTGAGACAGTGCTTGACATTGTCTTTCCCCTTGGCTCCTCTCAGCTTACCTGATCTTATAACCACTTTCTTTCCCCTGTGACTCCTAGTCATACTGTCTCCAAGTAAATGCCTTATCAATGCATAGTGCATGGGGGGAAGGGACTTCTCCAGTTCTTTCACTGATAAGCTGACCAGAAGAGAAAACCTTGATTTCTTCTTATTGAGGGGTGGGATGGGATTAGGAGCACAGCTCTTTTGGTTAGGGGTAGTTTATTTTTTTTTTCTATACTGGAAAGGGAATAAATTACTTCTCCTAAAGGAAAGGAATATATATAACCATCTAGGCCACACTACTGAGAGCTGCCAATTAATTATACTTATTATACTACCTGAAGAAAAATGTTCTTCACAAGCCCCATTCAGATCTCCTCTATCATCCCTTCCCCCACAAAAAAAAGCCCTAATATCATAACCTATGACCTTATACTTGCAAGAAAAGCAGATACAGAGATGATTTTCATATCAGTCTATAGGATTGGAGAGCATGTGTAAGAGAAAAAGTATTGATCTTGATCAGAGATTTGCTTTCATGCCTCACCTCTCTCTAAGCTGCGTGTCATGAAATGTCATTATTGAGTCCTCAAAGTCATCTGTGCCTCAACCTCCCTTTGCTGATAGATATACTACCTATTATTCATGATATATATCTATCTATATATATACATATATGTATATATACATATACATATATGTATATATATATAGATATACACTACCTATCTTTCAAGACTGTTGTAAGGAAAGCTTTTTATAAACCTCAAAGTGCTAAAAAATGTGAAAATATCATTAGTGTAATTAATAATAGTGAATCCAACATCATATAAATATTGGACAATATTACTAAATAGGAATTTTATTCTTTCCTCAATAATTTATTTTTTTCCTCTCCCCTTTTTCCCAACAACCCACACAGAAAATACTGGGTGAAATTTTAATTTCACTTACCCATCTGAAAGTCCTTTTCCTTAGGGATCTCATGGCTTTGGAAATAAGAATTTCAAGCAACAAACCCATATTATCTAAGATTCTACAACCTTTCCCTGGTGTGCTCTCTGCTGAAATGTCATCAGAATTATTCCCCACTTCCCACTAAAACCTCTTGTTCACTAGATGGCTTTCATTATCCCTATTCTGGCTATTAAAGGAATTGACATTAGAACAGGAATGATATTGGTTTAACCATCCCTGCAGTATTCTATTCAGAAAGAAAAGTCCCTTAATTAGAATAAATCCCTGAATGGCAGAATGTGTAAGGGACATAATTTTGAGCCATCTTTTATGTGCCTGGACTATTTAATTTCCTATTCTAGTTTGCCACAGTAAAAGACTTTTTGGAATGATATGAAGGCAGCATGGTATGGTGGATAGGTAACTGATTTCAAAGCCAAGAAAACCTAGGTTCTAGTCATGTCCCTGGACACATCCTGGCTATGTAACTGGGAGTAAGTCAATGTCTAGTTAGCTCTGTAAGTCTGTAATTTGCAAGACAGGCTACCCTGCATCGATAGAGGGAGTCCCCTTACCTGAGAGTTCACTATATCAAGGAAATCATAGATTTATTCCTATCAAAATGGGATATAACCACTTGCCAGCCTCATGGATCAACCACTGGACCTTCCTCATATTTGCCAATGGCTCTCTACCTAAGAGCAAAATCAGATAATCCGGTATTCAAAATAAGTCATGCAATCATAACTATAGCAATGGTTATCATGTATATAGCACTTAAAATATCTATAAGGTTTATTTACAAAGCAAAACTATAATGCAAAACTTGCAAAGCACTTCATACAGATTTTGTCATTGGATCTTTACAACAATGTGAGTTAGGTGACATTATTACTTCAGTTTTTACAGATGAGAAAATTGAGGCTGAGAGATGTTTAGTGACCCTAGAGGCATTCTGCTAGTATCTGGGTAACATTTGAACTCTGATCTTTCTGATGCCAAGTTCAACTATCTATCCACTGTGCCACCTGGTGGAGAAGGAAGATGTTATACAAACTCCTCAGCTCTGATACTCAAATAGGGACAAAAATCAGTATAATGTGAGATGCCTGTATGATATATAATCCATGTCTACTTCTCCTTGTTTTTAGTCCAATTTACATTGCAATCCCCATACAACTCTTGAATCTTTTTTTTTCTGTTCTTTCTACTCTAAGGCGATCACATCCTGTTTAATATCACTTTAACATTTTCTCCTTCTCATGTACTAGGTCTCATTACACGAAGTGACAAGAAGACACAAAACACTTGAGTTTTTATAGATTATTTTCTACTTTTCCATAGTAAATGTACAATATTTTAATTCTTATAATGTGTTCTTGAATATTTTTCGGATAGGCTGGAAGCCTAATTACCATTCGTCTTGTGAATTTCAAGCAATTGATCAGCAAATCAACTTTTGAAACAAAATCCATTCCTATTTAGAGAGTGTTGATATTAGCATTCCGCAGCCTGCCAGGCTCTTATCAAAAGTTTAATTAGTGTTTTCTGTGTTCAAGATGTGGTGCTAAAAGCTGATAATGTTGAGATAGCAATTAGAAGGACATAGTCCTTCTCTCCAAGCAACTGTGGATCTACTGAGGGAATGTTATACATATATATGTATATGTATGTACATATATATGTATATATACACATATGTAGTGTATATGCACTATATACAGACATATGTGTGTGTTAACATACACACACAAAATGCAAGGTTGAATATACATGATAAGGGCAAAAAAGACTCCGATTAACCTAACTAGAAATTTAGGTATGAAATTATGGCTGGAAGAGTCCAAGATACTGTCGCTTCATTTTCTGTGCCAATAGATGGGGTTATTACGTCACCTGATGCTTGACTTCTGAGCCACAGAGGACATATTTGGGAGCTTCCATTGCAGAGATCTCTGCCTCTTATTCTGTTAAAAGATTCTGAAGAGTATAAAAGGACATTTCCTCAATTTGTCAGTGTTAGAATGTTTCCAGTTTCCAGGAGTAGTAATAGTCGATTGACTTTTCATTTTATGGGATTTAGGAGTTCTCAAAGCAAATTCACATCAAGTATTTTATCTGAGAAGGTGGTTTAATATTCACATTTTTCCTATATCTTCACTAAACTTGGTTATTCTCCTAGTACCTATGACACAGAGTGCTGTATGTAATAGGTACTTTAAAATCTTTGGGGAATTTTTAATTCCTCTTACCCATCTGGAAGCCCTTATCCTCAGGGATCCCATGGCTTTGGAAATAAGAGCTCCAAGCTACAAACTCTCCATTAGATTTGATGATTCTCATATCTGAAGAAGGTTGTCAGTAAGATCATCAGTCAAATGTCACTTCCTACAGCAACATGTGGACCCAAGTTGGAATAGGGAGAGAGTTATAGGATGCTGGAAGAATCCATAACCAAAGCTAACTCCTAGAACTATCTGAGGGTTGAAAACCCCTCCCATTTAACATACACTTGAAGAAGAATTTGCTCTCCAATATTCCCCAACAAGTGAACACCCATCCTTTATTTTTAGATGTCTTGTAAAGGGCATCTCAGTCAATCTATTCAAATTTTGAATAATTCTAATTTTTCTTTTATGGCGAATAAATTTGTTTCTAACTTTCAACTTTCAAAGGGTCTCTGGAGACATACAGAATAAAGTCACTGATAATATTTGCCAGTATTTATATTTTAAAGTTTCCAAAGCAATTTCCATATGTTAACTCACTTGAATCATCACAACAAGCCCATATAGTAAGTTCTATTATCCATCCCATTATATAGATGAAGAACCTGAGCAGGAAATGGTTAATTGCCTTGTCTAGGGATATACGGCTTATATGTATATTTAAAGTAGGATTCAAACTCAGGTCTTTCCATTCCCAAGTCTTAAGCTCTATCCACTTCATCACTTAACTACTTGCCTCTCTCTGATTTCCATGTAGTGACTCACCATCAGTCTTTGGAAGAAAGGTTTCACTTCTGCTCTCTAAACCCTTTCTTCTCCAAGCTAAACACCCTCACTTCTCTCAATCATATATGACCTAGTTTTGTATTTTTATCTCTTTTCTGAATAAACTTTAAATCATCTTTCTTTAACAAGACCCAATACCACAGATATAAAACATTGGGAATCTGTACACTGAGTTATCCATTACAAACTCCAGTGGAACTATAACTACCCATTATCTGGGTACTATACATTTTTTGATGCAATGAAACCTGAGATTGCAAAAGCTAGTACCTATATCACACTATTAGCTTTTCAAATCTTGTATTCAAATCAAGCTCTTGATTCTTTTCACCTGAACAGCTGTGAATATATGGCTTCTTTATGCTGCCATAGCAGGTAAATGAGCTCATCTTCTTTAAACCCTTATGATAAAACTCATTTCTCACAATCCATGTCCCCAAATGACCTGTGCCTTCCAGTAAAACTATGGAAAGCCTCCCCATCATCACAGCTAAGACTCTGTGCACTGGTACTTTTAAAATAAGGTGGCAGCAGCCATTGGGGGGTGGGGTAGGGTAATGGGAATGGACAAAGATGGTTTGCATCACTGCAAAGGTCTTCAAAAAGATGCTTAGTCCTAGGGAAGCAGAGTAGAGATCTTGGTTTAGAGTTGAAATAGACGTGTGAAATCTTCTAATCGCACTCTTCCATTTTGCATTTGAGGTAACTGCAGTCAGAGAAATAGTGTCCAAAGCAATACAGACATTAAGTAATATACAGAGAATGAGACCTAAGGTTCAACTCATCAGATCATAGATTTAGAACTGGATGGAAACTTAGAAGCCATGGAATCTAACCCTTCTTAATTTACAGATGAGAAAACTGAGGAACAGAGCGGTTAAGTAAATTATTCTGGGTCACACATCTAATAAGCAATTTGAACCAGGCCTTTTTTCTTCAAGTTCTGCTGTAGCCTTCAGTATCCATGAGGAAACCAACTAACTCAGGCAACTCCTTTATTAATTTCTTTAAGGTGAACCTACCAAGCTTCCTTCCATTTTAATGGCTTCTGGTTTCTTTGATACTGAGATGGTTACTATAGATGAAATTTAGTTTCTCCTAGAATGGTGACTTGATCATTTTACAAAGAAGATACACTGAATTCCAACAGTTAAATTAGTGTTTCTTATGCAGCCTAAGAACTATATGATGTCCTTGCCACCCTCTGCTTCTGTATCTTGCACCCCCACTACAAGTATTAATGAAACATGAGGGCAGTCAGATTTGAAAGCCATTGTGTATAAAGGAATGGGAAATTGCAAAATAGAAAATTCAGGAATGTTCAGTCATGTAGCAGGGAAAGAAATATAGGAGCAAATTCAGGAAGTCATAAGGAGCTGGAAAGAAAGGAGAGGAGGAGAAGGCAGTAACAGAACTTGTGGTTTGCCTGATGAACTGGAGTCCAGTGACTACCTTTAATGTTATTCTATTTATACCGGACCAAGCTTGTTAAAATGCTCTGGAGTTGAAGCTAGACTGTTACAAGCCACAGTAGAAAAAGGAGAAATAAGAAGAGTGCTATAGTGAAAAGAGCCCTAGAGTTGAAGTCAGAAGAATTAGATTTGAATCCTAGTAGTTAAATTTACTACCTAAGTGACTGGTCAGTTTCCTATTCTGAATCAGTTTCTTCATCTCTAAAATGAAGTTAATAATACTTGTGACCATCTACTTCACAGGGACATTGTCAGGGTTAAGTTAAAAAAAAGTTTATAAAATACCATGTAAACTTTCAAGCTCTGTAAACATATGAGCTTTTAAAAATATTATTTCTACCTCCATTCCCTTGTAAAAAGTCTCTTACTGGCCTCAGATTTGATCAGAGGATCAAGGTTATGTCCACCTCTGTGCATGTCAGAGCTTGCATTCAGATGTGGTTAATGGAGTCAGAGAGGCTAATGAACTAGAAAGCCAGGATGTTTGAATCAATAGATCGTTAGTCAACAAACATTTGAAGTTCCCAGGCGTGAAAGTAAGGGTTTGTGTGGAGAGGAAAGCTATGAGCCAAGTATAGGATTCATTGAGAAAGGAAGGAGAGGGTCTTGAAGGTTGGCAGATAACAGTGGCAAGGATATGAGTATGGGAAAGCTTCTTTACCTGGGGTCCATATGAACTCAAATGAGAAAAAAATTTGGCTTTATTCTCAATCCTCTCTACCTGAAATTTATCATTTCCTTGAATTATGATTTTAAAAATTATTATTCTGAAAAAAATTCTATAGACTTCAACAGACTATTAAGGGGATCCATCTCTCTCTCTCTCTCTCTCTCTCTCTCTCTCTCTCTGTCTCTCTCTCTCTCTGTCTCTCTCTCTCTCTGTCTCTCTCTCTGTTTCGCTTTATGTGTCTGTCTCTCTCTCTCTCTTTCTCCCTGTCTCCCTCACACACACACTCATATTAAAAACCTTTGGGACAAAGTGATATAAATCGATGGATTAAATATCAAAGGAAAAATGGTTGCTCAGTTATGATGGCAGGAAATAACAGTGAAGAACAAGGAATCTTTTACTCTCATTCCTGGCCTATTGTTCCAAATGTTACCAGCCTAAGAATGGAAGAAAAGGTGCTCTTAATCCTTGAAATGATGTCCAGAAAGACATTGTTTTCTGTAGGGAGCCAAGTTTCCATGTGTGCAAGGACATGGAAGGTGATATCAGAGAACAGGGTCAAAGGCTAAAGAAAGTTTGTTAACACAAGAGTAGAATTCAGGGGGAGGAAAATGTAGCAGAAAGGTTAACAGAAGAAGAGGATAGAATTGGATGGAGTTTCAAGAGCAGTGGGGCTAAGGTATATTGATGAGAAAATAAGAGAGTAGATACCAAGAACAAATAAATGGGAATCACAGGGATTAGGAGAGGAGGTCACCATTTGCTAGGCATAGGGTGATAAAACATCATTTGAGTAGTGCCATCATGGTCACAGAGTTCTGTAGACCATGTCACAACTCCTTCTGCCATTCAATAAACCTCAGAGAATCCCATCCTCTCTAATATCAAATATAAGAAATTATCTGAAGTTCAAAACCCTTCATAACTTAGATTCTTACCACCCCAGCCCCTCCCAATCTTCTTACATCTTATACTCCCCCTATCCCCTTACTCTTTGATCCAATGACTCTGTCCTCCTTGCTGCTTTTCATATAAGACATTCTACTTCTTGACTCTGGACATTTTAATTGGTTATCCTTCATTCCTAGACTTCTCTCCTTTCTCATCTCTTCCTCCTAGTTTCCTTGGCTTCCTTTCAATCCTAGATAAAATCCCACCTTCCACAAGACACCTTTCTTAATTGTACTACCTTCTCTCCTTTAATTATTTCCTGTTTCTCTTGTATAATAGCTTGTTCGTACATAGTGGTCTGCATTTTGTCTTCCCCATTAGATCATAAGATCCTTGAGGGCTGAGGTGGTCCTTTGTTTTTCTTTGTATCCCAGGCCTTTAACACACTACCTAGCACATAGTAAGGCACTTAATAAATGCCTGTTGACCGACTGACTAGTGGAGAATTTGTTTTCTCAAATACCTGGGAAAAAGGAAAATCCATCCGAGTCAGTAAAAATTGGATTTTCCTGAGTGGAGGAGCCAGTTCTCAGCTACCAGTAACTCGCAGCTCTGAGGTCTCTTTTAAGATCCTTTAATATCTCTGGCTCCAAAAGGCCTGAGACCTCTGGTGGTTCTTAGACCCCATTTCCACAAGTCCTTTTAGTGTTTCTGGTTCTCAGAGACTTCAAAACTAAAATGTTAATCACAGAAATAAACTTCCCGAGTGCCAGAAATCCACAGATTTAAATCTTTACCACCCCTGAATTTCATAACAAACACATTTTTTTCAATGTCAGCTGTCATCAAGGTTATAACCTATTCCTGGGGGTGGATAATGAATACATCTAGTGCAAATAGAAATGGAAATGATTGATCTTATCGAGCTCATTGTGCAATTAGATTATGAGCTGAGTGACTTGCTACTAGGGAAAAATCCTGGAAATGAATGTTCACCCCTAGAGCTTTATTCCTACCTTATTGCCATTCTCATTTCCTTTCCCTTCTGATAGATTACTTTTAAGCTTTTTACAGTTTTTTGTCTTTGTAGAAAGGGCTGGGTTGACAGATAAAAAACAGCGTGTCTTAAAGAGGTGGTTTACAGGCAGACACAAAACAGGTTAATACTTCATACTTCAACTTTAGAATGTGGCACACAGGGACATATGTACATTTATAATGAAAAGGGGAAACCCTAATGAAATACTTAACTATATTCCCCTCTCTTTGGATTATTGCGTGCATGACCTATTGCGCTTTACAATCAGAGACAGCTTTGATAGATAGTATTCTAAAGAGTAGGGAAAGCAGCAGCAGAGGAATGGAGGAAAGCCAGAGGGATCTAATTATTCTATCTCCAGTTCCAGAAGCCAGAGGCTATAAGGTGATCATGATAAATCTCTGAAAATGAATTTGGTACTTCAGATACCAAAGGTCTCAGACGTTCCTTCACATGTGAAGGCAATGGTAATAACGTATGTACTATGTATTATGAGGGAAGTGGGCCCTAATGTTCATAGAAATGGAAGCCGTTATTTAGGCGAGAAGTAGCCCCAAAACTGTAACTTTACTTAACTCTCCAGTATCAAGGATGGTAGCAACAAAGTGAGGCTAGTGTCTAGACCCAGAATTTGACGTCTACAGTCATTAACTCCCCTCTTTCTACTTATTTTTCCTACTGATTTCTTATGTGGTCCCTTGGGGAACCCTTTAACTCACATGGTAGACCCCTCAGATTCAAGGTGTTCGATGTGTCTAAATCAGGGATGCATTGAAGCTAGCTTATACTTGCTTGGGAAAGTCAGTTGTAAACAATTCACCTTGGAAATCAGGACTTGATTTCTTGTTTTGTTGATTGGATTTAAGTCAAGGGGAAATGTTAATAATGTAAATTAAACTTAATAGTATAATTCAATAATTCAATTCAATAATTCAGAGAGCCAATTGTTAAACATTTACTAGCACACCACTGGTGTCTATATCTCCTGAAACCATTGCTCAATGGTTTGTGCTTGATGTGCTTGCTTTTAGTGGTAATCCAGAAGATTCAGTTAGTTCCAAGTTAAAACATTTAATGAAAGCATACCCTTCTCCAGTAAAACTGGGTTATGCTCTGCCATGCATATACACTCAAGAGTAGGTGTACCCAGAGATCATATCTGGAGGACATATATGAACAGAGAGGATATATAGAGGTCAACTGCAGGGCTCCAACAATTTAGAGCTGCTGATGTCTTCTAGTGATAATATTCTGTGTTTCCACTAGGCCTGCTCTCTGCTGGTCTCTTACCCTCCTCCGGATACTATTCTACGGGCTATTTTTGGCCAGTCAGATTCTTCTAGAAGCTGTTCATCTGAACGCTGCTAATTCGGATGTATGGTTCCTTCTGGATACTGCTCTAGTGAACACCCCTTTACTGCTTTGCTGGATGCTTCATTGATTCATGACTCACCTTGTAGTTTCTGACAGATGCCACTTGACTGAATGCTGAATTCTCTGCCTCCAGCTTCTGGAGCCACTGAAATCCTTTACTATGTTTTTCTTGAGAAAAGTAGCTTAAAGCCATAGGCTTTTCCTTCATTTTTTTTCAATAAATGGCAGAAACCCATGCCTGGGACTAAGAAAAGTCTTCCTTCATGTTCTTCCGTATTGTTTCCTAATAGTTATAGCTACCAAACCTTGCGTCTCCTCAGCAGGAGATTCTCAGCCATTGGCACCAGTAGAACAAGTAGCATGGTCTTCCCAGGAAGCTAAGGTCCACCATTCAATCTTTTCTTTAGACTCAACTTCCTGGTCCCTGAGTTTAGGATCACCATGAGAAATAATAATACTCTTGCTCATGGTAAGTATGCCATAGGCCTCCCAGGCTTAATCTTGCAAGGTTAGGCTATAAATCAGGAAAACGATTATTGATCTAATTCTCACCAAACATTTCCGAGGGTTAGAGTTCCCTAGTTTTCAAACCCTAAGCTTCTTTTGTTCTACCATAGAGCTAAGAGGGTAATGTCTTAGGGACAAGGTTATTATTTCCTCCACTTGCTTAGCCCCATTTTTAGCCTTTTTGTAAGTGAAAAATAGTCAGCAAAAAGGCTTGGAACGACTTTGACACTTGTGATTACGTTTAAATATGTAATTTAATGCAGAAGTGACAACTGAGTTGTCTTGCCCATTTCTACCTTGCAACCTACTAGGGGCTACCCTGGTTGTCCCTAAGGGTTAAGTTTTCAACTCAGCCCCAAATTCTCTATTTGACTATAGACAAGACTCTATGGGTACATCTACCTATCTACATCTATGTCTTTTTATATCCTCTCTCTCTCTCTCTATATATATATATCTACATCATCTCTATTTATAATTGTTGTTCAGAGCCAGGTTGATATTTTGGTAACAGAAGTTTTGGCGGATAGTCAATTTTGCCCATATTTATTCATTAGAGATGCCTAATGTTTAGTTAAGAGAAAACAAACTAACAAACATGAAAGGAAAAACAAGAATAATATTCTGCTGTGGGAAAAGTAAAACAACAAAACAGAAATAGGAACGAAAACTAGAACTCCCAACAGGAGGGATCCTTTCCTGTAGAATGTAACTGACTTGAGATGACATCTTGTCTTCATTTCTTTGGATTACAAACTTTTGTTAAATGGTCACTATCTGCTAGGAACTAGGCATAGTGGGGTAGAAAAACAAACAAATGATAAGGCAGCAAGCATTTATTAAGTGTGGGCTATGTTTCAGGTACTGTGTGAGTGTAGGAGATAAAAGTACAAGCACAAAGAAAGGCAGTCCATACCATCAATGGACTCATGAGGAAAAATAACACACAAAAGAAAGTTGTGATAAAGGTGGGAGGTCAGGATAGGTGTAGACATGGAGGTAAAATATCAATGTCCAGAAAGTCAGAAACAGAGCTTGGAGAGGAATGAAAGTTAGCTAGCATGGGACCTTTCCCAAAATGGAGGCCCTAAAAGGACTAACCACTGGGAGAAAAGGGCCAGCATGACAGAGAAATATTCCAGGATGAGAAGGCCCTAGGGAAGGATGGATGTTCCAGAGTGAGGAGGTTCAAGGTCATAAGGGAAATTCAACAGAGAGATGGCAGCTGATGCATGGTGTTGAGGAAGCCAATGATACAGCGTATAGCACTACAGAGTCAGGAAGTTTAATTATACATATCTATATTACAATAATTAATTAGGAGTTCAGTTATGGCCTCAGATGTTGTGTGACCCTGTGCATGTCACTTAACTTTGGTTTCTTCAGTATTATCTGATGATAATCGGACCTGCCTCCCAGGGTTGTTGTGAGATAAATGAAATAGTAATTGTAAAGTGTTTAGCACATTGCTGACATGTAATAAGTGCCATATAAATGTAGCTATGCTAGCATTATTTGTATTGTGGTGTTTAACACAGAGCCTGCCACATAAGTTAGAGAGAGAGAGTTTTAACTGGAGCATAAGTATAGTTGGAACTTGTGCTAAAAAGGTAGAAGGGAAGGAAAAGGAAAGTAGAGGAGGAGATGAGAGAGAGGGAGAGAGAGAGAGGGAGGGAGAGAGAGAGAGAGAGAGAGAGAGAGAGATGCAAGAAGAATGGGAGAATAGTGGGAGCAGTTACTTTTGACAAGGGAGAGGGGCTTTCTTCTGACTCTTGAGGGAAGGAGATGAAAGAAGTTGTATTCAACAATTAAATCAACTTGTGATCTCACTGAGGTAAGCGTGTCCTCCATTGATCCTGATTGCAATTTAGTCATAGCTTTCATCTAGTCTTGATTTTGCCCTGGTATAAATTTGCCTTAGAGAATCTGCTCAATGTACTAGAGGCCTGCCTTCCTCAAGCAGCTAGGTCATGCCCTGGATAGAGAGCTGGAGCTACAGCCACCAAGACCTGAGTTTCTCACTAGTTTTATGATCCTAGGCCAAGTCACTGAAATTTTCCCAGCCTTAGTTTCTTCCTTTGTAAAGTGAAGGTGATAGTAGCACCTACTGGGAGGATCTAATGAGTTAATATCTGTAGAATGCTTTGCTAACCTTCAGGTATGCCATAAATGCTAGCTATCATTCTAATTCCTCTAAGTCTTTTACACTTCCAGGTACACTAGTGCAATGCTTTGGCCATCTGTCTCTTATAACACACTCACTTTCTGACTATCCATTGGCCTTCATGACTTTCTTTAAAATATTTCTTTCTCACAGCTCATGAAGAAATGGAAATGACATGCGAGAAAATGATCCACTAATAAGTCATCATTGTCAACTGAAGTCTTAGAACTGAGATTTCTGTTCACCTTTGTCATGGAAGATGCATTGCAAAGCCCAAATTTAACATGGGTGAATCTAGATTATCTGATCTATAACATCCCTTCTGACTCTAAATCTCAAGATTCCATGAAAATCAATCATATTTTAGGATCCATATTTTATAACCCAGAGTTGATACTTAAATATTTACTTGTGCCCCCAAGTTAACATTTTTTTTTCTAAGATCCACATGTTAATTTCCAGTTTCCTCTGCATTACAGGTTTGTTTTCATAACTACAAAGAGAAAAACAAAGAAAGTGGCTAGGGTTCTTTTTCTCTACCCAACACTAATATCAACATTTATACCACAACCATATAAGTAATTATCTTCACAAAGTGTATAACTAATCCTCAACAAAGAAACTTCAGCAAGTATGGTTCCTGCATGTTTGGCCTGGGGAGGCTTTTGAGGTGGTTGCAGAACCCTGTATTCAGAGTCACAGGACATTGATTTGAATCTGCTGCTTATTTTCAGTGTCACCTTGGGCAAAGTCATTTCATTTCTTAGTTTCTTTGTCTGTCAAATGGAGGTAATGATTATACGTAGCTCTTGAGGTTAGTTCGAAGTCAAATGAAAGATTAACTGAAGTGAGCATTTAAATATAAATACAATGTGTGGGGAAATGTAGAGACCAGAATATTTTCTAAATATCCTTTTATTTTTTGAGTGAGAAGAATATATTGATGGCTTGTTGGTCAGCTTCTTGGCATCTTTAGAGTTTCTGAGTCCTTAGTTTTATTAACACTGGACAATTTAGTGGTAACCATTCCTGTTTGTTGATGGGAAAACGAACACAGATTCTGTCAAATGAGGTTTTTTTGTATGATCTTTTTAAAAACCAAGGTTTTGGATAAGTCTTTTTGTTTCCATTGATACTGCAGAGGAGAGCATTAAGGACAGCCTCGGAAAAACTCAGGAATCGATCCTCTTTTTCTACAAACATTGTGTACACCACTCCAGGAACTCGAGTCAACAGATATATCAGCCGTTTGATAGAAGCCCGGCAAACAGAGTCTGAGATGGCAGACTTGAATTTCTTTACCCTCAAGTATAAACATAAAGAACGGGAAGAAAAAGTAAGTGAATGGTTTAAAAATTTGAGCTCAAAGGCTCATGTGAAAGTTAATTAATATTTAGAGTTTGATTTCTATGACTTTGTATTTTTCTTTTTGGCTTACTGGGGAGTAAGAGAAGATATTTTTCTTTTAACATTTTTAAAATTCCTGAGATAATATAACATTTTCATAAACTCCCTTTATGACTATTATTGAGGCTCTATTTGTCCCTGCATGCCTCTCAGTTGAATGTGTGCAAGCATCTCCTCAGCATCTAATTTCCACCATTTTTTCTTCCACAGTATCACCAGCTTCAAGATGAGTATTTCACCAGTGCTGTGGTCCTTTCACTGGTTCTAGCTGCCTTATTTGGCCTTGTCTACCTTCTAATAATCCCACAGTGAGTAGCCTTTCCAACTTTAATATAGTTAAAAACTGTGTTAAGTATTTTGCTCCCTCAATCCACTCCTCCCAATCAAAAATTAATTACATTGATTGTGGTTTTACTTTTTCAAGTGAACCTTGTGACTCCAACCAATAAGTCAACATTTGGGAAAACAATTAGGTCTAAAGATTTCATTAGAGCCTTTTATTTCAAACTGGAGTCATAGATGACTTTAAAATTTAAAATGTGAACATTTTTCATTAAAAAATATTTTTAAATTCATTGTTAAATCTCTACATGTTTCATATAGTAAGAAATATAAAGAAAAATTTGAGGAACACTATGTTGTTGCCTGTAGGGTCAAATACAAAATGCTCTTTGGCATTCAAAGCCCTTCATAATCTAGTCCCCTCTTACCTTTCCAGTCTTCTCCAACCCATACTTTTCCATCAAGTGAGTTCTAACCTCCTGGCCATTCCCAGAACAAACTCCATTTCTGAGCTCTGGGCATTTTCGCTAGCTGTTGTCTGTGCCTGAAATGTTCCTCCTCCTCTGTTCTGCGTACTAACCTCTGTGGCTTCCACCTACTAATCTCCTTGGCTTCCTTTAAGTCTTAACTAAGATCTCATTTTTAACAGGAAGCCTTCCCTAGCCCTCTTAATTTTAATGTCTCCCTTCTATTAATTATTTCCTGTTTATCCTGTATATAACTTGCTTTGTAGATTTTCACTTGTATCCCCCATTACATTGGAAACTCTTTGAGAGATTCCTCTTTTTGTATTCCGAGCTCTTAATACAGTACCTGGAACATAGTAAGTACTTAATAAATATAGATTGATCATAAGGAATGAATAGAAAATATTTAGAAAGAAAACTCCCTCCTAACTATGCTCCTGACTGGGAAATGCTGGTTAGGGATTTAAAATAAGAGGCCTTGTACTCTGTTTGCCATCATTTTATTCCACAAAATGAAATAGCACCCTTTGTTCCCAGTGGGCTGAGAAGATCTAGATGAAAGGGGTTGGTCCTATCACTTATTAGCTGTGGAGCTGTGGAGCCTAAGGCAAGACATATTTCCTTTGTGAATCACAGTTTCCTCATCTCTACAATAATATTACCTTTGCTGTTTACCTGAGAGGGCTGTTTAGAGGATTAAGTGAAATATTGCACATAAAGCATTTTATCTAATATTCTAGCTAACATTCATAGAGGGGCAGATAAGTGGCACAGTAGATGGAGGGCTGGCCCAGGGTTAGGAGGACCTCAGATGCTTCCCAACTTTGTGACCCTAGGCAAGTCATCTAACTCTGTCTTAGTTTCCTTATCTATAAAATGAGCTGAAGAAAGAAATGGCAAGCTACTCTAGTATCTTTACCAAGAAAATCCCAAATTTTGTAAAGTGCTTTACAAATATTACCTCATTTTATCCTCAGAACTTTGCTTGGAGGTAGATGCTATCATTATCCAACTTTTACAAATGAGGAAACTGAGGCAGATAGAAGTTAAGTGACATATCCTAGGTCACACATTTAGCATTTGAATGTGTCGCCCTAAATCTGGTAATTAGCTTATCCCATATTGGTACTAATCTGGATCTTGGATAGTTATTAACCAATCAGTCAACCAATCAGCAAGTATTTATTAAGCTCCATTCATTTTGTAAAACACGAGGGATACAAGTTAAAAGAGAAAGGCTTAGATTGCTTAAGAATCTAGCCAATAGTACAGATTCTTAAAATTTCAACTGGTGTTTTAATTCAACTCATCTCTGATATAAAGGAAGGAAAGAAGGAAGGACAGATGGAAGGACGACAGACATAATGTCTATCATTCTACTGGCATAGATTTTGAAAACCCAAGGTCATCTTATCAAATGAGTTCAATAAGCATGAAGTACACATTATAAGTGCCAAAATTGCAGGCACTGGGGATTAAAAAAAGATAAAAATGATCTAAAGAAGAAGGTAACATTTGAGTTGAATATTTTTCTTTTGTTTTTATTTTCAAAAGTTGGGTCTCTCTTTCTCTTGTTAAGGTTAGAGGTGCAATGTCCATTCATGGGCCCAATCCTACCGCTGACAGGCTCAGAAGCTTACTGACTTAATGCACTTCCCCAAGGGGGTCCTTGGATTGATGCCAGGCTTAGTGCAAACACCCACTGCATCTCAGAACTCCAGAGCTTATGAGATCTCCTGGCTTCAGCCTCCAAGGGAGCTGGGATTAGAGACCTGTGCCGCCATGCTCAGCTTTAAGTTGAAACTTAAAAAGAATTAGGGAAAAGGACATGACAAGAATATGGGTGGAAAGAACAAGTATAGAAATGTTCACATGACTGAATCAATGCCCCAATTCATTTCTCCCCCTAGGAGTATCATCGTCCTGGTTCTCCTGGTGTTTTGCATATGCTTCCTAGTGGCTTGTATTATGTATCTTCATGTCACACGAGTTCAGGTATACGTGTATTCTTTGATGTTGTATTAATCATGTCAGTGATTTTAAACTGTTAGCTGAAAAGATTTAGTAGAACCTTCCCTGATTATGCATGTAGTTAAATCCAAGGGGGAAGTTGAGACAATGATCTGCCTATATCAAATCAAGAATATCCTCATTTCAGAAATGAGTGGAGAGGTTGATGTACATCTAAACACTCATAACAGCATTGTTTGTGGTAACAAAGAACTAGGAATAAAGTAAATGCCCATTGGTTGAGAAAATGGCTTAACAAATTGTGGTACATGAATGTAATGGAATATTACTGTTGCATGGCAAATGATGACCATCAAGAATTCAGAAAGTATGGGAAGATAAATGAACTGATACAGAGTAAACCGACAGAACCAGGGGAACAATATATACAGCAATGTATAATTGAAAACAATAATAATTCAGTTTGTCTTCAAATAAAGGATGAGATAAAGTCCCTCCATCCCTTTTTTTGCACAAGTGGAAGGCAATGGTTATAGAATATTGCATTTCCTGTCATCCTGAATTGACATGTTGTTTAATTTTGCTAGATTGCTTTTTCTCTTTGGTTACAAGGAGTATTGCTGGGGAGGGAAGAGAAAGGGGGATGTTTAGAAATGAAAGTGGTTAAAAAAGATATCCGTAGAGTTAAACAAAAATAAACAAGAGGGTTGGGCCATATGATTTCTAAAGTCTAGTCTAGTTTTAAATCTTAAGATCCTCTTTTTCCCTTAACAACTGTCTGCACTGAACAAATTCACTAGAGATTTGTGTTCTACTTTTCCACTTTTCTAGATCTTTATACTTGGGGGATTCTGAAATAGAATTGAACATCTGGCTTCATGACCCTCCCAAATATCTTCCATGACACAGTATAAAAAAAATCCTTACCCCACATAATTCAGATTTTTGTTATTTCCTCCAGTGTAGGTAACTATAATATCAACCAAATACGTATCTATCAAAGTCTGGTCTGAAATACTATACTATATACATACACATATTCATGCCTGCCTATAGTTTTGTCACGATTAAGGAAGATTTCCTTGACAAGTGAAAGGTAGTGATTCTCTTATCAAAATACTTTTCTTTATGGGCAAAAAGTTACCCCTATGATAAAGGGATGTGGTGTTAGGTAAATAGATGCTTTAGTAAACAGCCAATAGATAAACACAAACATACTTGTCTAGGGTATGTCACTCGATGAGAACAAGGCAAGTTTTAGTGGCTAATCATCTCTGGAAATAGCTATTCCCAGGTAATTTGAGTGAAAATATTCATTGATTTCACTGTCTGAATAATTGACTTAATTCTAAGTTTTATTTTGTCAGCAAAAAACTGAACAGAATCTTATTGATATTTTTCCCTTCTCAATACTCAAAGCCTTTCTTCTAGTAACTACACTTTTTTTTAGATAGATGTTAACAAAGAGTCAAGCCTTCAAAGCATTATGTAGCTTGAGCAGCATGCATATTTAATCTTCTCAGTAAGTAGTAAACTCAGCTATTCAAAAGTCCTAAAGACATTATGTTTCACATAATCTTTAAAGATGGACAAAGATACTGGAGTAGTTTGCCATTTTCTTCTCCATCTCACTACACAGATGAGGAAACCAAGACAAACAGGGTTAACTACCCAGCATCACACAGATAATGAGTGTCTGAGACTGGATTTAACCTCAAGAAGATGAGTCTTCCTGACTTCAGGACCGGTGCTTTATTCATCTAGCTGCCCCAAAGACCAGAGAGTATAGCACAAAAGAGAATTGTGTACTATATTTTACAGATTTGGGGTCTTAACAATTTCCATCACATGATAAAATAGCTGCTGTTTCTGCCTTGTGAAAGAACTGCAATTGGGCACAGAGGAAATTTCAAAATCAAACAAGGCATTTACAAATCCAAATACTTGATGACTGAAATCACTATCTGGAGTGCCAGTGCATTTGTTATCAATAAATGGAGACTGAGTTCAGACTGACTCTCCCTCAGAAAGTATCAGTTCAGCACAGGCTGGGAGTTCTCAGCCTAAAAGGATCACTTAATCGAGTCCTCTCGTTTCACAGTTGAGAAAACCAAGTGCCAGAGAGTTTAAATGATTTACCCAAGGTTACCTAGGTAATAAGCTAAGATTTGAACCTAGGTCCTCTGGCTCCAAAACCAGAATTAGAGTTCTCTGCCCTTCACTCCCTTTCTCATGTAAAGTTTGAGGTGGTTCTTTTCTGGCAAGCCAAGGAAATTATCTTTAAGACTTGATTGAGGGGCCCAAGGTTCAAGCTGCTCAAGTCATACTGAATTGACTTCCTGTTCATTTAAAGACCTAAAAAAGGTTATGGAGAGTTGGTCATAATTGAAACAACTGACCAACAACTTCTGGTCTTTAGTTTGTAGTCTTGGCTTTGATATTTGGATGTGGAAATTCTATTTAGGTGTCTGTCTCTTATAGCACTCTTTTATAAGAAATCTCTTAAGGCATACACAGGAAAGAAAGGGAATAAGCATTTATATAACTCCACCAAGCCCAGGTGCTGTGCTAAATGCTGTAGTTAAAACTGAGTATTTGAGAATAAATGAAACAATTACTATATTCTACTTTAACTGTAAAAGACTTTCAACTCTTCTTTGTCTTCATTAAATCATTTTGCCCTCATTGGGCCTACCATTTTTAGCAAACAGCTTAATAAATTGAGTCAAGTGCTTATCTCCTGTGGCATCCAGTTTCTGTTTAGTGATGTCTTTAACTCCCCTACTCTGACTATGGTACTGAGGGGAGTATATAAATATTTATTAAGTGCCTACTAGATGCCATGGGACAGCTAGGTGGTACAGTGAATAGAACACCAGTACAGGAGTCAGGAGGACCTGAGTTCAAATCTCACCTCAGACACTTGACACTCACTAGCTGTGTGACCTTGGGCAAGTCACTTAACCCCAATTGCCTCATCCTGGGTCATCTCCAGTCTTCTTGATGAATATCTGGTCACAGGATTCAGATGACTCTGGAGGAAAAGTGAGAATGGTGACCTTCACAGCCCTCCCTCACTCAAAACAAAGTCAATTGCAAGGTATGTCAATATTTCTCTGATAGCATGGTCTTCTTCAGCAACGAAGGATGAACACACTAAAGATGGACAATTCTAGCTTACTCTGCAGCAGCTGTAATGGGAAAACTACAATATTTGACATAATTAGATTTAGAATTGGCAGGAATTTTAGAGGCCCTGAGAAATTAAATGGATTACTCCAGATTACTCTAGTAAGCATCAGAGGCAGAATTAGGAACCCTTGTCATCAGACTCCAGTTCAGTGCTCTTTCTTTTCACTATAGTACTGTGCCTCTGCTGACTGAGGTTTGAATCCTATTGCTGCCGTTTCTTGGTCACATGAACTGGTTCACATTTACCTTTCCAGAGGTCAGTTTCCTGATCTTTAAAAAAGAGGTAGAACTAGGTTATCACTACATTCTGTTTCAGCCTCAAAATCCTATGATTCTACAATGAAAGGCAGTTCAATTCCATTTTAAAAGTCTTTGAGAGGTCACTATTAATTAATTATCATTAATTAATTTAACCAATATTTATTTAATTCCTTCAATGTACAATGCCCTGTATTAGATCAAAAACGATGACTAAAACTTGGTTTACATATTCTAGTAAGAGTGGTCAGTTTTATGAAAATAGCTCTTACATAATCATTGACTACATAAAGAATAGGGTAGATACTTTCCCTCAGGGCCAGTGGGCATGCTCATCTAGGGGATGCCAGTCCACCTGGCTCATTCTTTGTATACCTTTCTGTATAAGGCGGGACATATGAATCCACTTGGAAAGACACAAAGTTCTGTGGAAGATGAGAGAGAAGATTGATTTCACTATGATTATTTTAGAAGGGGCTTGTTTTGGAGTAAGCAATTTGGGTAATGCACCCACCTACAGTATGTTAATACTCAATGTCAGATAACTGATCATATCATTTTTTTCTTCATCTCCACACACAGCTTGTTGATCATATGCTATTTTGATGGTCTTTCCTAGGATATTATGATATAATCCTATTTCCATGTTTAAATAGAATATATTCTCATCCATTTGGATGCTCTCTCCATCAATAGTAGTGGTTGCAATATTAGCAATAGAAAAGCACTGGCAGTAGCAGGGGCAGCTGTTTTTTATATAACTTTTTAAGGTTTGCAAAATGGTATCCATTACATCACTCATTTGATTGGAGCCATTACCCTGTGAAGTAGTTGCCAGTAGTATTATCATTTTACAGATGAGGCATCTGAGACTGAGGGAAGTTAAGTGACTTATTGGTTAAGTCCTATGGTAAATATTTAAGGCAGAATTTAAATGCAGGCTTTCTGGCTCCACAGTTACTACTAGCTCTGCCCTTGCCACATTATCTCATCACTAAAAAATCCCAGCCTCTCATTACCTTCTCACCCTGTATGACCCTTGTCCAATTGTCCCCATAAATTATTCATAGAGGAGCTACCCGATTTACTTACCGAGAGCTTTAAACATTATGTGGATATCAGTGCAACATTCTGGGATTTCGATCAATTATCCCTTAATCTCACTGCATGACCCAACTTCTTTTCTGATTATTGTATATGATTAGAATGCATGCAGTGAATGATATGGGTAATAGTCATGGTAAAATTAATAACAGTCTTTATGTGCACATTAGGAACTATAAAGCCAAAGTAGACTTGGAAAGAATTCTAGGAAAAATTCATACCATATTAAAGATATATGCCTCCTAACCCTAAGATTAATATATTCTCATCAAAAGGAAGAAGAGGATTGCTAGAGTACTTGATAAATTAAGCACATCCATATAGAAATTACCTTTAGAATAAGCAAAAGTAAATCCTGATAATAGCTACACACCACTGAGTTTGTTGAAGGCAATCCAAAACACGTTGGGAGAGAACCATCGATCGCCACAACAATGCTCTAACTGTGGCATCAGGAGGTCAATTTTTCCTGGGATTTTTGAGTCACCTGACAGTACATTTAAAATATAGTGAACTGTGAAGTTCTTTAAACCCAGAGACATTCCATACAACTAGTCTGATATTCTATTAGCCCAATAATTCAGGGATTTCATCAATGTGACTACTCCCTTTATCAGTGTACATCACAATCTAGCCATTTCTTCTTTTTCTGAGCAATTTTCATCCATGTTGCTCTGCAGTTCTTCACAGAGGAGCCACCAATGTACTGGAGGTCTTCCTCTCTATTTTGTTAGCCATATACAAATATTTGCAGTTCTATTCAGATGTGAAAGCCCAACTTGACTTGGTCTTTTGATTTCATATTCGAATAGTAACACTAGAACTCTGTGGTTACATGCGGAGAAATTTCCCAATCAAATTTATCCAAGACTGAGTCACAAAGTCATAAAGTTTTAGAGACTGAAAGGCCTATAGAAATAATTATAGTCTAGTCTCATCATTTTGCCGGTTAGGAAAATGAGAATCAACCAGGTTAGATAACTTGCTCAGGATGCTGCAGGTAGATAAGAGCACAGCAGAACCTAGAACTACCTGATTCCTGGTCTGATCATTTGTATAATTCCACATTGCCTCATGTTCTTGTCAAAAAGGTCAAGATTTTGCATGGATGGTTTTCAATGAACTCAAGTAGACTCATAGTGATCATCTCATTCATTTCTAAAGGTTCACATGCCATCTGTTTTATCATTTGCTGTAGAAATTTTTTAGACATTCTTGTTTACCTTTCTAGTCTGCAGTCCTACACCCCCATCTCACCCCACTCCCTTGCACTTTAAATTCGGTGTACAGTTTATATATCTACATTGAATGTAGATGCATAGCAGAATAGGATGCCAGAAGTCCTCTAGTACCTTATTTTATAAGCAAAGAAACAAAGTCCCAGAGAGGATAAACCATCTCCTCAAATTTATACAAGCAGAACTGGGATTTGAACTCAGTTTCTTTTCCTTCAAATCTAACATGCTTTCCAACCAGCAGTGGGAAGCCTGTGACCTCAAGATCATATATGGTCCTCGAGGTTCTTGGGTGCAGTCTTTTGCCTGAATCCAAGTTTTACAGAACAAATCCTTTAATTAAGGGGATTTGTTCTATGAAGTTTGGATTCAGTCAAAGGGCCACACTTGAGGACATAGAGGACCTCATGTGGCCTCAAGGCCACCTGTTCCCCATGCCTGCCTACCATATCACCTCTGACTTCTCTCCTAATATTTCTCTAATGAATGCAGAAGCAAGCAAAGGAAAGAAAAAAAAATTCATTAAGTATTTATTACATGCGAGTCACTGTGCCAAGCACTGGAAATACAAATTGAAAAACATGGCATCTTCATTGAGGGAGTACTGGTTCAAAATAAACACTTACTAAACATCTATTATGTGCAAAGCACTCAGTGTTACCAGCAGTGTCTCTGAGATCATCACTTGTAACATGAAATCTGCCTGTGTCAATTTTGCTCTTACACCTGTGAGTCCAGCCCCCTCACCACCCAACCTATCATGACCAAGGTATTATGGAGACACAACAGGAAGACACCTAGTTCCTTTTCCTAATCAAAACTGGCCAATGAAAATCGGATAATGTCCTCAAGATTATCTCATTCTCTGCTTTTTTTAAATTAATCTGTTTCATCTGAATTTCACAAGTGAATCAGGAATGAAAAAGGAGCTATGTTTTCAGGTACATTTCACGGAAACTGGGATTACACTTAGAGGGTGCAGAGTGAAAATATGATGGAATTGATTCCCTTGTCAAAGAAGGATCTCCTTCTTGCTCTCAGTACTCCCTCCACTCTGCTATCATACTCCTGGTGCATTGTGCAACATCCTTTGTTCCCTAAAAAGCAGGTGTTTTGTTCTAAGATTTAAACTGTTTCCCCAATTATACTTTATCATGTTTGTCTCACTGTTGACATCCTCTTCTTAAGGTTTCCAGAACCTTTTAAATGCCATTTCCTCTCCATTTCCAGCTCTTGAGATGCTGACATGCCATTATTTCAGAAACTTTAAGAATAGTGGTAATGTCAGTTCTGCTTTTGTTGAGAATGTGCTTAGAAGCATGTTCCCAGCAACCTACTGTGTCGATGTTTAGGTAATTGTGGGTCATGTTTCTAGGGGATTTTCCTTTTGTATGTCCTAGAGGAAGTTGCCCCTTTTCTCCACAGCAACCTCCTCTGCTTCCTTTTGTAATAAAGAATGTCTTAGTATTATATGTGTTATACAAACAGATCCAAATAGGTAAAAAAACAAAACAACCTCGTATTATATTTCACAGGATAGTGGAAAGGGTGAGCTATATAATCAAAGCCTCTGGTTTCAGATTTCAGCTTTACCATTTACTGTAAATTTGGGCAAAAAGTCACTTATCCTCCCTGGGATTCAGTTACCTCAGTCCTAAAAAGAAAAGGCTGAACCAGACTGTCTCTAAGGACACTTGCTGTTTTAAATCCTATAATCATCATAATAAAGTACTTATAAAGCACTTTAAAGATTGCAAAGCACTTTTCATATATTATCTCATTTTATAAGTGCTATTATTTATTATCTCATTTCACAGATGCAGCAATTACGCTGGGTTACATAGCTAGTAAATATCTGAGGCAAAATTTGAACTCAGGTCCACCTGACTCCAAGTCTAATGTTCCTGAACACTGCATTGACTAGCTTGCCTGTTTTTTGGAGAATGCTCCAAGATAGCTAGCTCCATTTTCATGCTGTTTCTTAGGCTAGGGAATGCTTTTAGAAAGCATAATCTTTAAAACTACAAGAAGCACATCTTTGTTGAAATTTTTGATGAAAATATGATTTTTAGGAAGAAAATATCTTACTTACTCTGTGGCCCAATATATTCTAGGGGAACATGTTGATCAGTGAATCATTCATCAAACATTTACCAGGTTCCTTCACAAACAAGAAATATAAACTATCCTACCTCATCACGTCTATACCATATCCAATTGTGGATTCAGAGTCATTTTGAAGGAGAAGTCATCATTAATTACTCCTGACCTTGTACTTCTTTTCATTCAGTTCAGTCATTTTTCAGTTATATCAGACTCTTCACAACCCCATTTGGGATTTTCTTGGCAAATAGAGTGGTTTGCCATTTCCTTCTCCAGTTCATTTTACAGATGAAGACATTGAGGCAAACAGGGTTAAGTGACTTGTCTAGGGTCACACAGCTAATAAATATATGAGGCCAGATTTGAATTCACAAAGATGAGTCTTCTTGACTCCAGGTCCAGCACTCTATCCACTGTACCACCTAGCTGCTTCTCTGTTGTTGAGTTATTTCAGTTGTGTCCAACTCTTTGTGAGTCCATTTGGTGTCCTTTTGGTAAAGGTACTGGAGTGGCTTGCCATTTTCTTCTCCAGTTCATTTTACACATGAGGAAACTGAAACAAACAGGGTTAAATGATTTGCCCAGGATCATGCAGCTAATAAGTAAGTATCTGGGACTGGATTTGAAATCAGGTCACCCTGACTCCAGGCCTCACCCTCAATTCACTATACTATTTAGTTGCCCAGCTGCTTCTCTCTATCCCTAATTTTTATCTGAATCATGACCAGTTTCTAAGGTCCCCTACATTTTCCTTCCCCACTCCACAATGATCTCCTTAATTCTGAAACAAGGTTGGGACTTCTCAAAAGAAATTTTATGGCGTAACTAAGGGGTTTAAAATTACAAAACTGAATATGGAGATTTTATTCTTCAACTAAACTACACTTGGGCTTCCATGAGTGGTACACCTTCTTATATACTCAGTTTCCTCAGACTGTAAACAAGAACTTGATAAAACGTCCAACTAGATAAGTGTCAGAAAGTCAGCCTTAATCTCTCCCAAGCTCGAGACCAACATTTACATCTGAAGATAGCATTGTACCTCAAACTCAGCATGTCCAAAAGTGAATTCATCTTTTTCCCCCACACCAGATATTCCTCCTGCATAGCCTATTTCTGGTAGGCTTGCCAACTTTACTCCAGTCATTCAAACTCTGAACATCAGGAATGTTTTAGCTCTTCCTTGTCCTTTGCTTCAATTCTGTTCAGTCACCAAACTCGATGAATTCTCTGAACTCAATATTTCTTGATTCTTATAACACCATTTATTTCTCTTCTCCATTCCTCTTGTCATTTCCCTATTTCAGATCTCCAACACTTCTCTCCTAAACTGTGATAATAGCCTTCTAAGTGATCTTCCTAACTTTAGTCTCCCCTCTTACCAGTCCATACTACATGCAGATGTTACATTAATCTTCCCAAAGTGAAGCTCTGATAACATCACTCCATTATCCAAATCTTGTAATGCCTCTCCACTGCCTTTTGAACTATATCCAGATGCTTTGCTGTTCTTGTATGCATCTACCATGTTTCAGCCCAACAGGATTATTTCAAGACCTGTCACTGAGTTTAACACTTTGGGGCATGTACTATGTAATAGGTTCTTAATAGCTGATGTTATAGAGGGATCATTCTTTCCTCTCAGGTTCTCTTTCTGTTGTGCTCAGCTAAATAGATTGATCTTTCAAATGAGTATTTTTAGAAATACACGTCTTTACCAACAAGATCTGTAGCCTGATAATCAAGGCCATTGATCCCAGAGTCAACATACTTCAAAGTAGGCCTCATAAAGATAAAAAAAATTAAACTGACCTCTGATGACTTTTAGCTATGCCAAAAAAACCTAAGAGGAAAGCACAACAATTTTATATAATTTTACACAAAGAGGAAGCTTCAGAAGATTCTGAGAAATTATTAGTATTCCCTTTAAAAGAAAATTACTATTTCATTTGAAATATAAGAAACTGGATGTTGATCTCAAACTAAAAAGGGACAATTTGAAAGCATTAACTAAAGTAATTTTAATGTTTTAAAAATTAATATGTTTTGTTTTTATATCACTTACATTTTTCAGTACGTCTTTCCCTATGACTCCCCCAAAAGAACTATTAATTATCACCAAGAGGGAAAGTAAAGCAATTGAGTTTTAAAATACCAGAGCAAAAATAATTGTCTAAATGTTTTCAAATAGAATCTCCTTTTAACTTCCAAAAGATAACTTTTTCCCTTCAGTTCTAAAGTCTACTTTCTGTAGGTTGAAAGGCACACATAAAAAGCAGAAGGTTTGAGAAGTTTTAGCTCAGAGTAGTCACATATAATAAAAAATACCAGCATTTGATAATTTGTCTTACTCTAATTCCCCTCCCCCCAGTATTCATCCTTGGATTTTTTATGTAAAGCAAGTGTTCTTAAATGCTGTGTGGTTTATGTGTGTGCATGTGTGTACAAGTGTGTGTATGTGTATGTGTGTTCAAGTATGTATGTGTGTGTGCATGATATTTGGCATTCTGGTGAAGCCTATCGACCCTTTCCCAAAACATTATCTTAGATGTATAATATAAAATAAGATTATAAAGGAAACCAATTATACTGAAACATAATTTTCAAAAGCTGCTTTAAAAAACAAATCTACAGATGTCTGGTTAAGAATTCTAAAGCTTCTGTTGCTGATTCTGATCTGTTTTCCCTTGCCCTAGATAAAGGATAAAAGCAACTTTTGATTTCTGCATCAAAAACCCTTGCCTTGTAGTGAAAAAAAATTACATTTAGAAATGGAGAAATTGGGTTGAGTCTTACCTCTGATGCTGCCCATCTGTATGACATGACCAAGTCATATCATTTATCAGAAACTAAGTTTCCTTATGTGTAAAGTGATGGAGTTGGCCAAGGAAATCAGTCAGAAATCAAGGACTCATATAACAAAAGGTGATGCGCTGTAGAAAGAAATGGCAAACTATTATAGTATCTTTGCCAAGAAAACCCCATGGACAGTATTTACCTGGCATGCTATGGTCCACAGGGTCACAAAGAGTCAGACATGACTGAATGACTGAATAACAATCTAACAAAATATTCATAGCACTTTTTATGGGGACAAAGAATTATTTGTAAAGCTGGTGTATATAGGAAATGGTTGAAACAAAACAAAACAAAATAGGGTGTATTTTTGCCTCCTTACCTTGTTCTTGCTTTCAGATTTCAAAACCATGCTTCTGCCTCTCTCTCAACCTGGAGCTTCCCTCAGCAAGCTGTAATATACCCTCCCTGTGCCTTCCAACCTGGAATATTCCTCAGTTAGGCCCATCTCTTTCTCCTATTGTGGTGTTCTTCTTGGGACCTCCATTTTGTTGAAGAGACCAAGATGATTTTCATTCCCTTCCAAGCCTTGTTTTTGCTTTCCAGAACTCCTAACCATACCTCTGCACTGGATAAATTCATTTGCTCCCAACTGGTGACAGAGACATGATTGAAATACTGACTCCTGTAGATGTTGGCTTCCTCCCAGAGTCTCTTTCTCCCCTCAGGGACTTATCCCTGAAGAGAATCTAGCACCACGTTTCTTTTCTCTTTAAAATGGTTGTCAGAAATGCAAGATCTCTCTCCTCCCAAGCTCTTGCCAACTGTACCCCTCAACACAGTTGCAGATCATTAAGCAATCAGACTTCACCAAAGAGGAGACACCTATGTAAATAGACTTTGAACCTGTGATTACAATATAATCAACATATTTTGCCATAAGAAATGATAGATAATCATTAGAAGATGTATGTGATCTGATTCAAAGGAAAATAAGCAGAACCAAGAGGACAATATGCAAAATAGCAACATGTAAATAAAAAAATCACCAAAAGGAAATTGACTTTTGAGTTTAAAAGACAAATGATAAATACCCTGAAGTAGAGTATCGCTCACAGAAGAGACAGGGGACTACTAAAACAGAGTATTACAGACATTGTCAAACAAGACTTTTTTTATAACAAATATATATGTATAGTTGTTTTCTTGTCACAAGAAAGAGGGAATGGTGGTACAGGGAGGAATGATAAAGGCAAAATGTAAAGACCAAAATATCAATGAAACTTATTTCTCAAGGTCACAAGAGTAGAACTTTTGAAAGCTGCTCCTTCATCTCTATGGTTATTTTTTCCAAGGTACCACACTGTTGCTTTCTAAAGCATGTCCTTGGAAACTGGAGCTAGAGGAATGTAACTCAAAAAGCTGGAAGTTACATAATGGGGTACAGACTAGATAGAAAGATATGAAATGCTGACTTCCTTCTAAGTGTTCGTTTATAGAATATTTTAAAATGTGGTTAAATAGTATTTGTTAAGATTAATAATGTTTTTGTCTCTTCAGTGTTTTCCAGGGTGCCTGACAATTCAAATTCGTACTGTTTTGTGTGTTTTCATCGTAATTTTGCTTTACTCTGTCGCTCAAGGATGTGTGGTGAGTATTTTACTTTGTAATGCAAAGGTGAAATTTCAGCAATATCGTTATAAATTGAAATGTACATTCTCACTAAGTCTTCAAGTCTAGTAGCTTCTAGTCAGAGCACTATAGAGTCCAATTTTAAAGTTGAATGTAGAATTGTAATAGACAGAAAGATTCATACTCCTAAGACCTTACTTTCTTAAACATATTTTGACTCCTTAAAGAAAAAAAACTTGGAATTTCTGCCTTTTGACTTCCTAAACAACACTGTACATTTGAATCTACCTACATAGGCCTAAATCCATTTCCAGAATATTTTAGGAGCATGCATCTTTCAAAGCACTGGTCTTGGAATCAAGAAGACTCATTTTCATGAATTCAAATCTACCTTCAGTTACTTTCTAGATGTGTGACCATGGGCAAGTCATTTAACTCTGTTGGCCTCAACTTCTCATCTGTAAAATGAGCTAGAGGAGAAAAGACGATCTTTGACAATAAAGCCCAGATGGTGACTGAAACAACTGAACAGCAAATCTTTCTCCATTGTGCGTGTACTTACTGTAAACTCTCAATTCAGCAGAACTAAGGAAAGAAACAACCCTGGTCAATGGAATATACTTCACAAAGACTTGCCATTAAAATCATATGTAGATGACCAACTTTCAGAATTAAGGTAGAAATACACGTAAGATCAAAATATCCTCAACATATGTTAATATATGATGATTTAACAGGCACTTTCACAGCCTGAAGGATATCTCTAGAAATAGAAATAGCAAACAAGCTGGCTAGGTAGATTTTGTGTCTGGACTGGGAGTCAGAAAATCTGAGTTCAAATCTTGTTTTAGATGTGTACTAGCTGTGTTTCTTTATCTGTAAAACAGGGATGATAATCACTTTATGTAATACTTTAAGGTTTATAATCACCCTATGAGGTAGAGGTTTACCATTGTCACCACTGCATTACACCATGACATATCAGCGAATGGGGATATGGAAAGAATATTCTCCTTATTTTAATTCTGGGGATAAGTAAAATGTTAGTAGGAATTTCACTTTCTTCTTTCTACACTGAGGATCGTGTGTGTGTGTGTGTGTGTGTGTGTGTGTGTGTGTGTGTGTGTATGTGTATGTGTATGTGTGTGTGTGTGTATTCAAAACACAAATAAAGCTGTAACCCTGACTTTCGAAGCCAACTAGAACTGTATATCCATGCAGGGACAGAGAAAAGAAGAGAATAAGCATTTCTTAAGTGTCTACTGTGTACCAAGCTCTTTATGCAGATTATCACATTATAGCTGGGAGTTAACTGCTATTATAATACCATTTCACAGTTGAAGAAATTGATGCAAGTAGAGGTTAATGAATTGCCCAGGATCAAACAACTAGTAAGAGTCCAAAGCTGATTTTAAATAAAAATATTCCTGACACTAAGGTCAGTGTTTTATCCACTGCACCACCTGACTATGGTGGAAAGAGCGATGTCTTTGTACCATTAGATGATGTTGTATGCGCCATGACTTGTAGACATCACTTCTTAGGACATAATTTTAACTCTTTCTAAAGAATTCCAAAGGACATACATGCCCAATATTTGATAATTAGAAGCAGCTGTTATATAGTAAAGAGGACACTGTACAGTCAAGAGATCTGAATGCTAATCCTGGCCCTACCACTAGCTAGTTTTATGATCATGGGCCAGTCTTTCAGTGTCTTTGAGCCTGTTTTCTCATCTGAAAAATGAAGAACTAAGAAAATCTTGGTGTTCTCTTTTAGCTCTATACAAGAGTCTGTATACAGTAAGCATTTTGTTGTTGAAAAATCTTCATAGTCCTGTCAAAATAACGTTGCCCTTCCCCACTGCACAGTCGTAAAGACTTGAGTTTCTCTCTGACCTCAGACACTTACTGTGTTGCATTGAGAAAGTCACAATGACTCTGTCTCAGTTTCCTCAACTATAAATTAGAGATAATAGCACACCTTCCCCCCAGTGTTATTGTGAGGATCAAATAAGATAATATTTGTCAATCACTTAGCACAATTCCTGGCACCTAGTAGGTACTATTTAAATACTTGGCTTGTTTTTTTTTTCTTTTTTTACTTTTTGGTTAATTCAGATACTGTTTATTTTTAGTTTTCAACATTCATTTCCACAAACTTTTTTGAGTTCCAAACTTTCTCCCCATCTCTCCTCTCCCTCCACCCCATAACCCATTGCATTCTGATTATCCCTTCCCTCAATATACTCTCCCTTCTATCACAACCCTCCCTTCACTTATCCCCTTCTTCTTTCTTTTCTTGCAGGGCAAGAGAGATTTCTATACCCCATTACCTGTATTTCTTATTTCTCAGTTGTATGCAAAAACAATTCTCAATATTCATTCCTAATAATTTGAATTCCAACTTCTCTCCCTTCCTCCTTCCCCACCTATCCCCACTGAGAAGGAAGGCAACTCAGTATAAGCTGCATATGTGTAGTTTTGCAAAAGACTTCCATAATAGGCATGTTGTGTAAGACTAACTATATTTCCCTCCATCCTATCCCTCCCCACCATTTATTCTATTCTCTCTTTTGACATTGTCCCGCCTTATTTTTTTAGGTATCATCTCTTCTTTTCAACTCATCCTATGTTCTGTGTGTGTGTGTGTGTGTGTGTGTGTGTGTGTGTATGTGTGTAACACCTCCACCTACCCAAATGCTGAGAAAAGTCTCAAGAGTTACAAATATTATCTTTCCATGTAGGAATGTAAACAGTTCAACTTTAGAAAGTCCTTTATGTTTTTTCTTTCCTGTTTGCCTTTTCATGCTTCTTCTGATTCTTGTCTTTGAAAGTCAAATTTTCTATTCAGTTCTGGTATTTTCATTGAGATTGCTTGAATGTTATTGCAGTGAATGACCATTTTTTCTCTGAAGTATTGTACTCAGTTTTGCTGGGTAGGTGATTCTTGGTTTTAATCCCAGTTCCTTTGATTTCTGGAATATCATATTCCAACTCCTAAGATCCCTTAATGTAGAAGCTGCCAGATCCTGTGTTATCCTGATTGTATTTCCACAGTACTCAAACTGTTTCCTTCTGGCTGCTTACAATATTTTCTCCTTGACCTAGGAACTCTGGAATTTGACTAAAATATTCCTAGGAGTTTCTCTTTTAAAATCTCTTTCAGGGGGTGATCTATACATTCTTTCAATATTTATTTTGCCCTCTGGCTCTAGAATATCCGGGCAGTTTTCCTTGGTAATTTCATGAAAGATGATGCCTAGCCTCTTTTTTTGATCATGGCTTTCAGATAGTCCCATAATTTTTATGTTGTCTCTCCTGGATTTATTTTCCAGGTCAGTTGTTTTTGCATTGAGATACTTCACATTGTCTTCTTTTTTCTAATTCTTTTGATTTTGTTTTGTAATTTCTTGGTTTCTCATGAAGTCATTAGCTTCCATCTATTCAATTCTAAATTTTAAAGAACTGTTTTCTTCAGTGAGCTTTTTAATCTCCTTTTACGTTTGGCTAATTCTGCTTTTTAAAGCATTTTTCTCATTGACTTGTTGAACCTCTTTTGCCAATTGAGTTAACCTATTTTTCAAGGTGTTACTTTCTTCAGCATTTTTTGGGTCTCCTTTAGTAAGCTGTTGACTCACTTTTCATGGTTTTCTTTCATTGCTCCCATTTCTCTTCCCAATTTTTCCTGCACCTCTCTTACTTGACTTTCAAAATCCCTTTTGAGCTCTTCAATGGCCTGCAACTATTGCAAATATATTTTGGAGGTTTTGGATGCAAAAGTCTAGACTTCCTCTGATTTTATGCTTTGTTCTTCCTCATCTGAGAGGATGGAAGAAAATAGCTGTTTGCTAAGAAAGTAACCTCCTATAGTCTGATTTTTTTCCCTTTGGGGGGCATTTTCCCAACCAATTACTTGACTTTTTGAGGCTTTTGTCAAGAGGAGGGTATATTCTGGGGACCTGTAAGTTCTCAGTTCCTCCAAGGTGGCACAATCAAAGACTTGCACACTGGTCTGGGAGTAACCAAAAACTTTTCTGCCCAGAATCTGCAGTTGAATTCCCTCACCACAACCACGTCTAGCTCCACCATCAGTACTCTTCCTCACCCCTGGGTGGAGCTTAGGGCTGAGAATCAGATCAATGGCTCTATTCCCCTAGGGGCTTTAGGTAGAGTTCTCCCAGGGCTGCCATTCAGGGCTGAGATTCGATCAGCCCTTCGGTTCCCACAGGGGCTCTAAGTGGAAGCCTCTGAAAATGGCAGCTGCCCCTGCAGTGCCTGTTGCTGGAGGTCCAGACTGTGCTCCCCTTCTGGGTGAAGGAACCCTCCCAGTGACCTTTGAAGCTGTCTGTAGTGTTTGTGGTTTGAGGAATCTGTGAACTGCTGTGGGCACCCTGAATCCTGTTCTGGGTCCTGTCCCTGCTGCTCCAGGCTGATGTGCGCTCTGCACACTGGTCTCTTGGCTTGGTTTTTTTCTTTCAAAGCCATATATGTTGTTAGCAGTATTACAGGTATGATCATACTGCTACATGTCAGCCACAAATACTATAATTTACCTAGACAACTGTGGAATCGACTTCAGACTCTGGATTATTTGTAGAGTTCCAGAATAATGAAAATCACTAAAACTTACAAGTGTAGGTAAAAGTCACAGTGTTTATTTCAAATTTATTTTGTACTTTCTGTGTCTGTAAGCAAGGCATATTTCCATGCTACAGATTCAGCAACTTTAAAATTCTTTGTTCATTTTCTTTATTTGTCACCTGCCTCACAACAATTTTCTTAAATTTTCTTAAAACCCGTCAAATATCTTGAGTTCCTCTATGTAAATAAATAACAGAAGTAAAAGCAAATTAAAAGTTGAGATTCTTTCACTGGCAGATGTCTAGAAATTACATTTTATGACAATGCTTTAATAAAATTTTAATCCCTACTTCAAAGTATTTTTTAATGGCAGTTTCAGTTATATTGTTGGTCAGACCCTGTGCCTAATTCTGTGGGGATGTGTATATCAAGTCTGTAGGACTTATTATAATACAGAAAACCTATATGGTGGGTGTCATACTTGGTCCCCTATCACCAGCATTATTGCAGTTCATCTTGATTCATATCCCTTTTTTCTTGTTCTAAAATTGGATTAACTTGACAGCATAGAAATTTAAAGATTGGGAATGTCAGTCATATTTTTAAAAATTGATTTAGACTGTTATATATATATGCTCAAAGATTATCAGTAGAGTCGGCACAAAATCATTCTGCAAGGTCTAAAAACAGTGAATTAAGTGAAAAAAGATCTGCAAGGAATAGTGATTAATTGCCATTCATACAGTCCTTCAAGGTCTCCAAAGTGCTTTCTTTGCAATGACCATATGAGATAGTACATATAGGGAAACAGTTTTAGAATATTAAGTGACTTACCTAAAGGTCACATAGGAAATAAATGTTTAAGCCAGGATTTAAACTCCAATTTTTAGTGAATCCAATTCCAATATTATTTCAGTTATATTACATTGCCATCCAAGAAAACATCTCTAGGGGTTTTTTTGGAAGGCAAAAGAACCAGTTAACTAATTACCCTTTAAACTTTTCAACCCATTATCTTTGCATTATATTGACATGGCTTCTGTAACACTATTTTCATCCTTGTTGGCTCATGGGACAACCAGGTTATGGATGGAGCCGTAATTACGGTGAGGTGACTGGAATTTACCACAGGGTTCCAACACTGAGTTGGGAAATTTATTTCTTACCAACTGAAGTCACCCACTCCGTGACTCAGAGTCCTTTGTGTTGACCACACTGCCCGGGTGTCGTCTCTCAGGTTTCTATCCCTCTTCTGGGGAGTACCATCCCTCCTACACAACTGCACCCTAAACAATATCTTCCTGAGATGGGCCATGTTTCAGGAGCTGGGGCCAGAATATTCAGGAGATTGGCAATATTCTCTCTAGGTATAACAGAACTTGACTAGGGGAAAAAAGTGTTTGTGTACGACATTCTCCTGAAACTGAATTTGTCCCCAGGTCCCAGAATTCCTGGTTAAGGTCCCAATCACAGAGAATAACAAATATAATATTATAGATATATATATATGTATACATACATACATACATATATACAACATATGCACATATACATACACATATCTAAAAAAAGAATTGGGGGTGAGAAGAAAGGAAAGAGAGACAACTTTATTATAGAAATGAAAGATATTCTGCTAAATATCCATTTTTAAAACTCCTTTAGTCTATGAGATCTTCCACTCAAATGATAAAAGTATTAGCCTTTTCCTTTTAAAATTGTGTAATTAATTTCAGTTCCAGCCTTATAATCAACATTTATTGAACTGTTGTCTGGGACATATAGTTATGACATATCAGTGACATGAACCATGCCAAGTTATTGTGATAATGGGTATGTGAACCTGAATCAGATACAGTCTTTCTTGGAGGAAAATCTAAGAAACAAGGTGTAGAGCTGAGGCAAAATTATTTAATAGAAGAATTGGGGAAATGAATCATCTCTGGTCAACATGCATTTATTAAGTGTTTACTGTGGTTCAGGTACTGTGCCAAGCATTGGCTATACAAAGAAAGATAAAAGCTACTCACTTTACATTCTAACAGGAAGAAAATATAGATGTAAAAGATAGATACATGCAAGATATATACAGAGTAGATGGAAAGTAATCTGAGAGGGGAAAGCACGGTGTTGGGGAGATGAAATATCTGGGTAAACTAAATTCAATTCAACAAGTCTTGGGTATTCAATATGTACCTAAATAACTCTTGGACTCCTTGTTTTGTGGATGGAGTGAAGACATTTCATTGAAATGATGCCTCAAAAATATGTTCAAATAATCTGGACTTAGTTATTTCATTTGAAGATTAACATATCCATATGTATGCATGTACACATAATGTATGTATGTATTTATAAACACACAAGATTATCAACTTTGCCCAACTTGGTAAACATGATTTAGCACAGAAGAATCTAACCAAGTTGATCCTTTTTGATTTTTCTCAATAATCCCTTAAACTCAATGAATCTTTGTAGTGAATCTTCTTGAAGATCCCCTCTGTGGGTTTTTCCAATAAACAAGGTAAGACAGAAGCAGTAGATTCTGCCTTATTTAGCCTCTGGAGGAAAGATGGGGAGTGAGAGTTAATTGCCACCATTATTTTCATGTAGAAAGGACAGGAAGTTAACTGATAGAATGCTATGGTATAAGAATATCCCAGAAGTAGGATAGATTTCACTAAGTGGAAAGGTTATCTAGTGCTAATCCTTGTTTCAGAGAGGAAGGAGACTGGCAACATGGTGTAATATGTATTTCTCTATGTATATTGAGGTTGGAGGTTGGGGATGTCAGGGAGGTATAAAGTCTAAGAAAAATTTGTTTAACTATGAAGCAGTGAGAAAGTCAGTCTATATGAGCCTCCTTTTCCTGATCTATAAAATGAAAATAATGATATTTGCCTTATATACCTCACCTGATTGTTGAAAGAAAAGTCCTTTGTAAATCTTGAAGTTCTAGATAAATATGAGTTATTATTTTCCTGTCTCATCTGTAAAATATGAATGATATACAAGCTTACAGTATTGTTTTAAGGATCAAATGAGATAATACATACGGAACACATTGTAACCACATGAAGTGTGAGCTTTGCAAATGATCAATTGCAGCTAGATGCCTATTCTAAACTAAAAATATTTTTAACAGATAAGATACTTGGACTGTGTTTGATTGTGTGTGTGTTCAAAATCAATTATTACTTTACAAGGTTTTCTTTTCTACATCCTTTCTTCCTACTGTCCCAGGTGGGCTGCATGCCTTGGTCATGGAACACTAATTCCAACAGATCCTTAGTGATTATTTCTTCTGGAGGAATGAATAAGACAAAGAATGTCCTGCCCTGTGACACAGCCCATCACACATTCCTTTCCTGCATTGTGGGAACTTTGACGCTGGCAATATTTCTCCGTGTGTCTTCATTGCCAAAAATGATCCTTCTCTTTTTGGTTACAGTCTTGTATATACTTGTTTTGGAGCTCAGTGGGTACAGAAAAGCAGTGGGGTAAGTGACTTTACTGGAATATCACTAGGTGAAGGGTCTAATGGGTCCCTTTGGAAGGTATCAGCTATTTGTCAACAATTCCAATGTATTTCCCACTCTTAGGACAATAGTTTTTTTAAATCGGTTTTTAAATATTTTCAGCTCTGAATTTTCTCCCTCTTACTTCCCCCATACACACTGAGAAAGCAAGAAAAACAAGAACAAACAAAAAAAACAAATTACAGAAGAGTCAAGCAAAATAAATTCCCATATTATTCAAATTCCTCCTTCCTCCTCCAAAATAAAAACAAAAAAAAGCAATTATGGCTCAATATGCAATCTGAGTTCATCACCTTTCCCTCTGGAAGTTGGTTCTGTGTTTCACCATAAGTCCTCTGCAGTTGAGGTTTGGTCATTTAATTGATCAGAATTTCCAGGTATTTTAATTAAAAATTCTGATCAATGTAGTATCAAGTATTCCAAAGGACTAATGATGAATCAAATTTTCCATTTTTGTCTTGAGAAGTGATGGGAGAAAAATGATAAGTTTATTTCTTAGACATGACAAATACATGAATCTGTTTTGCTTAACTATGCACATTTGTTACAAGGTTGATTTTTTTTCTCTTGTTCTCTTTCCTTCTCAACAGTGGGAGAAGGAGGAAGAGAATGAGAATATAATTTTTTGTTTAATGAGAAAAATTAAAATAGAAAAAAGCAATGACTTTATTGATACTCTATCATTATATTTAGGGAAGTATATTTCAGGGAAAAAATATCAAGTCTTTTTCCATACATTGAATGCTTTTAAAGTGAAGTGGACCACACTGACAAGGAAGAAAATTTATTTTGAAGGATTGAGGTTTCTTTATTAAAAATTAATATATCTAATGTCTTTTAAGTTTCTGTTTTACCACAGATATCATTTTCAAAAATAGAGCTACTTTTTAAAGGTTATTTATTTTTAATTTGCATCATTTACTTCCATAAGTTTTAAATTTTCTCCCCCTCCTTTCCCTCCTCCCTCCTCAAGATGTCATGTAATCTGACATAAGCTCTACATATACATTCCTAGTCAATATATTTTCACATTAGCCACCTTGTACAGAAGAATTAGAACAAATGGGAGGAATCATGAGAAAGAAGAAAACAAACAAATGTGAAACAAAGAAACAAAAAAATAAAATAGTTTGCTTCACTCTGTATTCAGGAGAATAGATTCTATCTATAAAATATAAGAATAGTGTCTCCAGAGTAATTGCATTTATGATATTACCCAAAGAAGTTTCTTAAGCTCTAGTGTTGGCCTCAGGAATGAATCACTAATTTGATCTTGTCTTTTCTCCTAAGGGGTGGCACATTTTACCTCCGTGGATATGAACCCATATTGGCTATTTTGCTGTTTTCCTGTGCTCTGGCCCTTCATGCCAGGCAGGTGGACTTGAAGTTACGTCTGGACTACCTCTGGGCTGTGCAGGTAAGAAACCCCTTCTCCTTTCCCTAGAAGTGTTTACCTGTGGCAAAACCATTGACTAAAACCTCGTCAAGAAGAGTAAAAATTGGCTTTAAACAAACAAAAACTATCACTAAGTGAAAAAAGGAAAAATAGATATAAAGAGAAATAATAATGGTTCTGGCACACAAGAAGCTGAAGTCCCAATGGAGGAAATAACATATGTAATTAACTAGCTACGTACAAGATGCGTCCAAAATACAGAGACGGTAATAAAACAGAGGTGTCACTAGCAGCCAGGGGGCACCGAAAGTACTTCCTTTAAAAAGTGAACTTTGAGGAGAGTCCTGAAGGAAGTTAGGAAAACTAAGAGGTGGAAGTAAGAGAGCAGAAAATTCCAAGCATGACAAATAACCAATGAAAAGATGCTGAAATGGGAGTTGTAATGTCACATGCAAGGAACAGCAAAGAAGCAAGCTTAGTTGATTGTGGAGGAGAGCAAGGTATAAGGAAACTTTAAAGGTAGGATGGAATTAAGTTGTAAAGGATTTTTAGAGTCCAAATGAAGGCTTTATAATTGATCCTTCACGTAATGATAAAACACTGGAACTTACCGAGGGTAGATGATATGATCAGGCTTACACTTCAGAAAATGTCATTTCGCAGCTGCTTGGAGAGAATGGATGGGAGTATAGAAAGGCTTGAGGAAGTGATGCGGGTTTGAACTCAAGTGGCTGTTTTGAAGCAGAGAAGGGGATATTTATATGAGAGATTGTGGTAACATGATTCAGCAATGGATTAGATATCTGGTATAAGAGTGAGGATCCAAGGATGACACTGAGCTTGTAAGCTTGGGTAACTGGGAAGATGAGCTACTCTCATTAGCTTGAACACAAAAGAATATATATATATTCATCTATGCATATTATATATATTTGCATAGTAGTTGCCTGACAAGAAATAGAATATTTTTCTAATAGCCTGAGCAAAAACATGAATCTTTAGACTTTGCTCATCCTTGGTTCCCATTTGCACTATGGGAAAACATTAAAATGTGGATATGTGTAGGCTTTCAGAATATTCTAACCTA
>CM053772.1:66988845-67017053 GCA_028658325.1 Potorous gilbertii | reverse complement strand
TTTTCTCTTTTCCCAGATCACCTTGGGGGAGTGCTTCCAGATGAGAATTTTGATGAAAATATAACTCAATTCACAGAATCATAGCTTTTGAGATGGAAGGAACCTTAGAATCCAGGCATATAAGAGAAGAACCAGAAGAAAAAAAAATCTCAAAGACTAAGAGAGAAGAGAATATTAAAGAGAAGAGGGTGATAGTGTCAATAACAGCCGAAAGGTCAAGAATGATGAAGTTTCAGAAAAAGCCAATAGATCTGATTATTAAGAAACTGGTAACTTTGGAGATAGCAATTTCAGTTGAAAGATGAAGACAGAAACCAGATTACAGAGAATTAGGAAGCTAATGAGAAGAAAGGAAGTGGAGCCATTCATTATTGCTTTCTCAAGGAGTTTAGCTATAAAAGTAAGAAGAAATGTGAAACAATAAGTAGCAATAATGGGGAATATTCTAGAGGTCATTAGAGAACAGCCATCAGAATCTTGATTCAGTGATAAATACAGATTGTATGAATGTCAAAGAAAGAGTGATTACTGAGCAATGATGGTATAGCAGGAGCCTGAAAGTGGCAATGGGGAGCAAGGACTATTCCAATTCCTCCACCACTACCACTGACATGGGGATATAAGTGAAAGTGTAATCAGTGCTGGAAAGGGTGGCCAGGGAAACAGTGTCATCAAGAGGGAGCCAGATCTCAGTGAGAACAAGAGAAAGGAAGGAGTGGGAGAGAAAAAGTTTTCAAATGAAAGCTGGTTTGTTGCCTATGGAATAGACATCCCAGAGAGCACAATGGAAAGGTTGTGTACCTTAAGAGTGAGACATTGGTAGAATGGGGTCGACAGTGATATGAATAAGGAAATTGGGGGGAGGGTGCAAGAAGGGAATTTGAATAATGATAGAGTTTGGAATCACTAGGATGAGGATGTGAGTATGTTAATCATTAAGGAATGAGTTCAAATAGATAATTATTGTCCAAAGAGGTTTAGCATCAGGGTTGAGGTTATAGGCTGTAAGGCAGCTGATTATGGCCAGAAAGGGCTAGACAATGCATAGGCACATACAAACTGATGATTATGGAGTTTGAGTGGCTGGAGAGAGTGCCTATGTTTAGAACCAGTGGCAGCCCTGGGAGGCTAGGAAGTGTTAAGAGGGAAGGGAAGGGTACACACTACAGGACAAGGCATTTAGAAGAGCTGAGAAGGAAATGGCCAAAGAGAAGGGAGTAAAGAATCAGTTGCATGTCTTACGAGGAATGATAAAGTATAGCCCGAAAAACAAAACAAAGAACCTTTTCAACTTCTGCTTCTCAGGATTGTGATTTTGGCTTGTATACCTACATTTGCTTTATTATTTTTATTACTTAAAATGGTTTACACTGGTGGAAAGTCATGAAATTACATTAAATATGATGAATGGGAAATTAATGAGACCTAGTCAAATTTCTCAAATCACAAGGAGAAAAAAAAGCAATGATCTACAAAAAAAGTAAAAAATAATTTTAGGTAGTTATTTATTTCCCTTAGAAAATCATAAAATACTCAAATCATCTGCTAAAATTAAAAACACTAAGAAAAGAAAGATACAATTATATCCAAAAATTCTGGGAAAGTTAAAAAAATGTTCTTTATTTCCATACTGCAAGCAGGGAAGTTTAAGGAATGTGAGAGGAAGTTCAGGAGAGAAGAAACCAATTAAATTAGGGAGGAGGAAGATGAAGGAAAAAACAGAAAGAGGGTGAGGGACAGAAAAAGAAAGCAGGGTTGAGGATCTAAGAAGGTAGAAGACAAGATTAGAAATTTGTAGGAGGGGCTAGATAAAAACCAAAGGCTGGATTCAGGTGCTCATTACTTCTACTTTTTGTGAATACATCATAACCAATTCTAGGGGAGCTCGCTCAATGGGGCCATGAATAGCCCCTGAAATCAGGAAGACTCATCTTCTGAGTACAAATCCAGCCTTAGACACTTACTAGTCATGTGATCCTAGACAAGTCACATGGACAAGTCACTGCTTGGCTTAGTTTCCTCATCTATAAAATGAGCCAGAGAAGATCATGGCAAACCACAACAGTCCCTTTGCAAAGAAAACCTCAGATAGGGTCATGAAGAGTTGGACATGACTGAAGTGACTTAACAACAAATAACCAACTCTACTATTCCTTCATTTCTTTGTATTATTATATCTAGATGGTATTTCATAGGTCTCTCAAGTTAACTGACTTGAGAAAGAGAGAGAGAGAGAGAGAGAGAGAGAGAGAAAGAGAGAGAGCGAGAGCACTACAGATAGTAGGACTATGCAGTAGAGATTGTAGGCTCTTTAGTTTATGAAAACTTGAAATTGCCTGTTAGTGTATCACTCTAATACTCCTTCATTACTTTTGGGACTCCAGGCAGTCATCTACTTTTCCTCCCCCTCATACTTCATTCTTACTGAAGCAGAGGTGTATCTTTCTTCCATTTGCAGAGGTGCAAACCTCTCTCCAAATCTCTACGCACTCCAAACATTAAACATATCAGATGAGGGCTTTTTCATATAAATGCAAGAGGAGAAAAACAGTGATAACAATGAGATGACAGGGAAAAATGGGAGTAAGAGTTCATTTGGACAGGAAGAAACCAGATGCTCATGCTGCCGGCTATCAAGGCAAAATCAGCATCTCTTACTGAGTTCATCTATCTCCAAAGGGCAGGAAATTGTCCACTAGCTTAACCCAGATAGGAGCTTTGAGATAATCCCTCTTTAAAGGCAAGTGAGGGGAAATACACTATTCCCTCCAGTCATTCTACAATCTCACCAAGAAACACCATCAGATCATCAGTTCTTGGATTTTAGTGGGAAAGGCTGCTCCTTATTTTCTAATTAACATGGTCTGCAACTAGAGTTCGTTGAGTCACAAAGGAAGGGCCTGAGGTCTGTCTGTCTATCTGTGACTCTGTCTTTCTCTGTCTCTGCTTCTCTCTGTGTGTCTCTTTGTCTCTGTTTTTGTATGTCTGTATCTCTATCTCTGTCTTCCTCCTCTCTGTCTGTCTCCATCTCTTTATTTATCTCTATCTCTGTGTCTCTATCTCTTTCCTTTTAACTGGTGAATACATTTATTTATAGGAATACGTGTGAATACATTTGTTCATTGCTTCTGAAGATAAATGGTTACTACACTGAAGTTCCTGGATTTTCTGGATAGAAACAATGACTCAGAAAGTTGGAGGTTTCCCACATTAAATGTGAACCATCTGTAGCGGACGGCCCACATCCTTACACGGCTCGGTGATGTGGTGAAAAAAAGAGATGCCCAGTGATGTGGTGAAGAAAAGAGACACGGGAGGTGGGAAAAGATAGACCAATTCCGCTTATTGATCTGAGGTTTAGGGTATACATGGACAGAAACTGCAAGTCTACATGACATTCTTCTCATCTCCTGTCCCAGTGATTTGGCCAGTCTTATTGTCTTTAAAGACTGTGAGCCTAGAGGGCATCTATTTTACATATCCCTTGTTTTCTATAATTCTCCTGTTGGTCTCACGGAGATAGCAACATCTGGGGGCATGGAGAGCCATTCTGGATGATAATGAGCACAGTCTCAAAGAACAGTTCCCAAAAGGTCTTTCCTGATCTTGTCAACTGCACTCCATCCTGGCCCACAACAAACATCCAAGCCTGGAGGAAACTGTATTGATAATGTATTTTTGCTTATTGTTAATGTAATTTTCCCTCTTAATAGGAGTATCTTTCCATCCATTAATAGGCCCATGGTCTATGGAAGGTCACATGGAAGTCTGAGTTAAATGTGATGGGAGGAATTTGCTGAATGGGTGGAACAGGAAGGGGTGGAACAGAGCTGACAAGAAGTTAGAGAGCAATCAGAGATAGGAAGGATTCAGGCAAGCAGGCAGCTGGCTAGTGTGAGTGCAAGAGCTTGTTTGTGATTTGTTTAACGGAGCTGTTTTGTGGGAAATCTAGCAGGGGAAGGCTTGGGGATAGTGTTGCCCTCTGCATTGTTATTGTGTATAGATTTTTGTTACTATGATGGATTTGGCTTTCTGGTGTCTGAATAAATGTTTTGCTTCTGTCTTCCATGTGGATAGTCTGTTGTATCTCACGATTCAGTATTGTGCTGGGATACCCATGGCTGCTGTAAGTGCTGTGAATATCACACTGGCACTAGAGAAGTTTATAATTCAAGCATTTTATCTGGATCAAAGAGACAGGGTAGAACTTTGGAGTCAGGAGAACTGAGTTTAATTCTGTCTTTAGAAATTAATAGTTGTGAAAAAGTCATTGAACCTTTAAGACTTTATTGTCTTTATATGTTAACTGAGGATAATTAAACTGTAAAATAAAGACAATTGTACTCCAGATTGGACAGTATTGTTTTGAGAAAAAAAATACTTTATAAACTTTAGTATAAAATATGAATTATTGTCATTTCATGATAAGAAATATTATGAGAACACAAAAAAGCTAGAATCATATTTTGGAGGGCCTTGAATACCATGATCAGAAGTTTGTAATCTTTCAAAAAAATTCATATTTTTCAATTCAATGTAATTTTTCAATTCTTTAATAATTAGGAGTCATTGAATATTCTGGGGAAGAAGAATGACCTTATCAAGGCAGTATATTACTCTGATATTAATATCACTCCGGCAAAGGGGTGAAAGATGGGCTGGACTAGGAAGAAAGATGACTAATTAAAAGGCTATCACAATAATATAACTGAGAGGGCCAGTCAAAAATCAATAGAATTTATTAAATGCTGACTGTGTACCAAGTTCCATGATGAAATGGTAGTACAAAGAAAGGTAAAAACCAAGCAAAAAGGTCCCTTTCATTAAAGAGCCCCTATAAATGACTAGGTATTCATAAGATGTATACCAATAGATGGAAGTAATCTGAGCAGAGAAGGCATTAGTAGCTCAATATATAAACAAGAGATCTGAGCTGAATCTTGAAGGAATCTAGGTGAACAAAGAGAGTAAGGATGGATGAACTATTGATATGAGCTATACACAGTTTAGATTTATTGAAGTAAAATAATCTGAAATAAGGTGTGATTCCTATTGCTGAGAATGTTAGGATGAGTCATGTGTACTTTATTTTATGGACAAATGGGGAGAAACTTTGATATTATTTGATCAGGGAAATGAACTGTAGGCCTTATTTTTATATAGTAGTTTATCATTACAAAATATTATCTTATTTAATCCTAACAAATATTAGTACATATTATAGATTATCATTTTTTCTTCTTTTTCAGAATTAAAATCATATAGTAAGTTGATGTAGACTTGTGGCTTAAACCCACTCCTTATTCTCCATTCCTCTTTTCACTAAGCTCTGTCATTACTTATACAATCTACTGAGAATAGTAAAAGACATGGGCAACAAGAAAATTCTTTTAAAAGAAATTCCATAAGTATTTATTAGTGGGTCCAGAAAATGAAAGAACAGTAAGAAATGGAATGTAGTACTCCATCACTGGAGAAATTTAAGCAAATCTGGATGATCAACTGTTGAGGATATTAGGGAAGGAAATCTTACTTAGGCAAAGGTTAATCTAGACAAGAGACTATTAACCTGGTGTCTATAATCTTGTTTATGCTGGAAAATATTTTGATAACCATTATTTCAGTATAATTGGTTTCCTTTGTAATCCTTTGTATTTTATTTTATATAGTTAAAAATTGTTATTTTGAAAAGGAGCCCATAGTCTTTACCAGACTGCCAAAAGAATCAATGACAAAAAGAAATGTTAAGAAATTTTGCATTAGATGGTGTCTAAGGCCTCTGCCAGCTCAGAACTTCTAAGGAATCCATGAGAATTGTTATTTCCCCAAAGAAAATAACTGTTTTTACTCAAGCAGATTTTCCTTTATTTTTGTTAAATTATAGTCCAGAAATTATAATAGTGCAAACACCCAGTATAAAAGTTGCAATAAGAAATGTACATTCACATTTAACATTTCAGTCCATTCACTTTTTAACATAAAAATAGGACAAATATGCTCTTCTCAATTTAACAATCCTGAAAAAAGACTGGAAGATACTCTACAGTGTTCTATTTACATAAAAATAGACCCGTATTATTTATGCAAATCTATCATTAGAAGTTACCCAGTGATAACAAATTATTGTATTACTGAATAGATCTCTAGTATTTTCTTGTATATAAGCAACAGTAGTGGGTAATAGTAGTTGGAAAAAAGTGACATTTTGCCCACTACTCTCTTCTTTAAAGCTATGAATATTAATTCATATTGTAGCTGAATATTTAAAGAGTCCAGAAAACTTCCATACCTCTTCTGTAGAGGTGGAAAAAAAAGAGATGAAAATGGATTGACTTTCAATGAGAATGAAATTAATCTCTACATGGTGATGTGTGGATATATCACATAAATTGCTTTAATGGTTGTGTTTGTGATTGCTATTAAAGAATGAAATCAACAATTAGACAAAATGTATTGATTAACCCCAAAAAAGTCTATTAAAATTCATTTCATTTGGGCTTATGATATGTTATAATGATGATATCTTGATCCTAAATTGTACAGGAGAATAGCATCATTGTCCTGATTAAAACAATTAACCTTCATATGATGAAAGGAAATTAATAGCTTAGTTATTTTGCACATGCTACATATTCTTAAAATGAAACAAACTAAATTCCAAATGAATCGATAATTTCACTATAATTCAGTGCCAAAGTGTGAAATTGTTCCAAAACTTTCAGCATGTCAGCATCAAAGCATGCACAAGCATTTAGATTTTAACATTGCTAAAGGCAAAGTTGTATGACCCTCTAGGAAAGCCAAGTGCTTTGTGCTCTTATGACATTCAGGGTAGGCAGGTACCCCCTAATAAATGAACAGCCCCCATATAAGAATGTCTAGTCCAGACTATGCCAGGTGTGCATTCTACCAGAGATAAAGTGTTTTTTGAGCCATCATGCTACTTTCTTACTTATCATTGAAGAGTCAGGTATCTCGGGGGCTAAAGGGGAAGGGAGCATGGAGTTGGGGGTAGGGTTGAAAGATTTTGTGATGTTGCTATTGATATTTCCTTTTAACCAGTGCTGTGGAATGACTTTTTTATAGGTATGTGATCACAGAGAATAATTAGGATCCCAGATTGATCTCTGAAAGCTCATTTATCCTATATTGTAGCAGATTAATAACCAGACATATTCAATAAATAGACTTTGGGCTATCCTTGAGACCTAACCAATATTTGCATAATCATTTATGTGTAAATAGATGTTCCAAGTTCTAAATGACTGACTTGGAATATCACCACTTTGGAATTTGGGGATTAATGATTGGAGTTAAATTATTTCACAGAGGAATTCAATATTTACTTTAAAAAAACCTCACTAAATGATGAATTCCCCTGTCGGTTTACATTGTAGGATACAGACGTATCATTTTATATCTATCTTCCTTTCTCTTTGCCAGTATTCTACCTCCTCAATACTGAAAACATCTTGGCAAACCTGCTCTGTCCATGTATTTTAGTCTAAAGTAAGGAAAAGGAATATTGAAATAAAAAAAGAAATAGCACAAAAAGAAAACAATCAGAATATATTATTACTACATTACTAAAAGTTTTAGGACAAAAATTACTTTAAAACAAAGCCCTGATGCTTTAACTCATGGGTTAGATGTTAAGGTGCTAAAAATCTATACTTGAAATGCCTCTGTAGATTGAAATGAGTGTAGAATATCCCTCTCAGGCCTGCCACAGGTATATCCACTGGATGGTTTTCAGCCCCCATGTTACTGGAAAAAAAATATGACTTTGCCACATATGGAATTTGAATAGAGTAGGCCAATCATTTATTTTAGATTATTTTATACTTAGGAGAAAAGGAAAGTGTCATTTCTAAGAGAAATATTATTTTATAGTTTCTTAGAATATGCACAAATAAAAATTCCTACTTTAATAGCATCTAATCAAATCATATATGATGAGCATTCACAGAACATTATATGTGTATGTACATATATACATATATCATATGTATATATACACATATATTACATCCAGAGGATTTGTCATACTGTTGTAAAGACAAGGAGGTGAAAGAAATGTTTTGTTGTTCTTTGAGACAAATGTGAACAATGATGCCCTCTGGTCTGTCCTACCAAAACATAAATGATGTTTGGCAAAACAGAGATGTTCAAGGGGGATGAGACTTGGTCCATGACATGGCCCCCGTCTAAGAGTGCCAACGGAGTAGCCTCTGGCAAAGCTAAGTGCTTTAAGGTCGATCTTTAGGTGCGATGTGTTTTGTGGACATTGGTGTACAGGTTCACAATAATAGTCAATTTTGTGCTTAGTGCTCGTCCAAAGGAACAGTGATTTTCTAGAGAGTCCATTTGTATTACTTCCATTCTTAACTTCTCAATTACCAAGCAAGATTCATTGTTGTAGGAGAATGCCTCTGAAAATTGTGTATTTCAAATAGAAAATTTCTATTTCACTTTGGCCATGTAAGTATGAGTGGGAAGTATATTCAATCCAAAATTTTGAGTTAGCAGTTATTGAGTGACTTAGGAAAAATTTGTTAATTTCTTTTGGAGAGACAAATAAGATAAAATATTATATCTCTGCCTTCTTTCAAATAAATTTGTGATATATGATGGAAAGAGCCCTTACTGGCTCTGAAATCAGAAGACATGGGTTCAAATGCCATTGCTGGTGCTTACTTCTTGTATGGCCTCAAACAAGTCACTCCTTGGTCCTCAGTTTCTTTATTTATAAAAAAGAAGGGCAAGTGTGATCTAAATGACTTCTGAGGAATAATTTAGGCAGTTATGATAGTAAAAAGGAGATAGAGGTTGTTTCCTTTTCCTTATGATAGTGGGCTATGTATCCAAATTGCTATGAGACTCAAGAGGAACCCTTTCATTTTGCCTCATGTACATATGTAAACACATATATACGTATACATATATGTGTGTATTCATTCCGTTCTCTGGCATATATAACAAGTACTTAGATTTCTTTTTGGTTTGACTTACGATTTGGGTTATGATAAACTCCTAGCTTATGACATGTAAACTCCCTGCACTCATTTTTATGGGCAATTCTCCAGTAGTTACATTCATAGAGGGTTGCCTAGGGGCACTAGGAAGTTAAGTGACTAGTCCAGAGTCACAGAGCTAATAGGTTTCAGAGCTACTGTTTGAACTCATATCCTGCTGAATTCAAGGCAGGTAGGTCCTCTGTCCATTCTACTATGCTGGCTCGAGAAATGTTGGGAGTTGTATTAATACTATAAATATATACAGAACAAAAATCAAGCCTTTCCTAATTAACATTGGGAGAATAAGAAAGTAGAACAAGGGAAAATCATGCCAATTAGCAATAAAACAACTAATCATTAAGATGCATGGTGGTTTTTGATTTATATCCTTTAGAACAAACTTTTTTTAATTGCCTGTGTTAGGAGACTGAAGAGGACGCCAAATCAGAAAGTGAAAACTGCAGCAGAGCAGCTGGTTGTGCTTATATGCCACCTAGCAACTGATCAACTAATACTTTTATTAAATGGACTTATTTTTTCAAATCAAAAAGAAATAGAAACATACCAAGTGAATTTAAGGATCACTTCAGCGTCTTGACTGGTTCTATGGATACACTCTTATTCAAAAATAAATCTCCTCTCAAATCAATTTTAATCATAGTAACAAATAATTTTTGTTATTTTGCTGACCTCATATGGCACACATGGGAAACATTTCATTTAGAAGAATGTCTCCAGCTTACTAACTAGTTGAAAGGCACTGGGTGGAATAAATTAGATTGGTACAAATTGTATAAATAAAGGTGATCATTTTTCATGTTTTAAAATATAAATCACATTCATCCTCAGCAAAAATGACAACTCAACATAATTTGAGAGAAACTACCTATCGCTTTGGTCTCATAGTACAGCCTCTTAAATAAGGAGGCAATTTGAGTAGGAGAACACAAGTCCTTGAAGGCAGGGGCTTTTTTGTCTTGTTAGGTCATTGTTTCCCCTCCAGATGCACAGTGCCTGGTATATAGAAGGTACATGCTTAATTGAATTGAATTGCATTTTGAAACTATGATGCAAGAAATAGCTAACAGGAATATTTCATATTAAAAGTAAATTTGCTGAAAAAAAAAGTCTAGCTATGTTTATGGAATGAAAAACTGAAAAATCATTTGTATATGTCTTGAAATATGTAAATAGTACTATCATATATAGATAAAATATGCTAGGAGTGAATGGATTTTCTTCTTTTACTCTGATTTGACATTCTGCTCACAGTCTATACCATTACTACTACATAGGACAGCTGCATTTAAAAATCACTTAAGAGGGAAAGCATTTAAATGAAAAAACTTGCAATATTTGTGGAACTCACAAATAAAAAATACTTATATTGAAAACATGTTTTGCTTCAGGTCATGTTTTTTTTTAGCATCAATGATGACACCTGGTTTTGTTATAAAATGGTCTTAGTTTCATTTGAATTCCCTGTCTTTAGTTGTCTGGCATTGTCTATTAAAGTACTTTTGCAGTTCTTTACATTCTTTAAGGTCCATAGACTCTTCTCTCAGCAACAGCGTTTTTAAATAACCTTATCACAGTTGTTTCTATACTAGTGGCTCAGGTCCAATTCAGCTGTGATCTGGAGATAGAAGGTAATAGATGAATGAACCACAGATAACCTAATTATTTTCCCCTACAAGTTGATGGGTGATCAAGTCTGTCTGGGTGATCAGCATTGATACTGAAGAAGGCCTAAATGTTAAGATTGATTGCTCTGTCATTGGTCAGTTTGGGAGCCAGGTGTAGATATGCCCATTACCTTTTCTCCTATGAACTTGTCAGCTATGTCTGTGCCATCAAATCAAAGCGAGGAGGGGAGCAATGTTATGATTCATTTAATTAATTACAGTTAATATGGGTGATTATATCCCTAAATATTGTGTGTCCTTAAGCACAGATTAGGCAATTGAAATTGCCTAGATAATTCCTTTCATTTACCATTTTGGAGACAAAAACCATTGTGCCTGCTTTCTAATTCTGTTACTTTACCAATCCTATTCCAGTTTTCAAATAGGTATCATTGTCCAACATTTTCAACCTCAGACAAATGCCCTCCATGATATAGCCATCAGATTGATCATGGATTCAGAGGACAGAAGCCCAGTAAACAGCATTAGTCAACATCAGGAAAGTTCAATTTAAATGCTGGGTAATGTTACTATGTGTATCAAAGAGATGTGTAAATTTGAGGAATTCAAGAAACAATGTTGAAAGCACCTTTACTGTGAATCTTTCCCTAAGAAAAACAACATATATACAACCATTATACAATGTATAATCACAACATGGAACACAGGAAGTTTTGAAAGGCATAGGTTGTTCCATTTGAAGCACTTAAAAGTTCCACATCTACTAAATAGTCAAAGCCTGTTGATTAGGACCTGCTGTTTTGATCACAGTATATCAGGTGATATGAGACAGATGTAAAACATGACAGTGCTGCTCTAAAGACAGACAAAGGGAGGGGTCCCTTCATGATTTTAAAATCATTTACATTATTTTCTTGTTTCTTTTTTCCCCCAGCGGTTTCAGATGAACACATTTTGGATAAAATCCACTTCCTACACACTTCAGTAAAACAGACTGTGTTTGGGAATAGTCTTTATTAGTGTCCAGTGGGATGAAGGAAAAAATGAGACACAACCTATTGCTGTAGAAATATCTTCTGGACACTCAGGGCAGCCTCCTTTATCATTAGTATTGGGATTTTCACCATAGATTTGGGATTCTAAAAGAAATTGAATGCCATGGTGCTACATACAGAGTCAGTTAGGTATGGAAATTATGTTAAAAGAGAAGCAAAAATGATAGTCATGATTCAGCCTTTTAGGTTTAATTTGCATGGAGTATTTAGGATTGCTTTTGCATAATTTCTCATTACCTCCTTTCTTTTCTTTCCCTCTTAGGCAGCCCCTTTCTATCCCAGGCAGTTTTACTTATCTTTGGAGACTAGAAATCTAACCTTTGTGCTTTGGTTTTTGCTCATCCGTTCCATCATCACTTACTCTCTTTTTCAAACTCATGCTCCTGACAGTGCCCCAGTGCAAGTGCACTGCTGGAAACAGAAAACTGAAGTAGGAGAACAGAATATAATCATAGTGGGAAGTAGGAAAGAATAAAAGTCAGTGGATAGCCTTGTGTTGGTAGGGTGATACAAATGCTTGTGACCACTCTGATACATACCAAACAGCTGTCAGGGCCTGACTTCTAGGCTCTATGACAGCTCTAAGGTTCCTCTAAAAATTTCAGGGAAGTTTGCAGGATTTATTTCAATACACTCTGCAGAACTTCCAGCATCTGGTCTGAATCTGCATACATTCCTGAGATTCTACTATCTCAACCTTCTTAGAATAGACTAGCTCATTCTTGGACTCCTATTTTCTTTGGACTACCCTAATTATAGCCCAATTCCAAAGGCAGTTCTAAGATACAAACTTATACAAGATATAAAAACTCTTGTGGGACATAGGCAGAAATGATACTGTCCCTCCAAAGCCTGCTAGTGTCATTCACTGAGCTATAGGGCTAAATAGCATAACAACATTTGACTGCACCTACAGTCACAAAAATAATTATATCAATAAATAAATGCAAAGCAGGTAGCCAGATACCCCTCAAAGGGAAGAGATACCTTATTTAAAAAAATCATGCCCTGAATTGATTACCCCAACATAACTTCATTTTAGCCTATTATATTGTATTAATCAATTTTGAAATACATATTTTTAAAATGGATATTGGCCCTGGATTTTTTTTTAACAGTTCATTAGATCTTACAAGCACAAGTAAGTTGTACCTTCAAAGTGGTCCTTCTGAGATGTGACGATCGTAACGTAACTGTTCCGCTACTGCTGTAAACACTTTTGGAACGTATTGATTTCAAAGTCTATATTACCTCTTTTGGAAAAATCCGAACACCTCAAAAGCAGCAAATTTTCATCCTTTGAGGGAACATTTTTGGTACATGAAGCAACCAAAAGTTAATCAAAGGTAATTCTGGTTGATTAGGAGGTTAATTAAATTGGAAAGTACCATTTTTTTTTCAGGAAGTGGTTTGGGGTTTAAAAAGGGAGATACAATTGAGGATATTGACTTTACTATGTATTTTTTGACCATAGGTTGTGAAGTCAACTCTGTCAGAATTCCAAAAATTTAGATCTGGAAGGAGCCTTAGAGACCATCTAGAACAGTTCCCCTTATTTTACTGAGGAGAAAATTTAGGCCTATTGAGGCAAAGCCCAAGATCCCATAGTCAGGTCAACCACAGAGTTAGGGTTTCAACCCAGATTCTCTGATTAACAATCACTTCTTTCTACTGTACCATACTGTGATTCCTACTTTGAGAGACAATACTCACTTTTTTTGAAAGCTCAATCTTTATGATTAGCTCAGTGAAGAATTTTTTTTAGTATAGTCCTAAAGCATAGTACATATTTCATTTATTTTCATGATGCAATTATTTTTGCTTCCTAAGATGAAAATTTCTAACTTGCCAACAATGACAATTAATAATATTGTTAATTTAAGCACGGTCAAATCCAAAATGGTTCTCCACTTCCACCTTACCTTCTTACTTAAGAGTTTAGAAAGATACATACCATTTAGATTATAGATCACTGTTATATACATAGGCCAGTGCTGAGAAAAGAGTTAGGAGCTTTCCTGAACATCCATCTTAAATTTAGGGACAAGGGTCAAGTTCACAACTAGGCAAATCATTTTGTCCCTTAGGGACTCTTTCTTCATGTGTAAAATGAGGGGGTTGGGCCATTGTCTTTAAGATCTTTGTCAGCTCTAATATTTGATGAACAAAGATAACCAATCGGCAGCAAAGACAAACAGCATATTATATTTACCCAACCACTCTCTTTAATACTTGTCTCATGAAAGTAGATTAAACTTGAATAATAGAAACTTTTTGCTGAATATACTGGAGCTTTTGGCAAAGACAACCATAGAAAGACCCTAGAGTAACTGTTTCATTAGGCATACTTTAAATCAAAGAACAATGATACAGTGTCATACAACCAATATTTTGCATGATGAACTCCAAACTATTTTGATCAAGAAAGACATCTCTCTTAACTTAGTTATACGTACTAGAGAATACTTTTAAATTCCAACATCCCTTCTGTATTATAGTTGCACATATCTTACCCTGCTAAAGCATACAACAAAACTATTTTCTTCTTTTTTTTTCATTAACAGTATAAAATCAGAGGCTCATGAGTAGTAGTAGAGAGATTGCAGCTCTGGGGGGAAAGAAATAATGCCAAAATGTTTTCATATGGTTCTTTACTGGAAGCAAGTTTGAAAGTTAATTTGGGAGGCTTTGGAAGCTTATAAACACAAGCTTCTCAATGGAAATTTAAATGGGAACAACTAATGAAAACTTTGAGCCAAACTCTGGCTTCCAGAATCCATGTCAATTGGTTTAATATGAACTGTGCCCAGAAGGTCTGAATTTGTCTCTGCATAGAAACTGAGTGTGATTTTTGTGTGTGTGTGTGTGTGTGTGTGTGTGTGTGTATCTGTATGTCAGTATGCATCCATATGTATACACATGCAATGAGTCAGAATGTTTCTACTGTATTTTTGTTTCAGATACAATAATTTATACCACTTCCTTGAAATAGCAGTACCTGGGTAACATCCCTACTTCTTTCTTTGATACTTGTCTAGTGTCAAATGAAGGAGTCCTCAAGCATCCAATGAATGTTTGCAATGTTTACATGATTAGTATTTCCATTCATTTTATGTTACAGTGTATAGAGTTAAACTTATTGCTTCTAATGATGGGAAGTGTGAAGTTTGAATAGATGGCTTTTACACTATGAATAATATGGATGTAACAATGAAATTATTGGCAGCAGGGGAGCTTTTTTCCCTGGGCTAGCATTTTCATTCAAAACTTGCTCAGTTGAATGCACATGCACAGACTGGGGACACTCAGTGTCAAAAATGATATGTTGAAGCACTTTAGAGACATCCTGGATTTTGTTTTGCTTTGTCACTTATATCAGGTATGAGTGGCATGCAAAGAGGAGCACAAAGAACGGCCATTTCCAAAGAGCTAGTCATCATCATGCAAGTGTAAAAACCTCTATTATAAAAAACCATTAACATCAATTAAAAGTGTGCCAGGTGTGTATGAGTGTGTGTCTGTGTGTGTGTACATATGTGTGATGTCATTATTATGTGTGTGTTTTTGGTACAAGTGGACATGCAATTACTTATCACTGATAAACTATTTACAATTTTTTTTCTTATAATAAACTCTTTAAAGTGAATAATACATTAAAGGCCAGCATTTGTACATTAACACTGTACAAGATTAAAAATAAATAAGGCAATATCATACAAGTTTATCACAAATTAAAAAATGTTGCTTATCACTGCAATACAAAACTCCAAAGAACATTATGGCTAAATAGTGCTCCTGTTTACAACAGGGACCATACAGAGCTTGGAATTGCTGATGATAAAGGAAATAGTTTGTTAAAGTGAACATACTCGTGCGAATCACTCACTAATACACATTCCCCTTTTCCAGGAAAGGAAATCCTATTGTTTACGCTCAATAGCATTGAGCTTGTGGTCTGTGGCACCTACTAGTGTGATGTCAAGAGGCTTTTGTGTCTGCATACATTCTAGGCTGAATGGCCTATTGAGTCAGATTCCACAACAACTTGAGTTCTTTTCTAGGATGCCATTAGACATCATTGCCCCCATTAACTGTTAAGGCTAAATTCACTCTTTAGGGTCACTAGGCTACTGTTTTAGTGCCCTAGAACAGTCATGAACTGGAAGAGCTCTTTTTGCTTCCAAAAATGTCCAAGATATACCTAAGGAACTCTACAAACATTAGCAAAAATGGAGTCAACATATTCTCGATAACATTTCTCACATGACCTCTTCATTTCTTCACCTGTGGCCACAAATGCACACACACATGCACATATGCACATGCGCACACACACACATCAATACGCACACACACACACACACACACACACACACACATTCATCCAACCATACACCTGAATTGACCAATTGGGAATGATGGGAGCAGGGAAGAGGGAGAACAGATCTGTGATTTCATTGGCATATGGAATTCCCAGCAAGGAGATGCTTTACCAATGCAGACTGGTACCTGCTCCATATATAACAGTCTTAGAGAGCTTGCTGGGGTGCTGAGAAATAAAGTGACTTGCCGAGGGGTCACATAACCAGCAGGTGCCAGAGGCAGGATTTGAACCCATGTCTTACCGATTCTGAAGCCATCTCTCTACCCATTATGCAACACAACCTCTCTGACCAACAAATTCAATCAAACTACTAATTCATTCTATAAATGAGTGACTCCTCTCTTCCTTCTCCCCCCACCCCCAGTTTCCCTCTCTCCCTCCCCCCACTCTCTCTTCCTCCCTTTCATTCTCTGCTTTTTGGAATTAATAGGCTACATTTTCTCAGAATGATTGAATTAGTTGTTTTTAAAGACACAACCATAGTCTCTGTATTGGCAAAATATTAACACACACACACACACACACACAAAAAAACATCAAATATGATCATAGAACAGGCTCTCCGAGATTTGAGGAAGAGCTAAATGTAAAACAAACCAAGAAAATTGTAAGGGGATGTGAATGTATTCAGCCAAACAATGGCTGCTATTCTAATGCTCATGAGAGACATTTGCAGAGAAAATATATACAGTCCATCTATTTGAAGTATTCTGTTCATATTTGATTTAGCATATAAAACTTTTGGAACTATTTATTCAAGAACTTCATTGAATATTATTTTGTAGTTTTGAGATTATAAAAACTTGGTGGGAAAAAGTGCTGAGAGAGATTAATGGTTTGCAAATAGACTTGGGACAGGAAGGAGAAAAGAACAAATAAAAGTCTGAAGAGTTCTTCTCATTTTCTGGTATAAAGATATTCATCATCACTATCATTTAAAGAGAAATCATGCAAATGGAAGTGAAACATTGTGCTTGCAATAAACAATCCTACAAAAAATATCTTGTCAGAATCGGCACCTTTTGGGGAGGATGGGAGGGTTTCCTCAAACTGGAATGTTTTCTAGGTTTCAGGAATACAGATCAATTTAGAGGGGTTACTCCTGTCCTCTGAATGATCTGAATGTCATGACTATAAGGAAAAGAATACTCCCTTTGACAGGGTTATAGCAAGAAGAACCAGTCCATTAAGTCAGAGTTTGAATTACAAATAGCTGTCATAAATCTCATGTACAGTGGGTGGGGTGGAGAGGAAGATACAATTAGGTGTTACAAAGAGGTGGAAGAAATTTGAACCCCAGGGCTAGGTTGCTGGTGTCAGGTGGCTGAGGTGAAAAAGGCAACATTGCTGACTCTGGTGGGTAGCCCAGGATCCAAGCCCCACTTATAGAAGGGCTGTACTACCCAGCCCTGACTGTCTGGAGAAGTTGCTGCCTTGTTTACCTGTGCCCTCCACAATTTGGGATTGGGGACCATCTTAAGAGATATGAGAGAGACCCTGAACAACCCCAAAAGAGTAGGGTAGGGATTTTCCAATGGGGCACAGGAGAGAGGGAATTCATGTTTCATATCTCCATGCTTTAGCTTTTTTTCTACCTCTTATTACAAAGTTTCTACTACTAAAATATGCTATGGGAATATATTCTCATTGTTAATAGAGGTATTACAATAGATGGTACATTTCCCTATTGTTGATATGAATTCATGCCTTTGTGGACCAAGTCAGATTGTTCATCATAATTATATCCTCTTCACAAATACAGTTCTTATAAATTATAGACAGAAAGAATGCAAAAAAAATTCCAAGAACATGTGGATGAAAAGAGTTAACTTATTGAAATAAAATTAAGAATAAAATGGGAAAACAATATAAGGGACTATTGTTCTCTAAAGAGGGATCCACCATATAAAACGAAATATCAGATATCAGCTCTACTCTTCATCTGAATTAACTTGAGCAAAAGTTGCCAACAACTCTTAAACCACCCCCCAAAAAACATATTTGGTTCCAAATGCACCTTTGTGAACTCTGCTGACCCCCTCTTGTTTAGGTGGACTCCATTTCCAGCTCCTTTTGATCAGACTTTTCCTACAACAACTCACGCCCTGATATTGAAGTATCCTTCAACTGAAGTATTGTGGATCAGTTTCCTAGATTTTACTGGAAATCACTTACACACATTTAACCAGACCATCCTTTGGTACAAATATGCCGCTATTGTTACTTATTCCCTTGGACAAACCTCTTTGTTTTGAAATGGGTCATTTTTGTCTGTTTTAATAGGATCCCAAATAATCTGACTTTGTTAACACTTCTTTTCTCCGTCTACCCATGCAATTTCCCACATGAACAAATTCTTCTGGCACTTATATTTAAGCTGGATCCTTGACTGAATCCATTCATCTTTAAAGAGATTTTTTGGTTCAGATAGAACTCTTCTACCCATACATTTAGGGAGGAAAATGAAGTCCAGTTGGTTGTGATACTTTTTCCCTCAAGAAATCATTTCATATTTTTGTTCACATAATCTCTTCTGAGCATCTAAAGATGGAACCCTGCAGGGTATCAGAGTAAGGACCAAATACTTCCACAGAGAGAATGCATCAATTACTTAGGTTTGTCAAGTTCTACTAGTATTTTCCGATTTTTTTTTCTGAATTGTGGAACATACTGTGATTCTATTGAAGACCCTCATTTTTAATAAACTCTAATGAACTAAACTTTCTTTGCTAAACTCTATGATGAATTCATTTATTCAACAGCCATTCACTGAGCACCTACAATTTGCAAGGCACTGTGCTAGGCACTGTAGGGAATAAAAGATGAATACGACAGAGTTCACGCCCTCAAGGAATTTACAATTTATTAAGCACTACTCCTATTTTCACCCTGACTCCACATTACAATTTCCTCTCCCCAACTTTCAAAGGCAGAATGACCAAATGGAGTTATCAAGGTAAAACTATCTTAAGGAGAAATGAACCTGAATTTCTTTGTTTTACCCATGAACATGCCTTACGAGTTGGCCACTAAACAACAGAACTCTCTGAAACAAGTATCCCAGAACAAGTTTGCTTTCAGGAATAGATACACCATTCTAAGTTATACAGCATATGGTCTAAATTATCATGGGCCATCAATAGGAAAAGGTAAGAAATGTTCCCTTCTCTCTTCCTTCCTGTCCCATGCATTCTTGATCATATTTCTTTATAGAACTTCCCATTGGTGTATTGATTACCTGGTTGCTCAAGAATCCTAAAAGCAATGTTTTGACAGTGGGGGTGGTGATAGTAGTTGTAGGTGGGGAAGGAAAAGTAACGCTGTAGATGCTAACACTACCACACATGCTTCCTGATACCTGACAATTTTCTAGTTGCCACCTAGGATGCCCACCTTTACAGACAAACATGCTAAGTTGTGCCATAGGACCCAAATATTTCTCAGAGGCTGTGTGGGAGTTATAGCTCCATTTGAAGTTACAATTCCATCTAGAAGGTATGTGTTCTTGTAACACTGTAACTTCAAGTTGTACAGCTTAATTACTATGGCTCCAAAATGGGCCTACTGTAGTGAACACAAGATCTTTCTTAGGGACTTGACATTAACTACTGTCTGTTCAAATGGAATAGCATTTTTACCAAACTGAAGTATCGCAGAAGAGTTTGGAGGAGAATTGGGATTCATATCTTAACTTTTATCACTTACTGACTGTGTGACCTCAGGTGAACCACCCATCTCCATCTGCCTCATTCTTTTGTGAAATGAGGGAGGTGAACCAGATCATCCTTAAGGACTCCTGCTATGTACATTCTGTGGCTAGCACATTTATCGCTCTGACCCACTTTTCATCTTTCCTACCACCAATCTAGTGTCTCCTGGATTATGATATTATTGTCAGATCACACTTGAAATTTACACAGCTTCTCCCTGTATTTCTTTTCCATCAGGGACCCTTAATGTGCTCTCTGCTTTTGGAAGGTTATAAAATCATTGGCACACAGATCTTGAACTATATGGGAATTCAGGTCTTTTATTTCAATCTTACCATTTTTAAAGTTGAAGAAAAAGAGGATCAAGGAGGTCAAGTTACTTGTCCAAGGCCTGATCAGCACAAGTTCTATAACCCAGCCCTTAGGTCAGTGGTTCTTAATTATTTTGGTCTCAGAACCCCATTACACTCTTATAAATTATTGAGGACCTCCCACCCCAACCCCCACCATGAGTTTTTGCTTTTGCAAATTATATCTTTCAATACTTGCTATGTTAGTATTACTGTAAAAATAGTTATGACCTTATGGACCTCCTGGAAAGCTATCAGAGACTCCTAGGTATCCTCAGACCGTATTTTGAGAACCAGTAGCAGAGATGAAGGGACTTTTAAAGAAGACAAAGTAAATGCTCAATCAACATTCCTTGGAGTACCTCAGGAGTTTCCTAGGAGTGCCAGCAAAGTGTTGAATCTCCTTTAGTATCTCTCTCACAAAATTTTCATAAAATAAATACTTCCCTTATTTTGTACCAGTTGTGGTCTCTACCATCTCTTGCATAAATCCTATCTTGACCCTTCATTGATTGTTAACATCACCAAATGGGGTAATCTCATGTGCTTGATTTATATCAGCCTGACCCGTAAACTCAGGAAGTCCAAGCAGGCTTACAAAAACCAGGTAGACATTTGGCACTTAATATGAATCCCATTTTCTAGGATTCCTTTTGTTTCTATGCTTTCCTGATTGATTTTGCCTTCATATACTTTGATCACCTACTAGCATATTACATATTCTTTTTCATAATTTCCTTGTTGCCTTCATGTTTGCATTCCTGAATTCTTCCCTAAAAGCATTTAGGATCAATCTGGTCACTAGGAAGATCATTCCTTCTGCTACTTTGCTCCTAACATAAGTCAGCAGAAGCCTCAGAGATATCTTTAGATCCAAATGAATTTAACAGAGCCTCTTCCACCAAGAAACTAGAGAGTTGTAATAAAAAGAAACTAGAGAGTTGTAATAAAAAAAGACTAATCTTGAAAGCCCACAAAATATGAATACTATTCATTCAAAAATCTAGACCTTTCAGTGTACCTATCCTAAAAGCACAAAACTCTAAAGAAGACTGCATACCCTTTAGTGAAAGAAAAGTTTCTATGAATATTGCCAGAATTTTTGAAGCATTAAGTGGTAGGATTCAGCTGTAGTTCTCTGACCTCCTTCTGGCAATAACTTAGGACTAGTGCTACCACAACCCTATTTACTAGTACTTCTCGTAAAGACTCTCTGATCTTCCTAACTCTAGACCCCGTTTAACTCTCTAGATCCTTCATATTTTTAGATGCTCCTGAATTTAGATAACCTCCTTGGCCTTCGACTCTGACAGGCCTGAATCTGTTCTCTTGGTTCTATCTAACTCATTGGTTCTATTGCCCATAGTTCTTCCCTTCCTCTGAATACCCTCTGACCTTTAATGAAGGTTTAACTCTACAAAGATACATATATCAAATTCATAAAAATAAACTGCCATCACTTTCTACTTTAACATAGAATTCTGTAACTTTGGGATACAGCACTGCTTTCTGGTCTTAAAATAATTTCCTTATCCTAAAATTGTCTGTTCAGAAAGATTAGGAATTCTAGACAAAGATGTCTGATAACATAAACTTCCTAAATGCTGTGTGTTTGTTTTTCTCCAAAACAAAACAAAATAACATATTGTTCAACTCATAAGAACTTAAAAATCATACATGAAAAAGATGAGAAATGAGATTTGTCTCCTTATTTACTTTGAACAATAACATTGGACATTAAAAAATGAGTTTGGAGGGTTTTACAAGAAGCAAAAAGTCATCGAAGTAAAAAAAAAATCATTGGCAAGTCATACAAATATTACTACTGACATTTATAGAAGGTGATGAATTGATATGAAGCCCCTCAATCTCTAATCCTTAGCAAAGAGCTTCTTTTGGAAGAAATCCATTAGTAACAAACAGTCATGCAGAAGGAAAAGGGGTTGCTAAATATTGTTGGCCTATTGCTGTACCTGAAGCATGGTACCTCTGGTTTGATCTGAACCCTGTGATTGATCATGGAGCAACCTCTGGGCAAAGATGCTTAGAGATGGTTCAAGTATTTGTCAGTATTCCATCAAGGTCCTGAGTTCAGACATTTTTTAACCTAACTTTGACTTATTGTATTTAATGTGATGCTGATTGGATGTCTTCCAGGGTTGTAAGAGGCAAGTTAGAGTGAGTAGATGCAGCTGTTTTGGAATTGGCTTAGTTCAATCTTGGATTAAACTGCTGACTTTTTTAAAGCTTGTTTATTAATTCAAACTCTGAGCAAAACTTTCACTGTTCTTGCTATTACTCCAGAATATGTTCCTAAGATCCTGTACTGTATCCCTCATCAAAATTTTAGACCCAGCTCCATTCAGACAATAATGGATATGAAGATGTGACATAGCTCCCTTATGTCATTGCAAATAAGATTTAAATAAATACATGTATCTACATAAATTTTTATGCCTATATATAGGAGAGTGAGTGTATATGTGTTTATATAGAGTTAGGATATATACACACATACATTATCATTTACACACGCCTCTTAAGTATAACATTTACCTTTTTAAAATTCCAAGAAAATTTCCTTATTTTCAGAAAATCTGCATTATTCTTTTCCTAACACAATTGTTAGCCCTTGTCGCTTCCATTCCAAGGTTTCTTCTATGGAGCTTCCTGGCTTTCTTTGGTTGTGTTAGATTGGATCCATGGTTGATGCCACAAGCTATAACCTTAAATCTCATTGGCAAATATACATGCTTTCTGAGTTTACTTGCAATGGCACTCATCTAGGCTTCTTTCACAGCTGGCACAGAAGGAAGGTAATGGAGCGTTGGATTGGTATGGGTGCCGGCTGTCTGCAGGGCTCCAATCCCAGCTTTGACTGAAAAGCCAGCCACAGATGAGACAGAAGGGCAGCTGGTGCCCAGTTTTGTCTGAATGTTTGATTTCCCATATGGATACATTTTCCGTTCTAAGTTTAAGGACCTGATTTGAGAATTAGTTCCATTTGTTTTTCCTTCCAGAAAATAGGTCAACATTTCACCTTTTCCCTTGACACTGACTTTCCCTCGACATGTAAATTCATAGCTACACCGCTTTAATAACCGGTGGACTTCTTCTGTGACCTGTTGGCAAAAAGAATTAAGGATTATTCAATAAGCATTTACGTACTATATGTTAGACACAATGCTAGGCCCCAGGGATGCAAGGCAAAAATTGTTGGCACTTAAAAAATCTACTTGGGGAAGTACACAGCCTATTCACAGGTAAGTGAATGAAAAATACATACAAAATAAACACAGAATTTGGGAAGATGGTTTCTTATCAATGATAAATATCCATTTTATCATTCATTTTCATGTTTTATCTCTTGTTTTTATACTACCTTAATTTCCAAATATACATTGCTTTCCCCTCCCCTTCCTAGAGAGCTATGTGTTGCAAACAGTAAGAAGGGGGGAGGGAGAGAGAGAGAGAGAGAGAGAGAGAGAGAGAGAGAGAGAGAGAGAGATTTCAGCAAGACTAAAGAACACTAATCAACATGTTAACCAAAGAATATGGCAAAATATTCACCCATAACTACCCATCTCCACAAGGAAGGAAAAAAGGTATATTTTCTTCTTTCTTCTTTGGAACCAAGCTTGGTCATTATAATATCACATCTTTCAGTTTCCTGTTTTTTCCATTTCTATTGCTGTAGTAATTATATATTAAGTCTCTGACTTTGGTACTATACTTATATCAGTCTTCTCATACTTCTATGAATTTTTCATATTCATTATTTTTTAAGACACAGTTGTACTCTATTATTCATATACCACCTTTCATCTAGCCATTCCCTAATTGATGGGTATCTGATTTACTTCCAGTTCTTTATTACTAAAATATAAAAGTTTGGGTAGGGATATTTCAATGTGTATAAGATTCCCCTTTTTGTCTTCGATGTGCATGAGGTATATGCCTAGAAATGGGATCTCTGGGCCAAAAGTCTAGACATTTTATTCATTTTCTCAGGATAATTCCAAATTGTTTTCCAAAATGGATGGATCAATTCACAGTTCCACCAACACTACATCAGTGTGCCTTCAAAGGATCAGTTTTAAACAGTTTTTGTAACTGCTTATTCTTCAAGTTAAAATTACACAAATTACTTAGTTTAATTCAATCCCGCTGTCATTTGTGGAAGGTTCTTCAATCATTTGGCTTTGGCGATGCAAAGATAAAAACAAAAAAGAAGTCTTTGCCCTCAAGTCATTCATAGTCTAACGGGGGATACATGTATACAAATGAATATGAAACAAGGTACAATATGATAAGTAAAAAGGAGTCAGACCAAATAATATAAAAATTTTAAGTAATAAAAGAATATTTTCATCTGGGACACTGATTCTAGTTCATCATCTCATTTTACAGATGAGGAAACTGCATAGGAGGTAAGGAGGCAGTGTCACATCTCATTATTATTCATGAATGCTTATCAATCTCTAATTAAGGATAATCCTACAAAGTTTTATGAAAACTAATGTTCCTAGAAGACTTATTTTAGAAAATAAATAACAATCAGTGTTTTCTATGATTTGGTCAGTGTCCAGTTGAATGCCCCATCTTCAAAACAGTGTTTGAAAATGTTGGGAAGATACTTCTAGTTGTGAAATGTTAGGATCAGGACTGCACCTGGAAGGCTGGACAAGGTCCAGAACGATCTCTGGATTTTAATTATTTTGTTGTTGTTGTTGTTTTACCAACCCTTTACCAACTCTCTCTACTGACAAAACTTTTATATAAATGAAATCAGAATAACATGAACATTAAGCTTGGCAATGAATGAAGGAATTCTTAACCTTTTTTTCTCCTTTTTGATTTCATGAACCACTTTGGTAATCTGGTAGCAATCTGGAGGGGTCTATGGATCCCTTCATAGAATAACATTTTAAATGCAAAATAGAATTACAAAGAAAACCAGTTATGTTGATACATTTATGTAATATATATATATATATATAAAAATATAAAGAATATGGGCCATAGGTTGAGAATTTCTGTTTAAAGGGAATTTTCAGAGGAAGAAATTAAAGCTATCTATAATCATATGAAAAAATGCTCTAAATTGCTATTGATTAGAGAGATGCAAATCCAAACAACTCTGAGGTACCACATCACAACTATCAGATTGGCTAACATGACAAAACAGGAAGATGATAAATGTTGGTGAAGATGTGGGAGAGTTGCAACACTAATTCATTGTTGCTGGAACTGTGAACTGATTCAAACATTCTGACCCAAAGGGCTACAAAAATGTGAATACCCTTTGACCCTGCAATATCGCTTCTGGGACTCTATTCCAAAGAGATCGTAAAAAAGGGAAAGGGTCCCACATGTACAAAAATATTTACAGCAGCTCTCTTTGTAGTGGCCAAAACCTGGAGATCAAGGGGATGTTCATCAACTGGGGAATGGCTGAACAAGTTGTGGTATAAGAATATAATAGAATACTATTGTGCTATGAGAAACCATAAACAGGAAGGCTTCAGAGAAGCCTGGAAAGACTTATATGAACTGATGCTGAGTGAAAGAAGCAGAACCGGGAGAACTTTGTACATAGTAACAACCACAGCATGTGAGGAATTTTTCTGGTGGACTTAATACTTCATTGAAATGCATGGACTAAAAAATTTCCAATGGACTCTTGAGGCAAAATACCTTCCACATCCAGAGAAAAAACCATGGAACTGGATTGCAGATAGAAACAGACCATTTTCTTTTGTATTATGTTTTGTTTCGTTTCATGATTTCTCCCAAACATTTTAATTCTTCTATGCAACATGTATTTAATAGGAATGTATGTGTAGAACCTATATAAGATTTTACATCATCTCAGGGAGGAAGTGGGAAGGAAATGGGGAGGGAGGTGTAAGGAGGGGAAAAATTCTAAGATATATGGAAGTGATTGTTGAACACTGAAAACAAGTAAAATAATTTAATTAAAAAAAGAAATAGCAAAAAATGAATTCCTGTTTAAAAGGGATGTGAAATCACTCAAGTTTACCTAGAGGAGGTGATGGTAGGGAGTATTTAATTGGAGGAAGAGTTAGTTTTTTGCTTAAGTGAAGAGTATGAAGGAGTTTTATTTTCATAAGATCCTGACTTTTTTCTTTCAAACATCAATTGAAGGAGCTGCTCCCTTCTTCTCTACCAACTGAATCCCTGAGTTACTGCCTTACTAACTAATAGCCATAAAGTGACCTCCATCAAATTACAGAAATCAGAGCAACTGCCCCAACTTACTATATACTCTAGAGATAAATCTGGCTCAGGTGATGTTTGCTAAAATGGAAACATAGGATTAATGGTGTTTTAATGGTAAGAATCAAACAGGAGTCTAGTTGGAGATAACTTCTCATCACCAGGACGGCTGCAAGGTGATGACATTTTCAATCACATCTCTAAGATCACCACACAAGTTGTAGAGGGGCTGCCATCTACTGGTTGAGGGAATACAGCACTTACAAACATCACAAATTCTTGAAGTATTAAAGAAGGATTAGGCTCCAGCTAACTTGACAATACAAAGATGTGTTGTGAAGTCATGAACAGGATGTTCCATGGGAAAAAAAATAACATCAAGGCTAAGACTGTCTCATTTTCATATCAATTACTGTTGAGAGGAATAAATAATCATTTTAGCAGGGCCAGATGTAGCATAGGGTACTTAGGAGTGGAGTTTCATGAAGCACCAAGGGAGGGGAACACTATAATATTAATATTTGGTGAAAAATTGTCCTTTTCTCATCATGGTTATATGTGTGTTGCTTAGAAGAAATCACTATATATAGTCTGTTAAACCTGTGAGGTCAAGGCATAACTGAGGTTAATGAGCAACTCATTCCACCATATTTAAATTAAAACTAATAGGCAGTAACTGAGGCTTGTCAGAAATGCATTCCAAATAATTTCAGTCAAGCCTGAAATGCAAGAGTGTCATCAGAGCAGAAGCAAATCTAAGTCCTATTGAAGATCACTGATTGAACTAAACAAGTTATATTGGGAGGAGAAAGAAGTAAATTAGCCATGTTTTTGTCAGCTTAAATTTAGAAGCTGAAGGAATGATGACTCAAATATCTCCCCCAAATGAGGGAGAACATTTCAAACAGAAATAAATGATCAGCAAGGCCCCTTGTGGTATGATGATTTTAAAAAACAAGCTGGGTCTCTCATCAGGTTCAAAGTAGACCAGCAAGGTAGATCTGCTCATTAGAGGTTGTTGCAGTAAGCAGCTATTTTATTCTGAAGGAACATCAGATGAAAACTTATAGAGGACATTTCAATATTTCAAAGGATCTGTGATTTCAATACCAAATTCCATTAATCAAGACAGATCCTGTGCCTTACTAGAAGGTCTTTGTGACTTGCTTTTTGGAAAAAAAAATATTACGCCATGGCCAACCTCCTAGTGGTGAGCCTTTCTACGTTCAGTGAAGCTGGTCCTGAAATCGCAGATTCCATATGTCACTGGACCTATCAGAGTTTTAAACCTTTGATCTCACTCTTTGAAAAATCAGAAAATGTCCATGGCATGATGAGGAAACAGAAAGTGGAGACTAGAAATTACATTAACTGGAAAGCAGTGGTATAGTGGAAGACAGAGGCAGTGACCATAGGGGTAGTGGTATGAAAGAAGATGTTTCACAGCACATCTTCTCCAAAAACCTTAAAAGAACAGTGACTTTTCAAAATTCCAATGTCCACATGCTTCTAGTCCAGCTAAAGCAACAGACTGAGAATGAAGATAATGGGCAGGAAGTCTCAGAAATCTTCATAAAAATTTTAAGTTGCACTCTAAGTTTCAGTTGTTTGAAAAAAAACCAAGGAAACCATGGACATGTTACAAGTTTCTTACTCCAGGAAAAGCTCCATAAGTTTGAGTTAGCCTGTTTAGCGAATCTTTGTTCTAAGGCAGCAGATCCCAGGACTGGTGGACAAACCATAATATATGTGTGATAATATTCAGACCAATAGACCATTATTAGTACCCTGGAGCTAACCCTTCAG
>CM053772.1:66951171-66988345 GCA_028658325.1 Potorous gilbertii | reverse complement strand
TGAGTTAGCCTATTTTTTAAGGTGTTATTTTTTTCAGCATTTTTTTGGGTCTCCTTTATCAAGGTATTAACCCGTTTTTCATGCTTTTCTTGCATCTCTCTCATTTCTTTTCCCAGTTTTTCCTCCACCTGTCTAACTTGACCTTCAAAATACTTTTTGAGCTCTTCCATGACCTGAGTCCATTGGATATCTATTTCAGATGTTTGGGATACAGATGCCTTGACTCTTATGTCTTTACCTGATGGTAAGCAGTTTTCTTCCTCATCAGAGAGGAAGGGCGGAATCATCTGTTCCCCAAGAGAGTAACCTTCTATCGTCTTATCTTTTTCCCCTTTTCTGGGCATTTTCTCAGTCAGTTACTTGACTTCTGAGATTCCTGTCCACCCTGGCCTAGGTCCACCCAGCTAGTGCTTGGGGTCTGAGATTCAAATGCTGCTCCCCAGTCTCAGGGCTTTTGGTGGCTGGCCTGGCTGCTATTCAGGGTAAGATTAAATCTGGTTTTCAGGTGGGGGCAGGGCCGCCTCCCAGGCTCAGTTTCCTCAGGGGGTTTATGCAAAGACCTTCAGGAATGGAGCTGCTGCTGAGCTCCTGCCTGCTCTGGGAGCCTCTGGCCGCCTGCTGCCTCTGCTGCTGCCACTGCCTCCCGAGGGGGCCTGAGTCATGGAGACACCCTGCTCCCCTCTCAGCCCATCCAGACGTCTCTTTCACTGACCTGTGCGTCTGTGGGTGCAGGGACCTTCGTGGCTGCTGGAGATTCCATCCCTGAAGCCTGCGCAGATCTGCTGGATCTGTCTCTCTCTGTGCCGCGTGGCCAGGGCAGGGCTGGGCTCCGCTCCCATCCAGTGTGTGACGGACCTTTGGGATCAGCTTTTCAGGGCTCTCTGGAACGGAAATCTCCTTCACTCTGTTTCTGTGAGACTTCCCCTTCTCCAGAATTTGTTGGGAGTTCTTTTTACAGGAGATCCATGGGCTGTGGGTTCGGAGCTGGCATATGTGAGTCTTTCTACTCCGCTATCTTGGCTCTGCCCCCAGAAGGACTTATTTGTACAAAATTATTCATAGCAGCTCTTTTTGGAGTGGGAGCAAAGATATGAAAGTTGAGGGGATGCCCATCAATTGGATAATGGCTAAACAAGTTATGGTATTTGATAAGAAAAGCAGGATGGTTTCAGAAAAACGTGGGAAGGATTATGTAAACGCATGCAAAGTGAAGTATGCAGAACCAGAAGAACATTCTACACAGTAACAGTAAAATTGTAAGGATGATCAACTGTGAAAGACTTAGCTACTCTGATAAAGACAATGATCCAGGACAATTCCCCAAAAAACCCATAATGAAAAATGCCATCCACTTCCAGAGAGAAAATAATTAACTCTGAAAGAAGATTGAAGCATACTTTTAAATTTTTTTCTGTATTTTTATTGTTTTATTTTGTTTGTCTTTTCTTTTGCAACATGACGAATATGGAAATGTTTTGTACTACCTTACATGTATAATCTAAATCAAATTTCTTGCTATTTCGAGGAGCATGGTGATGTGGGAGGGAGGGAAAGAATTTAGAACTGAATTTTTTTAAGTGATTGTTTCTAATTTTTATGGGTAATTGGGAAATATTTAATGAAATAAAAATAACTTTTGCAAAAGAGAGTAGTCAAGGGGTTAGAGTAGTTCAGAACTAGTGAGGAAGATCTAAAGGAACCTGGTTTAGGCTGCTAAGATATGAAGGACAAGGTTATTCAGTAGTATTTATAATAAACTTTCTAGCTTTTATCTTAACAACATATTATTGAAGGTATTTTTTTCCTCAATGACACAAGAGAGTCAGGATGGAGAAGACAAGTGGAGATCCTCAGTTCCCATAGGATTTATCAGACACCAACAAGAGAAAATTGTCACACAAAAATAAAAAATGCAGAATCATGGGAGTTCTGATCAAGGTAACCAGAGGATGAATTTAATCCTGAATTTGCAATTGAAGTAAGACTATTTTCTGCAGAGCTGCTGTTTGGACTGGGCATCAGCAGGACTATGATAATACATGTTAATAAAATGATTAATTAACTATATAACCAAGGCAGGATGACTTGGAATGATGTTTGAGTGGCCCTTGAAAGTGCTGAGCCAAGAGTGACATTACATGTGTCTGGAAAATGGGCTATGACCAAGGTGCTCTATACAAGTAGAACTTGAACTTGGACTACCTGTGATGATCAATGAGCTAATTTTCCATACCTTTTAAACAGAGCTAAGTCAAGCTAAGTGTTTAGTATAAAATCTTTAATTATTAAAATACTTAGATTAATCCATATTTATTCTCTATTGCCCCATAATCTCTGGTAAACACATTGGATAGTATGGTTCAGGGGCACGCATAGTTGACATTCTCAGAGTACCAATGTAAGAATAGAATTGAATGATATTTTCTTGTTAAATGGACCCATTAAACCTATGTTTCTAAATTTATTTGCTGGGAAAGGTCTTGGTGGAATCATCTGATTATAGTCAAATGTGAACCTATTAACAAAAACATTCAATTCCCCGAAACCCAGGCAATAAATGAGATAAGGTTTTATTTTACAAAACAAACTCCAATGAAGAAATGTGTCTACATAGTCATATTCTTAGTCATGAGAATTTAAAATGATTCACTACATGTTCCACACAAACAAGAAGACAAATTTAATGACCTAATATATCTTTTCTATCTATTATAGCTCTGGACTAATTCACTCAGCACAGTTCCAGAAACCTTGAAACTGCCTCATCTAATTGTTGAAATCCCTATTAAGTAGGATGGATGTTTGAGAAATTTTAATAACTTTCCTTAGTGCCCAACAGAGAAACACAATGATGTAGACTTCCTCTAAATTTGGTACAACAGTACCAGATTCGGTCAAAAGCCCTAAGTTAAAAGTTTGACTCTGTTGTTTTCTATGTCATTGAAATTCCTTACCTTATCTGGTCCTCCATTCTTTCATCTGTAAAATTCACAGGTTGGATTGGATAACTTCTAAAGCTTCTTTGAACTGTAGCTCCTATGATTCTATCAGATGTGACCAGCATAAAGAATTCTACTGGAAAACGTTGCAATCATGTCTCTAAAGTGAAAAAGTTACTCCCTGATAAATTATGTTTTTTGCCACTAGGCACCAATATGAAATATCTGCATGTTAAAGTGATGCTGCCCTTATGGTAAATTAGAGGGGTGTGTGTGTGTGTGTGTGTGTGTACTCATTTGGTAGTATTTGGAAGAGGTGGTTTCTATACTGGGAGTTTCCACTTTGAGAGTTCCATAAACTTTTGAAACCATAGGCACATGAAATCATACATGCATGTGTGTATATATATATATATATATATGTATATATGTATATGTATATATAAAATCTTTGGTCAAGATCTGTGACTTCATCAATGTAAGGATCTCCAAGGTGGAAATTTTCCACTAATGCAAGCTTACAGCTATAAAATTAGCTGTCAGTTATAGTTGTGAGAAAAATTCTAAGTCACTGAGAAATAAAATGATTTATTCACAATCACATAGCTAATATGTATTACAGGCAAGACTTGAAACCAAGTCTTCCTCATTATTAGAAAAGCCTCTTTCCTACTATGCTACTCCGCCTTTACAAAACAACAACAATTAGTAATACTATTAGTAGACTCTGTGGTACTAGAGGTTAGATACATTTGACTTTTATCTTTGCATCATCATTACCTATCATAACAACTGACATACAATTGATACAAAATAGTGTTTGTTGAATTAGAAGAATAAGTATTTAACAATTATCATTCTTAACAATTTTCCCTGATTGATCTATGTAAATAGATTACAACACATTGCCAAACACATCAAGTCAGTAAGCATTTAAAAAATGCCTATTGTGTACCAGACTCTAGGCCAAGTGCTTGGGATGCAAAGAAAAGCAAGAAAAAAAATAGTCCCTGCTTTCAAGGAGCTCATTATGGAGAATATAATATGCAAAAAATCCAAAAAAACTATGTACAAAGATTTATACATTATGAATTGAGAGTAGTCTCAAAGGAAAGGCATCAGGTTTAAGGAGAACTGGGAAAGGCTTCCTATAGAAGGTTAGGACTTTTGCAAGTTCACCCATACCCAAGTTGCTGCTAAGATCTGTCAATTTCACCTTTGCAACTATAATGTTAATGAGAGTTAAAGATCTTCCCCATCCACTAATTGGCATCAGGTGGAGCCCATTAAACAAAGCTTGATTAGGGGAGGCTTATTTTGTAGGAAGGTCCATATCTTTTGTTAATTTCTAATGAAGCACTGGCTCTAATAAGCCCTCTGGCTCTGAAAACTGTTTATACTCTATAGTGAGGTTTTGCTTTGGAAGCTTACTGTGAAGAAGGTTCATTTGTCAGATGTGACTCTGGGTAGCTATTAATGAGTCTTCCTTCGCTTTGAAAACGTAGATGTTGGTGCTTCTCTGATAACTATGTATGTATATAATGGTCAGACAGTTGGACTGTCTGTTGATCTGTGACATATGTATTGCTTATGTCAGACAGAAGTGCTATCTGTTGGTCTTTATTTCTCTGCTTGTATATTCTGTTGTCATATGTGATTAAAGAAAATTGTTGATCCCTAAAAAATTGCTTTCCTTTTAGAAAAGCAGATCTAAGAACCTGTACTAGCAGGTCATCCTGGATGTGTCAGGGTGCTTACTGCTACAGCAACATCTCTCATAAGCTTCCCTCTCTTCTCTAATATCACCACCACTCTAGTGCAGAGCCTCATCACTTCACATCTGGACTGTTGCTGATGGATTTACCTGCCTCGTCTCTCCATACTCTATTCTATCCTCCATCTACTGACTGAAGTGATTTTCTTAAAATGCAGGTCTGATCATGTCACAAAACTCACCCTCCCCATTTAATAAACTCTAGTGGCTTCCTATTACCTCCAGAAGCAAATGGAAAATGTTCTGATAGGCATTCAAAAGCCTTCATAACTTAGCCCCCTCCTAGTTTTCCAATCCTCTTACACCTTACTCTCCAAACTTACTGTTCAATCGAGAGACATTGGTCTGCTGGCTATTCCGCAAACAAGACACTCTCTCTGGAATGCTCACCCTCTTCCAATCTACTGACCAACCTGGTTTCATTTAAATCTCGTCTAAACTTCTATATTCTACTGGAAATCTTTCTTATCCCCTCTTATTTCTCATACCTTCCCTCTTTTCATTATTTCCTTTTTATCCTGTATATTGGTTGCTTTGTATATATTTGTTGGAATGTTGTCTCACCCATCAGACTGTAAGCTCCTTCAGAGCAAGGAACGTTTTTTCCTTCTTTTTATAATCACAGTATTTAACAGTGCCCAGCATAGACTTGGTGTTTAATATTTGTTGAATTGAATCACAAAGGGATGTGTGAAGAACAATATCTAAGACACTTATGATTATAAAAGGAGTTGGCTCACTTTCAGTTTTGTAGACAAAATGAACAGTGTTAGACTTAAGTCCCCAAATATTAGAAGACTGTGATCTTCTAACTAGAAATAGAAAACATATTGTAGAGCGAGTGAGATGTAACCCATCTTCTGGCTAGTTGGTTCCTCACCCTCATGTATCATCTCACACAACCCTACATTCAGAGCATTAGTCTAAACTACCACTTTGGGAAAATTGTCACTGGAAAAGAATTCCACTCCCTTCAACATCTGGGTAATTCAGAGCTCTGGTTTTGCTCAGCAGCCACAGCATTACTTATAAATGGGTGCAAGAGTTTTGAGAGATTTATTTTGTAACTCAGAGAGTAGGAGTAAGACATTCCTCTTCTGTAAGAAAATCATGTTCTCCTCTTACAAAACACTTGAATTGAGGAGATTTAACACAATGTGAATCTAAGCCTGTTGATCCTTTTCTTCTTTGTGTTTAAGAGTCTGTGTGTCTTAAAACAATATTGCTGTTAATGTATACAATGTTTCCTTGGTTCTATTCATTTCATTTTATTATTTTGTGTATCTTCCATGTTTTTCTAAGATGGTTGAGCTCATCATTTTTATATCACAGTAATATTCCTTCAAAATCACCACGTCTTATTCAGCCATTCTCCAATTGATGTGCATCCCTAAAATTTCCAGTTCTTCACCACTACAAAGAGAGCTGCTAGAAACATCCAATTTGCAGTTATAGAATTCCAATTCTAAGTTATAATTACAGTTTGCGAATTTCCCTCCATCTTATTTTTACCCACTTTTTTCCTTCTCAGCCTCTCTTTTTACCTTCTCTTGGTTACCTTATCTTCTCCCCTTACCCTCCTACTCTTTATTTTACTCACCCCTCTAAGAGTCTCTCCCTTTAACTTCTTCTCCACCTTTCTAAATCTTAATCTATACACACTTTTATTAAAAATAAGACATTTTTAAAAAGATGTTATCTTCATCCAGAGATGGAACTGATAAATGGAAGTATGTATAGAATAATTTTACATAAACACACACACACACACACACACACACACAATTATTTGAATCTAATGGTAGTCCGCTGGGGGGGGCGGTGAGGAAGAGGAAAGAAGAAAATTTACAAGAGAACTTTAATACATATTTAAAAGGAATAGCAAGTTGTATATAATTGATTTGCAGTTTTGTGGTCAATCATCTTTTTTTTATTGTACTGTGTTAACTGAACCTGAATTAACACTATGTTTCCAAACTTAAATCTGAGGATTTCTACATTTCAAGAATTCATTCAACCAATTTGTTCAATTAAATATCAATAATCAAAAGTATGCCTTATACCACAAGACAGGAGGCTTATTCATTTAGATATAACATAATACAACATTCTTTATATGGGAAGAAGTTATAGAAATTTCAAAGAGAATCCATTTAAAAGCTTTCTTGGAAGATTATCTTGTGTCTTCAATAACTAATTCATGGTGTGTGGCTTCTTCAATGTTTTGAAGTTGACGAATTTCCCATTGACTCAAGTCTTTTGCCTGTTTAAGAGAAAATCATTTCTATAAAATGGTAACACAGAATATGAAACTAATTTAGGTAAGATAAAGGTCCCAAATGTATAAACCACATAACTCTTTGACATTCTTAGAGGATACAAAACATGTCTTAGGATGGAGAAATGCCTTTAGATACTTCAAATACAGTCTCCTAGATTCTTGTACTTTATGGTAGAGCAAATGGATTCCACAACAATTAATATAAGGTTGTGACTCTCCTCACTAGTAACTTATGGCAAGGCCACCAGGAAATTGACTCATTCAGTGAAAAAAAATGAAACTTTACTTGTCATCTTTGTTTCGTGATCAGGTCCTGAATGATTAATTTGGATACCTATTAATTGAGACATGGAATGCATCCAATGTTCCTTAGAATGTCTAGGTTCTTGAGATAGCCCTGAATTTTTAATTCCAACCTATAAGAGAAATTCCATCTAATCCTGGAGAATCAGACCATAGTTTTACCTATGCTAAAATCTTGCCATTGATAAATGTGACAACTCTCTTCTCTGATCACACTTCTGACAATGGATAGTTTGGAAACTGCTTAGACATTTGAAGGAGATCCATAGAATATCCAGATTTCTTGGTCTTCAAATCAAAGACCCTTTCAACTGCTGTGAGTTAGATCTTAGGAACTAATAGAATTTAGCCCCTTTTTGATGTCCCCATATATATAATCCCCAATTTACTATGAGGATTTACATCCTGTCAATTTACAATGACAGGACATTTCTTTACTATGATTCTTCCCATGGTAATAGAAGGGACAAACATAAGAATAGGATGTGGCTTCTATAGGAATACTATTGGCAAGTCCCATGGCAGTAGCCTTGATGAGCTAGGTATGGGGATGGAGGTACCCTATTCTGGAGGAGGGTAAATTAGAAAGGAAATGAGAAGCTGGCATTAATGTTAGTCAATAGAGAAGGTAAGGACAGCATCATTGATAGTAAAGGAAAACTAAAAGAAAGGGATAAGAAGTATCTCTACCATTAATATCAGGGTCTCTCACCTCATAAGGGGTATAAAATTCACATAATCATAAAAACAGGGATTGCCTACACAGGAAATAAAATTAACACTTGAAAAAACCTAAGCCAAACAGGCCTAAGAAAGTCAGTGAGTTCTACTATTCAATGGAAATGTAACCCCAATATTAAAAAGTTTCATAGCCCCCATAAGTGATAGGGCTGTAACTAAGAATGTTTGGAATCATTACATACCACACGTATCTTCTTCAAACGGCCTTGTCTTTTAGCAGGGTCCTTTATTCCAGGTAATCCATAACAGCCCCATTTTCGGAAGGATATCTTACTCTGTTTCTTGGCTAATGGATCAGGAATTTGATGTCCCTGCTTGGCTGAAGAGAGGTTTAAGCTATTTTGTACCTCTGCATTGGACTCCTCAGAAGCTGATACTGTAGAAAGCCTCCTCCTCTGACCAATAAGCTTAAGATTTCTTGTTTCTGGATGAGTTGAAAATTCTAAAAATGGTGTTTTGGGCAGGGGAGACTCCATTGGAGTTCCTTTTCCACTTCCAGCTTCTTTTAGGTAGGATATACTTTCTATGGAAATCATGCTTTTAGACAGTGTGGTATCCACAGGTGTGCTATGTTTTATTAATTTTCTGGTTGAAGAAATAAACTTTAAAGATGAATTCTCTTCTTTGGACACCCCAGAATCAAACATCTACAATGCAAAACAACAGGAATACCGTTGAAATATCTGCAACAGGCCCTTAAGTATTTGAATCAATTAGAAAGTAAGAATTATTTGAATTGAAAGGATCTAATACTTCAAAACTTGGTCTGATTCTCACTCATCTCCTTCCGTAATTCTCTCTCAGACAAGTAGAAGTTAGGACACTCAATAAGGAAGGAAATAATTTAATATACTAAACTGGTCCTTGCTTGCAAAAGAGCTGTTCAAGGGGCTAATTTTATATGTAGAGCAGATTGATGTCACAGTAAACAGAGTGCTGGGTCTGATGTCAGGAAGACTTATCTTCCCGAGTACAAATCTGGCCTCAGACACTAACTATGAGACCCTAGGCAAGTCACCTAATCCTAGTTGCCTCAGTTCCTCATATCTATAAAATGATCTGGGGAAGGAAATGGCAAATCTCTTCAATTATATTTGCCGAGAAAACCACACAGAGTTAGACATGACTGAACAACAAGAGCAAAAACTTTATATAGATAAGGCCTCTCCTTAGTTGATGGACATTAACCTTAGCCCCATTCAACCCTCAGCAAAAATAAGAACAGGAGAAATAATCAATTCTCAGAAGAACAGGATCTTTAAGTTCATCAGTTACTTGTTAAAGTTCTTAAAATTATCACCATCATCACTTTGCCTTCAAGTCCTTCATAAGGAAGCAAAATTTTAAATGAATCATAGGATTTAGAGTCTGAATGATCCTTAAAGGACATAGTCCATGGGTCATTTGTTAGACTGGTTAGCCAAGAATGGTTCTTACATTTTAAAGTTTTATTGTATTTAAAATGTAAAAAAAAGCCATTCTTAGCTGGAGTATACAAAACTAGGCAAGACCAGATGGGCTAGAGTTTCTGTTGACACCTCCTCCCTTTTCTTGTCCAATGCCCTCTTTTTAAAAATGAAAAAAAAAAGCTGAGAACCATAGAGAAGAAGTTATTTGATCATATAGGTAAGTATCAGAGCTACTTAGAATTCAAGTCAAATCCTCTGATTTCAAATTCATTGTCCTGGCCATTATTCATGCTTCCTACCTAAAACTTATTGTATTTGGAAAACATAATACAGTCATGGATATTCATTGGCTAAGTAACTTCTCATCCTGCAAAGGAATGGGAATTAAGATGGGTAAATTTGGAAATTTGGTGAGGAGGGTAATACAGGATCATTGACAAAGATACATAGGAGCTTAAAAGCGCACCATACTTCATTATTTTTTCTTTATTAAAAATAATGAATAAAAAGTTTCTTAATCCAAGTTTTTTCCACTTTTAATTACTGACTATTCACATTTGATCACAAAGAAATAATACTTTATAATTCTAATAATTCATGCTTTAAATCTAGACCATTTGGAAACTTCCTAAACAAAAGGAATCGTTTATGTGATGTATTAGAACCATCATTCAATGATTTAGGGACTGAGAGTACCCTGGGGGTTTAAACGTTAAGGGCAAGCCTGAGAATGCAGTAAATAATGTACTACAGGGCAAATTTGAAGTCTCAGAGACTCTATGGGATACTTCTACTTCTGTCCCTAGTTTAAGATGACAGGAAAGAAATAAAGGCCTTTTTCAAATGTTTACTACTCCCATTCTCTCAATATCAGAAATCAGAAATGTCCAATAGAGTTCCTGGAAGGAGGACTTATTACAAGGAATAGAAACATTTCAATGAACATTTTATGCAAAGTCATTAGATCTATTCACCTCCATGGTCCTCTAAAACGCTGACTTTTAGGAAATTCAATCAGATGAGTTTTAATGACAACAAAGATAGTCTCACTTCAGTTCTTAAAAATAATTAGCACTGGGAGTGGAGCCAAGATAGCAGAGTAGAAGGACAATCTGTAAGAGTTCTGCCCCACAGGCCATAAAATACCTGTAAAAAATGACTCTGAACAAATAGTAGAATATCAGAAGCCACAAAACAAGAGTGAAAGAGATTTCCAGTCCAAGATAGCCTGAAAGGCTGACAGGAAAAGTCTATTGCACCAGGCATGGAGCAGAGCACAGTCCAGCCTCAGCCAAATGACATGACAAGGACAGGACATGAACAGCCTTCAGGGTACCACCAGCAGCAGTTCCCAGATTGCTCAACTCACAAACACCAAAGACAGCTTCAAAGGTCAGTGAGAAAGTTCTTTCACCTGGGTGAGAAGAGAGCAAGGTCCTCCTGCCCAGCCCCAGGTGATCCCAGGCAGCCCTAATCAGTAGCATCATCCATTTTTGAAGCCCTAGCCCTAAAGGTCCTGGGGGAATCAAGCAGCAGATCTGAGTCTCAGTCCTGAGTGGCAGCTCTGGGGTGAAGAGGAGTGCTGGCGTGGTGGAGTTGGTGGAGGTTTTGGAGAGGATCCTGGGCAGAAAATCTTGTGGTAGCTCCCCGGCCAGAGCACAGGCCAGGAGAGGAGCAAACTCCTCTCCCTTGATTGTGCCACCTTGGAGGCACTGAACTTATAGGTCCCCAGAGTATACCCTTGTCTTCACAAAGGACTCAAAAGTCAAGTAATTGGGAAAATGCCCAAAAAAGGGGGAAAAATAAGACTATAGAAAGTTACTTTCTTGTTGAACAGGCATTTTCCTCCATTCTTTCAGATAAGGAAAAGTAATGTATACCATTGGAGGAAGATCTAAAAGTCAAGCCTTCCTTCATCCAAAACCTCCAAAATAAATATGCAATGGTGTCAGGCCATGGAAGAGCTCAAAAAGGATTTTGAAAATCAAGTAAGAGAGGTGGAGGAAAACTTGAGAAAAGAGCAATGCAAGAACATCATGAAAAGTGAGACAACAACTTGCTAAAGAAGACACAAAAAATGCTGAAGAAAATAACACTTTTAAAAATAGACTAACTCAAATGGTAAAAGAGGCACAAAAAGTCAATGAGGAGAATATTGCTTTAAAAAGCAGAATTAGCCAAATGGAAAAGGAGATTCAAAAGCTCACTGAAGAAAATAGTTCTCTAAAAATTAGAATGCAGAAAATGGAAGCTAATGACTTTATGAGAAACCAAGAAATTACAAAAGTTCAAGGTCAGTTATATTAGACTCTTTTTATGCAGTGCTAAATATTGAATTTCTTGCCTTCTCAGGGGGGATGGGCAGGGAGAGAGGAAGGGAAAGAAGTTGGAACTCAAAGTTTAAGGGATGAAGGTTGAGAATTGTTTTTGCATGTAAATGCAAATAGGATACATAGGTAATGGGGTATAGAAATCTATCTTGCCCTACAATAAAAGAGAGAAGATAGGATAAGGGAAGGAAGGGATGTGATAGAAGGGAGGGAAGATTGGGGAAGGGGCAATCAGAATGCACAGTGTTTTGGAGTGGGGGAGGGGAGAGATGGGGAGAAAATTTGGAACTCAAAATCTTGTGGAAATGAATGTTGAAAACTAAAAATAAATAAATAAATTTAAAAAATAATAGTTAACATTATAAGTAACAGATGGAAGAGACATTGGTTGGAGATCTCTGGATTTTTAGGACTGTAAGCCCATAATCAGCTAAAAGTACGATAAACAGTCAAGAAGGCCAGTGACATCTTAGGCTGCATTAAGATAATTAAGGCAGTACAACAAGACTCTATTCCCTATCCTGGTCATAGCCTATGTAGAAGATGATTCTCCATTATGGATGCCATCTCCTTTTAGGAAGGATATGAATAAACTAAAGAGTATCCAGAGAAGGGCAACTAATATTGAGAAGGGTCAGGAAATTATGACATGCCAATCAATATAAAGAACTAGGTTTATTTAGCTCAAAAAGAATAAAGTATAATAACACAGACTGGAAGATAGTGATGGGTAAGGTAGAAAGAAATGGTACCTGACTATTCCAACAAGAGACCTGACACCTGGCCCATGGTCTGTTTATGCCTGAAACTAAAACCCAAAATGAGATAAAGCCAGTGAAATTTAAGAACAATAGAAAAGGCTATATTGGAAAAATAAGGTAGGATCATAATAAGTAAAGGACTTCTTGGAATGGACGAATTGTTGATAATTAATAATATAGTGAAAGTAGAACCTCACATTTGTTTTTTTTTCCTATATTCTTTGCCAAGGAGAATAATTTTTGGTCTAGAACAAAAATGACTACTAAGGAGATCATACTGAAAATGAATAGTAAAGTAACTTAATTGCCCTTGATGAGGTCAAGTCACCAGGCACAGGTCAATTATTTCCTAGGCTGCTGAAATAATTCAATTCAAGAGGAACTTATTAAGATGTTAATACGTTCAAGATAGCAAGACACACTGGATAAGAGAGCTTACCTTGGACTCAGGATGACCTGGTTTCAAATCCTGTCTCTAAAACATTGATTTTGGAACACTATGTAAGCCACTTAATTTCCAGTGACTCAGAGAATGCTCCATGTCTATAAGTCACAGAGCAGTTGTGGAGAAAGTTCCTCAGTTAATTGAATCAAAGGTACAACAGGAAAAACCAAAAAGTGTGTGTGGCACTATACTATGTTCCAGTGTTAAAAATACAATATGAGCATGGGGACAAAAATGCGACAAAGTAAATACAAAGTAATTTGAGAGTAGGATAAGACGAGGCAATCAAATTAGGGAAAACCTTGTGTAGAAGAGCTAGGAATGGAGACCAGCCTTTCTAAAGACATGGAGTCAGGAGACAGACTGTCACACGCATAGAGTAAAGGAAGTATTTGACTAGAACATACAACCTGTGAATGGCTATTGATATGAAATCAACCTGGAAAGATAGTTTGGATCAAGGTATGAAAAGAGCTTAAGATGCCAAAGTTGATTGTATTTTATTCTAGAGACAATAGGAAATCACAGAGCTTCTTGAGCAGGACCATGTTGTAGAAAAACTAGTTAGAAGAAAGGATCAACGAAAACACTTATCCAGAGTGGAATAAAAAGTCTTGCAAGGTCCTGGGAATTGCTTCCCTAGAGGTCTTTAAATATATCAACTTGCTACAAACATAGTAGATGGAATTCTTGTTCAGAGTTGGCTTTTCTAACTCAGATTCAGTGAATAAGAATGAGTATAGCTATAAATATCCTAGATTGTAGAAGAAGAGGGCTATGTTTGCTTTAAAAGATCAGATGATTAATATGGTACCAGGAAAAAATGAATCCTTTATGTATTATTCTCAAAAGCAAGACCAGTGAAAGGGACAAAGGACACAGGTTCATTTCAGGCTAAGTTATTTAGACAGTAGAAGTTATTACATGAAGAATGAGCAACATAACGTGCTCAGAAAGGAAAACCTCTTTCATGGTCTCTCCCTGCTGAATTGCCCAAGACTCATTGGGGTGGGGATAAATGAGATGTGACCTGAGCATAGGGTCATCAACTTAGAACCTAATGTGACCTTAGCAGCCATTGAGTTCAACCCCATAATTTTACATATAACAGAGGTATGAAGCATGCTCAGATTTGACCTTCCTGGTGGGTCTTCCAGAGCATGTGCAAATATTCCCTATCAGCTTCAATCCCATCTCTTGGAAATTTATAAGCCTGCTCCTGGACATATGTGTCCAAGAGGCTTCCATGATGAAAAGACATTTGCTAATTTTCTGTAAAGCCAGGATTCAGGGGATATTAAAAGGGATAACCTGCCCCTTCACTGCTTCCTTTCTTTGGGGGCTGTCTTGCTCTGCCTTCTAGAAGTCATGTGTGAGTTCAGCGGCTACCATGTCTTCTCCCCTAGCTATGTGAGCACATGGCTGCTTCTGTCTGAATACTCACTTTTGTCTTAGAATACATGTTTTCCTAGGACTATGAAAAAAATACAGCAAGACAATGGTGGCCATCTGCTTGTAGTTACCATAACTGGGTAGGAGATAGGGCAGTTACCCTTCCCCCATTGAACTCTAGGTGGGGACAGCTCCCAGAAACTCCTGTGTTTCAAAGTCGAGGAGCAGAGAGAGAAAGAAGGAGCAACACACCCTTCTAGTATATCCAACCAAGTTCAGCTCAACAGAGTAGAAGCTCCTTAGGCACACATGACCAGAAGTAGTCCTCTAAAGTTTAACATGCTGGCTTTAATCAAGCCGAAAATATCAGCACATTCTCTGCATAACCCACCCAACAAGATAAATATGATCGCATATACTCTAAGCCTCCATTACAAATAATTAAAGAAATTTTAGTCTGTTGTCCTCAGTGGCATAGGAAAAAAGTAAAGGGACCAACCAAGGTGCTCTGTCTTGTTTTACATAATCAATGCCTTGGATGAAGAGAGATTGCTTAGATCTCTTCTAATTCTGTTAGACCCATACTCACAGTATTTCTAACTTGTGGAAGCTACTAAAACTTATCCTCTACTTGTAAAGCTTTTGAGAACTGAGCATCACCCCCAATCTAGGATGAGGTATTAAAGAACAGTTTAGGGGGGAAAAGAGAAGGAAATGGAATAAACATTTATTAGGTGTCTCCTATGTCCCAGATACTGTATTAAGTGCTTTCCAGATATATTATATTTCAGAAGAAGAATGAAATGAAGGTTAACCATTGCTGTAAAATCCCATATGTAGGCTAATAAATAGTAGAAGTCCAGGCTGGAAAGTGTCTAGCTTAAATTCTTGTGAAAATAAAAAGATGCAGTTGACTGCAAAATGAATATGAGTCATTGTGATATTCCAGGCAAAAAATACTAATAATAGCCTTAAGCAATATTAATAAAATTGGAGTGTCTAAAACAAAGTTGACAATAGTTTCACTATACTCTTCCCAGGTCAGACAACATCTGGAATATTCTGTTCTGCGGCACATTTTAATATAAATATTGACAAAGTAGAGCAAATCCAGGAGGGTGACCAGACCAGGGTGGTAAGAGGAACTCATTACCAGTGTTTTAAGAACTTCTGCTAAAGAATTTAAGAGTTCTTAGAATGATGAAATAAAGATTGGGGAGCAGGGAGAAATGATAACATCCAATAGGATTGTCACAAGGATGAGAAGATGCTTAACTTTATATTACTCTAGAAGACAGATCTAGGGCCAATGGGTGGAAACAGGGAAATTTTTTGACTCAATATAACTGCTTTTCACAAAACTCAAGGGACTGACACTCAAAGTATTTTTAAGATTGTGTCAAATTATGTAAACATGGTTAGATTAAGTATTTTTAAAAAATTGAACATCCTTGTATAGTCTTATACTAAAACATAAATGATAAAAATCCAAATAAAAGATAGGAAGAAAATAGGTAGAAACCAGTATTTCTGTGGAGAGATATAGAGGGCTAGGGTTCAAATTCTGGCTCTATAACATACCACCTCCTTGACTTTGGGCATATTAATACCTCTCTGGACCTCAGTTTCTTCTTTTATAAAAGAGAAAAGTAGACTAGATGATCTATAAATTTCTTGACATTATTGTGAAGGAAAAGGGGGAAAAGATAAATAGGTATAAACACTGAAAATCTGACTTAAGTTTCTGAAAAGTTGCTAGGCACTGGTTATAGAAATGATTTGGTTAGGTAATTAGAGAATAGAATTATGTACATATAACATGAAAATACCTTTTATAATAGGGCTACAATGATCATATTTTTACAATGCCAATTTTTTTTTAAAAGTACCAAATCTCTATCCATGTAGAAGTTTGTTATTATTGGACCTCTCAACGTTCTTACTTAATAATTGAGTGGACAAGAGTTCTGATTCTTTGGAATCGAGATAGAAAGCAGCCTGTGCTGGACTGCAGTTTGAACCAGAAATGTTTGGCTTATTAGGGTCATAGATTTGAGCTAAAAGGGATCTTGGAGATCATTTTAACAAAGACAAAAAATTACTTATCATTCTGCAATAATCTATTGCTTCAAGTCATTGCTTAGCTATTAGAAATAAATTGAGAGAATCCTCTTTGTCTTGTCCACATTATGTTAATGAAAATTTTAATACTTTGAATATTGGTCTCTCCTTCCTGCCCACCCAAGAAAATAGGGGGGGGGCAACTGGTTTAGGATATTTAATAGGCTTCTATCATATCCCTTAACTATGAATAAAGAGTTTTGTTGACTTTCAGTTAAATTTTGGTTTTTCCAATAAAAAGAATATTGAGCAGATTTTAAACCAAAAAGAAAACTTTCACGTAGAGATACTTAACATGTAGAGATAACAAACCAACAAAATTTACAGGAGAATGCCAAATTTTGAAGAAATTGTATCTGTAACCTAATGTATGAGTAAAAATATGGTAGAATGTTTATATAAAATCTCACTGTAACCAAGTACAAAGTCCTAAATTTTCCTGAAAATAGATTGGAGACACAAGAAGGATGCTTTATTTGCCCAGATTCATATAACTAAGAAGTTAATCGAGTGATTTCTTAAGTAAAATTCAGAACATCAAAAGACCTGAGAATAAAGTCCCTCTTCTTGTTTCCCTTACAGACATTTAGCTCCTGGGTAGCTACTAAACAAGATGTTTTATGATGCTCATGAAGACTAATGAATGGTTCTCTAGGGGCAATCCTTGTTATTTGATTTCTGAAAGTTCAAAGTCAGTTATTTATATTGCACTCTTTTTATGCAGTGTTAAATACTGTTTAATACTGGGGATACAAAGAAAGGTGAAAACCAGCCCCTGTCTTCAAGAAACTTACATTCTAATAGCAGATACAACATGTAAATAATTAGGTACATATAATATATAAATGCACATGTGTATTGTACACAAAGAGTAGGCGGAAGGCAATCTGAAAAGAGAAGGCATTTGGAGAACTGGGAAAAATCTCCTGTAGAACATAGGATTTGAACTGAATCTCAAAGGAAGTTAGGAAAATGAAGAAGAGATGTGGGGGGAAAAGACATGAAAGGCATGGCGGACAGTCACTCAAAGTCATGGAAAACTGGAAACAGAATATTCTTTTCAAGAAACAGAAAATAGACCAATATGTTTTTCAGTTGTTTCAGATGTGTGTGTCCAATTCTTTGTGATCTCATTTAGACTTTTCTGAGCAAGACCCTAGAGTAGTGTGGCATTTTCTTCTCTGGCTCATTTTACAGATGAGAAAACTGAGGCAAAAAGGTTAAATGACTTGCCCAGGACACAGCTAATAAATGTTTGAGGCCAGATTTGAACTTGGGAAAACTCATCTTCCTGACTCCAGGTGTGATACTCTATCCACTGCACCACCTAGCTGCCTGATATAACTGGTTCATAATGTGTGTAGAGAATAGAATTAAGAAGATTGGGGACATAGACAGGTGCCCAGTAATAAAGAGTTCTAAGTGCCAAAAATATGATCTTGGAGCTAGTGGGGAGGCAGTGAATTTTATTGGGAGGGATGATATGCTGAAACTAGTACTTCGGGGAAAAAATCATTTTGGTAGCTAAATGAATGATGGATTGGACTGAGAAAAGGCTTAAGACATTAAAGTCTATTAGAAGACTATTGTAATCCAGGAGAGCTATAATGAAGGCTTAATTTTTTTATTGAAGGCCATATGAGTAGAAAGAAAAGAACTTATATGATAAATATTATAGAAATAGAAATGACAAGATTTGACAATGAATTGAAAAATTTGAATAAAAGTGAGGATTCAAGGATGACATGGAAGTCATGAGCCTCAGTGAGACTGGGAGGATGGGGAAAAGAGATAAGAGTTTGAGTGAAAGAGAATGAGCTCAAGTTTGGATATTGCGAGTATAAAATAGCTACAGGCCATGCAAATTGAGATGTCTGAAATGCATTTGGGAATTCAGGAGAGAGTCTAGAGTTGGATATATGGATCTGTAAATCATCTGCATGGAGATGATAATTAAATTCATGGGAGTCAATGAGATCATCAAGTAAGAGAGTATAGAAGGAGGAGGATGCATGACAGAGATTTGGGGGACACATGTGGTTAGTGGTCATTGCAAGAATTTTTTTAAAAAGCCAGCAAAAGAAATTGAGGAGAAATTATAGAGACAGAAGGAAACAGAATAATGTGGTGTCATGAAATCTCAGAAAGAAGAGAGTATTCAGGAGAAAGGGATTAAAAGTACCTTTCTGCAGCATTTGACAAGAAAGATGAAGATTGAAAAAAGGCCACTGGTGTTGGCAAAAAAAGAGATCATTGGTAACTTTAGAGAGGAAAGTTTTGATTGGATGATGAAACTGGAAACCAGACTGGAAAAGAGGGAGAGAAAGAAAGAACAAATGAATTGGAATTCTTCTGAGATAGGAGTGAAAAAGAGATGACAGGGGAAGATGTATTCAAGTGATGAAATGAGGTGGAAGGTAGAACTCAAGAAAAGGAGACCCACAGATAAATTATTTGTATTTTATACTCAAAAAGTACCATAGAAAGACTACCCCTCTTTTCCCTTCAGCATCCAAATCAATTATCAAATTTCACTGTACAGGTAATTCTTCTCTTTCAGTTTAAACTGCTTATGCCAATGCTCACATAATGCGCCTGCATGCATGCACACACTCTCTCTCTCTCTCTCACACACTCACACACACACACACACACAGAACAGTGAAACCTGGTTTCAAGTTTTACTTCTGATTTACACTAGCTGTATAATCCTGGACTGTTCACTTAACTTCTCAGTATCCCAAGTAACTCTCTAAAATTATAAGCTAGAAAGTAAATGCTGATCATCATGGGTACATGGAGTTTCCTCACTGAGAATCACCTATATTAAAGCATAAGTAGTCCCTTTTTTGCATACAAATTTTGTAAATATGTATATGTGTCGAGTTATACAAAATAACTGTGTGTGCTTAGATAAGTCACTTACATTTTAAATGTTCCAGGCAACTGTAAGATTAAGTTTTAGAATGGTTGTTGACCTCTATGGGAACAGAGAGTTTGGTCACACTAAAGAAATCTCCAGGTTGGACTGTGTACACAGGGATGGACCATTGCTTTGTAAATGCTTGTTAATTGGTAAATTCCCTTTATAAACATATTTAAAGTGCCTGCTGTGCTAACCTGAAGGTAGTGCACAGTTTAAACAAGAGAAGGTCCCTACCCAGATGAAATTTACAATTCAATAAGGGGAACAATACTTACTGTACAGATGTTACTTGCAACATTGCTTAGTGAATGTACAAGGTAGGAAGGACCTATGATTTCATCAGTACAGAAACTCCCTCCAGTGATGCAGTCCAGTAGTTCATCTTTAACTTAGCTGGGGACACTGAAAGTTTAAGGGGCTTGTCCTGGTCACACAGCTGGTAAGATTCAGAGTCAGGATTGGAACCCAGGTTTTGCTGATATCAAGGCAAATGTCTCACGTACCACTACCACCCTGCCTCATCATTTTTGTAGGGCTCAATCTATATTATAATATTTTTTTTCAAATTAAACCCAAATATCCCCCTTATAGTCATACCCAATTCTTCTTTAAGAGATTCTGGGAGCATGAGATTTCCTTTTTCCAACGATTCAACCAATGAACAAACAGGAACTAACTCCTCATTTATTCATACACTGAGCACAAGGTTAATGCCTATCACCAATGACCCACCAGAATACAGATGTGGGTTCAGACTACATAAGAAGAATTGACCACATAGGTGAACACTGACACTCAATACTGGTGTGCACTGAGGGCAGAAGGTGAGAGAGGAAGATGGAGGAGCTTTTCACAGATTGATAGTTAAGTCAGGAGATCAGTTGACTAATCTCTGTTGTTTTTTCCAGGACTATGACTATCTGAACTTGAAGGGTCAGGTATGAAATCCCAGTACTATAGTTTATTTTGTGAGGGAGGTGTATCATTTATACTGTAAAGTCAAATCTCAGCCCAGTAATTTTTGTAAGATTTTGCAGAGAGTGCTCAGAGTACAAACCTACAGTACTTCATATATTGAATTTTAGCTTATTCCACATTTAAATTGCTCATTCTAAGGTAAATACAAAATATTGGTAGAGAGCACAGTGGATTGCTAGAGATGAAATTCATTCATAGACCTGAAGGGTTTCATCACGTGAAATAAGACAATTCCCTTAACCCTTAGTCCCCCAACCCCAGCAGGTTCCTTTTCATCTTCTTTCTTTGCCCCACCTCCCAACACCACTATCTACTGACCTCCTGCTAGAAACAGACAAACGAAGTACCACAACTCACCTCTCCTTTCAAATCCATTTTTTTTCTCTCATACTACCTGCCTTGGTTTCCACTACGGTGTAAATTCTCAGCCCCTCACTGAAGAGAGGGTACTCCTACTGCTGCTTCACACTTTCCCCGTGAAGAACAGGAACATATATGCAGACCCCTCACCGGTTTGCAATAACCAAATAGAAAGTAAAGAGGTCAGTCAAGGCCACAGGTGGGCCTTTTGAGAAATCTTCTCTAATTTCAAATAGACATTTTCCATACCTGCTGCCTGCCATGCTCAGTATGATTTATTGGATTCCATCTGTGTTCCAAGTTCAGCATTCTTGCTGATGAAAAAGAAGTCACATCCATTTTAGGGTCTCAGTTTCTTCATTTGTGAAATGTTGGGATAGAATTTGCTGATCTCAAAGGTCCCATTCAGCTCTAAATCTTATCAGTTCAGATACCCATTGCAGGATTATTCTGCTTTTTTCTTAAGAAAAAAAATCAATGGGACAAGCAATTAGAAGTGGAAGTGAGGAATCACAGACCACAAATATTAAACAAGAATTGGCGTCATTGATTAATCTCTGTCAATCAGTCTCACTTTTATTTCCTTGATTTAACATTTGATGAGGCAATTGTGGACCAGGGTGCCTGGAGCCCTTTCCTCTCCAGTGTGTCTCACTGAAGTTTTGCAAGTGTTTTCTTCCCAAGGAGAGAAGAAAATGCTTGACTGAGAACATAAGGGATAGATCTCAGACCTTCAAAGTCTGAGCATGAATAGCTGCAGAGTTAATCCTCATTCACTCATTTAACAAACAGGTACTAGCACTTTCAAGGTCTGCAAAGAGCTTTACTCTCTCCTAGATACTTTCATTTCATTTGGATCCCAGCTACCCTATGAGGAAGATGCTTCTCATTAACCCCATTTTATAGATGATGAAACTGAAACAGGGAAAGGTTAAGTGACTTGCCCAGAATCACACAGGTGGGAGGAATCTTCCTGACTTCAGTCCAATGCACTAACCACCTAAGTCAATGAGAAGCGAATTTTTGCTACTGAATTTTGAAGCAAAAACCAAAGAATCTTGAAGAGTCTGTCATCTCTGTCCCATGAGCAGATGGCTTTATTGTGATGAAGCTGGATTGAAGTGTCCTTCACTGGCAAGGGAAATCTATAAGTAAAGGTAAATTTATGAATGAAAAGTGTGATTTTTAAAAAATCATTAACTCCTTAAGCCACTGGAGGCTTAGCAGACTGTTAGGTGGTTCAGTGGATAGACTTCTGGCTAGTCCTGGAGTCAGGAAGACATGAGTTCAAATCTAGCCTGAGATACTTATTAGCCATGTGATGCTAGAGAATTCACTTACCTTCCATTTGCCTCAGTTTCCTTATCTATAAAATGATTATAATACTAGCACCTACCTCCCAGGGTTGTTGTGAAGAGCAAATGACATCATATTGAAGAAGTACTTAGCACAGTGCCTCGCACAAAGATAATACTTGAAAAATGCTTATTCCCTGCAGTGGCAATTGAAATAACAGGAAGGCTCAGTTTAAAGACAAGAAGAATGGGTACACTAGTTTAGAAAGTCTACATGTTCATTATATTTTTCTGTTGAATGAGCAAAGGGGCATTTATCTCAAAAGGATAAAATTACCTATTGCTTAAATGCAATAAATTGTTTAAAATTTAGGCAAAGAATGGAAAGAGAAATGATGTGATTTAAATTGATAAACATTACTTTCTTAATAAAGAATGTATTGAACTCATCAAGAGAGTCAATCATTTCATCTTTCTAGTCACTATCTCATTATTTCAATTCTGACTCATAAACAATAAGTGGCAAAAAGTATATCATTATAATATGGGGAGAGGGAGGTTCGTGATTGGAACTTGGGGTAGGATGGATATGGATGATTTTGTTGCTGTTTTTTCAGTCCTGTATGACTCATTGTCCCATTTGGGGCTTTCTTGGCAAAGACATTGTAGTGGTTTGTCATTTTCTTCTCTAGCTCATTTTACAGATGAGGAAACTGAGGTAAACAGTGTTATGTGATTTGCTCAGGGTCACACAGCTAGTAAAATATCTGAGATCAGAATTGAACTCAAGGAGATGAGTCTTCCTTTCTCCAAGCTCAGCACTTCACCCTGTAACTACCAACAATAACCATGATTTGGTGGAAAGAAGACCAGCTTTGGATTCAAATCATGCCTCTGTCTCTTATTACCTGTATGACCTTGAAAAAGTCACTTAATTTCATCAGACCTCTGTTCCTTCTGGTAAATAAAAGGGGTAGATGAAATCCAAGTCCCTTTCAGCTCTAAATCTGTTACCCTAAGATTAGAAAAAAAAATGAGAAGCTATGGATGTATTACTTTCTGTATGAGTAAAGTAGTCTGAACTAGTATATAATTATTCATGAGATCACACTTTTTAAAAATGTCCTTGATTACAAACAGTCTGTGTTTAGTTAGCTAAATAAATGAAAGTTCAGTGCCATTATAGTAAATGAAGGAGTTGGACACAAACATCTGTGAAGTCTCTTCCTATTCCAGATCCTATTATTCTAATTTACAAAAGTTCCTACTTTAAAAAAAAGTCTAGGGAATTTAGTGAACACCAAGCTGGACATGAGTCAACAATCTGGTTTGGAATTCAAAAGAGTTGACTACCTCAGTCTACATTAACTCCAGCACAGTATCTAGAAGAAGATTATAGCCCCATTGCTCATTCACTGTCCTGAGCAGACATCAGGATTATCTGTCCCAGGTTAGTGGCACCTCCCAGACAACCAGCTCTGCTTCTTTTTGCCCATTTCATGATCATCTTGGGAAGCACCACCCCACCTCCATGGAGAAGGGAGCTGCCATCCTCATCACCACCACAGGCAGTAGCCAACCAACTGCCATGGATGGGCAGGCAAGTTTAAGATTCTAGGGAGCTGCAGCAACATACCTCCCCCCCAGACCACCAGTTCTACTCCTAGCCTTGCCACCACTGCTATCATCCAGGGTAGCAAACTGTGGAGAGGAGGTTGACTATATATTCATCACCATCTACACCAACTGCCAACCAACTGCCACTGTAGAGCAGGTAAACTCAGGAGCCCCAGGAATGACAATACTCCCTCCCCCAGTCCCATGGACTGCTTCCAGACTGCTCCCAAAAGCCATTATGAAGATGTGATCTGGAAACTACCCCTCCAGGTGCTGTAACCTCCATTTCCTCAGCAGTAACAGGTACAAAAAACTCAAAAAGAAAAAAAAATGTTCTCCACACCCAAGTCCTTCACACCCTCAAATGTTCCAACAACAACAAAAATCAACATTTTTATTAATGCAAATGACAGATGTATTACCATCTGCTTTGCTTCTGCTTCTTATGGACCACAGGCCTCGCCATCAGACTTACAGCTGAAAGCACTGATATGTCTTGTGTCCCTCATTCATCTGTGAGTTCTTCCTTTTCTACTGGTATTCTCTGCTTAGTATAGTACTTTGCACATAGTAAGTACTTAAGGCATTTTTTCATGCATTCATTATTGTGTATAGTTCTGGGAAGCACGTTTTAGGAAGCTTATTTACAAGTTATCTGGAGAAAGTTGAATGGAAAGTGGCCAAGATGATGAAGTAATTTAAATTTTTGTTATACAAGAACACGGAGGAACTGAGGATGTTTCGAATGAGATCAAAGTATTTAATCAGGGACGGGATAGCCATCTTCAAATATTTGAAGGACTGTTCAGTATTTGAAGATAGATTAAGCTTGTTTTGTTTGAACAGAGACCTCAAAATGACGTGCAATTGCTCAGGGTCACACAGCTAGTAAAATGTCGGAGATCAGAATTCAGGTTACAGTGATTTAGGAGTGCAGGGCCTGTGGAGGGAGAGGTACTTATTGAACTGAGGCAGGGGGTGAAATGGAAAGGGGAAATGGCAGGTGGGGGGGCAGGAAAGGAGACATAGGCAACACAGTTACCAGGAGAAAAGGGATGCCCCAAAGGAAGGCCCCAGGGATCAGGTGAGGGCTTCAGGGGGCCCCTTGTGACAGTCATTCCCCAAAGCTTGAGGTGGGAGATAGAGTGCCTAGGCTGGCACACTGAAGCTACTGTGTGTACCGCTCCCTATGTTTCCAGGTAAGCTCCTTGGACAAAGAGCAGCCTAAAGTCTACAGCCCTGAAATCCCTTGGCTGGAAAACCTGGCTCTATTCCTTCATTCTCCTCAAGGCTCCACTCCTGACAGCCCAGATGTATTTCTCCACCATGACCTAATGTGGGTACCTTCCCCTCCCCTCCCATGTTCAGCTTCCTTTTTTATGTATTGTCTTTCTCCAGGAGAATACCAGCTCCTTAAGAACATGAACTGTTTTTCTGCTCCTATTTTTTTCTCAGTTGTTAGCACAGTGCCTGGGCCATTTGTAAGCACTTTGTAAATGCCTCTCAACTTGATCTAACAGTGGCCAGTACAATAGTAGCAGCTTGAGCTGTCTCACAAGAAACAGACTTGCATAGAAGGAAGAACTCCTTATGGATCACAAATGCTCAGAAATAATTGCAATCCCATACAGAAGAAATCATGACTTTCTGACTTATTGACCCTTTGCTTAGCTCACTTCCATTAAAAAAAAAAACTAAATTAAACCATTCTCTTGACCCCATAAAGCTTACATTTTATCCAGTTTCTCTCATTCTAAGGTTCTTAAAGTCTAACTTATATTTACCGTATCTATTTCCTCATTTGAACTAACTTACTCTTTTGCTGGTTTCTCTGCCTTCCATCCTACGCTACTGAATCACATTCCCCAAGGTTACCAATGACTTCTTAATCAACTAATTCAAGGTCAGCAATTACTTGCAAATCAATTCAATGTCATTCTTAGTCTTCATCTTTCTTGACATCTTGGTGGCGTCTGACCATAGATTTCATCTCAAGACTTTCCTCTTCTTCAGCATCTGTAATAGTTTTCTCTGGTAGTTCTATCTCTGACTTTTTTACAAGCATTACTGGCTGTTCTATCTCCCTTGACTTTCTAATAAAGTTCTGTCCCTATGTGAATGGAGACATGAAAGTGGTGGTGGTGCTGGTGGATGATCTGGTGTTGTGGAGTACTGAAGCAATAGAAAGGATATCTGACTTCTAAACACAGCTATATGTGAAACTCACTGGGTGACCTGAGACAAATCACATCACCCTTCTGGGCCTTTCCTTACCAATGGAACAAGGGTCTGATCAGAGATTAGCTTAGGGGTTCTTAACCATTTTGTGTCTGTCATGGATCCCTTTGACACTCTAGTGAATTCTGTGGTCCCCTTCATAGAAAAATGTTTTGAAATGCATAAAATAAAATATACAATTACAAAAGTACCTAATCACATTTAAACACAGTTATCAAAATATTGTTAAAAAAGAAAAGGAAAAACAAACCCTCACATCCATGTTAAATACCAATGGACTAAATGATTTTCAAGGTTCCATTCAATTAAAATATACTCTGTGGTAAGTTGGGACCCACAAGAATGTATGTATTTGTCTACCATCCCTCAGAAGTCATGTTTTAATTAGTATACCTCATATTTTTCTTTTTTAAGAAATATGTATATGTATATAGAATACATATGCATACATATATCTCTATATTTACTTCACATGAATTTCTTAGCCCTTCCTCTCCCCTCCCAGAGTTATCCCTGGTCAGTTCATGAAAAAGGCTGGCCTACATTTAGCAATCTTGTACATCACTATGACCATCTCACAATCAACAGCCTCTTCCTAAGCAGGTCCTGCTAAAGGGAGCCCAGAGAATTCTCAAAACCTAATAAGTCTTCTCAGCCCTAAAGAGGCAAACTTGAAATTGTGCCAAGTTCAGTCATTCAGGTGACATGTGTGAGTTTCCAGGATAAGTCACACTAACCAGAAGGGATTGCTTCTTTATCTAGAGTAACCAGAAGTGATGCAACATGGTACGTGTTCTTGCATTTATCAGGGATCACGAGGAAAGAGGAAGAGGCACAGATGAGGGATAAGTGACTATTGGAGATCATTTTTTATGAAAAAATTTATTAGAGTTTGAGATATTGTTCCCCAGTGGAATTCCATGAGCTCTTGCTGTTTGCCAAGTAATCTGCTTGGACAGTTATATAAAACAATATTTCCATCTTTTTACTTGAGTTGGGTAAGAGTAACTGAGATGCATCACTGAAAACCATCTAGGGCTAAGTCCTCCAGGCCAAAAACAGGATGAGGAACATTCAAAGTTACCACTGATTCTCACCAGCCTGGCCTGAAGATGTATCAGATCTGTGACCTCTATTAGAAAATGGAATTCAGCATTGGAAAGGGCAGAAATTGTCATGAGCATTCCCAGAGCCTACCAGGGTACAAATACAAGTCTGGGAGCTCTGAGAATCCTAAGGAATGATTGTATTTCCTGTGAGTTTGTAAACAGGATACTCTATTTACAACAAGCATAGTTTACAATTGGCATGTCCCTTGTGCTGTTGTTTAGTGGTTTCACTCCTATCCAACTTTTTGTGACCCCATTTGAAGTTTTCATGGCAAAGACGCTGGAGGAGTTTGCCATTGCCTTCTCTAGATCATTTTTACAGATGAGGAACTGAGGAAACTGGGGTTGAGTGACTTGGCCAGGATTATACAGCTGGTAAATATCTGAGGTCAGACGTGAACTCAGGAAGATGCATCTTCCTGAACCCAGGCCTGGCACTCTATCTAGCTGTTCCATATTCCTTGTACCAGGTTACTTAGTACTCAGTCTGTGACAGAGTGTAGGGAAAGGGATTCCCATTTAGTTCTAAACAAGCATAAGGAGCACTGGGGAAGTTAAATCTTCCCAATCCATGCTGTGTCTGGAGGGACAAAGGATCAGGGGAAGGATCCCAATCCTGAGACCATTGAATTTAAATCTGAAAAGGGATCTTAGAAAGCAAGTCAAGCCCCTCATTTTACAGATGAGGTTACTAAGACCCAGAAAGAAGAGATTTGCTGAACGTCACATGGTAAATAGCAGAACCAGAATTCTCTTGCCTTCAAATCCACCATCATGGTCTCTAATCTTCATAGGATCGCATTATTCAGAAGCACAAGAGATTCAGAAGCTATTTAGTACAACCCAATCCTCAACAAAATTGTATCTACAATATTCCCAGCAAGCGAGCCTTCGCCTTCAAAGAGGGACAGCACTCCTTGATGAGGCGATCTCATGCCTCTTCTGGATAGCTTGAATTATTAAGATGTTTCATCTTACACTGAGCTGCCTCTCATCGACTTCTACCCACTGTAGTTCTACCATGGGGTCAAACAGATGAAACACAATCCTCTTCCACTTGACAAACCTTCATATACTTAAAAGAAGGCTACTGTACATCTCTCTTCTACATCATTTTTAAGTCTATTTTTCCTTCAGCAAATCTTCCTATGACATAATCTTATCACCCTTCACAACACTAGTTGCTATATGTATGATTTCCAATTTATCAATGAATCTCCCAAGAGATGGCTTCCAGAACTGTATCTTATATTGTGTATGTGACCTAACTAAGGTAGAGTGTACTAGGTCTAAAACCATCCATATTCTAGGCTCTGTGCCTTTCTTCATGCAACCAAAGACCACATCAGCTGTCTTTATTGGCATGTTGGCACATATTGAGCTTGTGACCTACTAAAACCTTCACAAACTCTTGTCTAGATGCAGCTCATTTTATATCATACCTGCGAAGGTGATATTTTGTAGGCACAAGGAGGACTTTTACATTTGTCCCTATTGAGTTTCAAATTGTTCAGTGATGTCAAGATACATGAGGACCTTGATTCTGTCATCCAGTATTCTAGCTTTTCTTCCCATATTTGGGCCCACTGCTGGTTTGAGAAGCATCTTATCTGTACCTTCACCCAGGTCATTGATAAAAATATTAAACCACACGGGGACAAGGACAAATTTCTATGGACATTCCACTGTAACCCTCTTTTCAAACTTGACATTGATCAATGAATGATTACTCTTTAAAATGAGTCATTTATTTGGTTCCAAATCCACCTAACTGCATTGTCGTGGAAAACAATTTTCATCATTGTTTAGCCCACATCTCTTCATCTTTTCCATAAGGAGAGTAAAAAAGAGTTTGTGAAATGCTAAAATTGCAAATTGTTGTTTATTTTTACTCTACTAAAAACAGAAAGATACTGTTTCTGAAAGAACCTATAACATCAAAGGAATTTAGGAAATCTGTAACATATGACAAATGTTTCTTCTTTAGTTTCCAATTAGAAGCATTGCTTTGACTGTGTGGCTGTCACAAATGCCCTTTAGCATTTCTGTTGTGCAACAGACCTGGAACAGAGGACTAGAATTCAGGAAATATTGGGGGAAAAAACATCAAGGCAAAAGCGTGGGTGACCCCAGATGAGATGTTCTACTTTGCACATGTGTACAGACTTAACTAGTGATTCAGAGTATGTATCTCTGTTTTCCAGAGCTATCTGTGGAGTTCATCATAGATCTTTCTGGGTCAGAAGGTTTTTAGCCATGTGACTGCCCAAAGATGCCCCCTTAAAATTGTGTCAGAATCCCACTACCTTCTTTTTGTAATGTCTCTTGAACACTATGTTCCTTGAAGATGTCATCACAAACTTGGGCTTCACTGGAAAATATTTTTGACCTATTGACTGTGATCCTTGCCTTTGATTATTGAACAGGCCCTGAATCAGAAGGTTTTGTCAGTCACTCTTATGGAGAAAAGGGAATAACAATGACAAATGACAAATTATCTTGTGAAACATCTCAGACCAAGACAGTGCCATTCTTTTATAGTACCAATCCTTGATTTAATCAATCAATACACATCTATCAAGCATTTACTATGTGCAAGAACCCTTCTAAGGACCAGAAATATAAAGAAGGACATAAATATGAAAATATTTCCTGCCATCCAGGAGCTTAAATAAAAATTAGAATGAGTAAACAGATATATACAAAATATTTGCAAAACAGCTATAATATTATCTACCCCATATTCACTCAAATATATCAGTGCTGATTTTGGTCTTAGGTACAAAAATTCTACAATCTATTTAGAAAGCATTTCAACTTTAATATAAAAAGAAAATTTGAAGTGCCTTTCTTTTTTCTCTTCATTTCTTTTTTATATGTAGTTTTCACATTTTTTTCACATACACATGTATAATCATTTATCTATTTTATCAAGGTATACATTTTAATACATTGTAATTGTTCAAAATAACAAATAAAATGGCAGGTGTGCAAATTAGGCACCAAGACATAGCACTTATTAAATGTCTGGTCATTATTAGAAGACAATTGTAGTACAGGCATTACAACTTCAGGTACATTTGGACATGGCATTAGATGAGTGGGGTTAGAGCCCAGCTCTGCCATGTAATAGTTGTGTGGCTTTGTGAATGTAGTCAATGAGGAAAGAGCTTTTCTTTAAGACAAATCATTGCAGGTTACTACAGAATTTAGTCCAAAGAAAATCTTCTGAATATAACGAATGTGGAAAGGTCATTAGATGGAAAATTCCCCTTATGAAACATCAGAAACATCATACTAGATAGAAATAATTTGGATGTGATGAATAAGGCTCTATTAGTCTCTGCGGCCAATATCATTCTCACTAGTATTGCATAATGGAGAGAAAAACCTTTGAAATGTAATTATTTTACACCCTTTTGGTGATTGAGGTTCTCTGAACATCAATTTCATCATATACAAAATGGGTCAGTGATACACCACCTACTTGGTTGAGCTGTGGTCTAGAATGAATTAGATGATGCAGGGGGTGGGTATTGTATCACTGGGGATCAGTATATAAAAGTGAACCCTTAAAATAAGAATATAACAATTCAATCATTCTGGTGACAATGCAAGTAATAAACAGAAGGGATTCTGTCTTTCTTGAGATGGTTCAGAGAAATCTTGGAAACACTCAGCTCTATAGTAAGACTTCTTTGATCAAGTCTTATTTCTCTCTCCAAATGTCTTTATTCATTATTTGGTAAAAATTGTTGGGAAAGCTGGGAAGCAGTTTGGTAGAAATTGGACACAGACCAATATCTTATATCATTTAACAAGATAAAATCAAAATGGATACATCACCTAGATATAAAGAAAGATATTACAAAAAATTGAAGAACCTGGAATATATTACCTATCAGACTTATGGGTAGGTGAAAAAAGTTTTTGAATAAACATGAGATAGAGAGCAATGTAAGCTATAAAATGGATAGTTTCAATTACATTGAATTAAAAAGTTCTGGTACAGATAAAACAAATGTAGCCAAGATCAGAAGGAAAGCAGAAAATTGGGGAAGAAAATTTATAGACAGTTTCTCAGATAAAGGTCCCATCTCTCAAATATATATAAAAAACTTTGTCAAATATAAGAACATGGTTCTCCAATTCATAACAGTCAAATGATATGAACAGGCAATTTTCCGATGAAAAAACAATTTAGTCATAAAAATGCTCTAAATTGTTATTAGAGAAATGCAAATTAAAACAACCTTGAGGTATAATTTTACACATATCAGATTAGCTAAAATGATTAAAGAAGAAAGGGACAAATATTGGAGGGGATGTGGAAAAATTGGGACACTGATTCACCATTGGTGGAACTGTGAACTGATCCAACTATTTTGGAGAGCAGTCTGGAATTATGCCCAAGGAGTTATTAAATTGCCTATACCCTTTGACTCAGCAGTACCATTAGTAGGTCTGTTTCCAAAGATGATTAGGGAAAAAGGAAGAAAACCTATATGTTCTAAAGTGTTCATAGCAACTCTCTATGTGGTGACGAACTAAAAATTGCCCATCAACTGGGGAATGACTGAACAAGTTGACCAAGTTAATTTACAAAGGAGAATAAACTAATAAGATTATGAAGCCACTCATTTCAGCCTTCAGATACCTGATGATCAACTCAGCCAGATGGATTCTGGAAAGTTTCACATTTCCCATCAGATTGACTAAAATGATTTAACTGTTAATTCTCCATCTCTGTTGGAGTCCCAGCTCTGGGACCTTGGCCTAATTATTTCTCCTCTCTGAGACTCTGTTTTCTTTATGAGGAAACCTGGCAGTGTTTAGAATGTTGGACTGATTGGTTCAAATCCTACTCTAAATATTTATTAATTGGATGATGATGGACAAATTACCTAAATCCTCAGAACCTCATTTATAATATGGGGGTAATGAAGATTTCACCCTATTTCCTAGGATTGTAATGAAAGGTTTTTGAGAAGCCATGTAAATATGTTGTTATTGTGGTCTTTGTTGTTGTTATTAAGACAGTGGCCAGAGAGTCATTTTACAGTCCAGCAAACCTAGGTGAAAGTCCAGCTTCTGACATGTGACACTGGGAAAAGTCATTTAACCTTTTAGTGTCCCTGACTTTAAGTCACAAAAAAGCTGTCATTTGGCATTGGTGGAAGGATTTTTCACTCTGGAAATTCCTCATGCAGATGAGATTACAGAACCAAGTGCCTCAACTTATTATCACTGTCACCACCAGCACAACTGCCATCTTCACCATCATCAACAGCACTGTCTCTAGAGTGAGAGGATATAGGTTCAAATTCTACCTGTAATGCTTATTGCCTGTGTAACTTTAGACATGTCACAAGCTCTCTGGACCTCAGTTTCCTCATCTAGAAAATGAAAAAGTAAACTAGATTACTTCAGAGATCCTTTACAGCTACCAGCCTTCATCCAATATCCAATGGTTCCATCCAATTGTGATGGTTCCTTAAATGATAGAGAATAAGAAAAGTTATTGACCTGTCATAATATTTTTGTAAGATTTACAAAATACTTTGCTTACCTTAGCTCATTTGATCCTCATATAAGCCCTCATACAAGTGGTGAATGTCATCAACATTTTCAGATAGAAAGCTGAAATTTAGAGAGAATAAGGGATTTGCTCTTTGCCAGAGAGATGGTGTAGTAATACCATTGTAGATAGGATAGAAGGACCATCCTGACATCCAGCTTATCTTTTATAAAATCAGAGGATGAACATCCACAATTAATCTAATGGAATCTATTCTTCTTCGTAGTCTCCTTCATCTACTCTCAAGGCAGAAATGTAATGGGACAAAAAGCAGGGGGACAGGAAAGTAATAAAAAGACTCTAGATACACTATAAAAGAAATAATCTACTCATGGATAATATAGATATTATGAGAGTCTGATATATTGTCTAAATATATTTTCAAAAAAGGAATGAGTATTTTTAAATTAATATTGTTAATGAACCTAGAGGTATTTAGAATATGGCAAGATGGTTTTCCATTAGTCAAAGATTCTTGATAGAAATTAAGCCAGTGAGTAAGACACTTGCTTTGGATATGTTCTCTTTTCAAAGTCAACACTTTTGTATAACGATTATTGGATTAATCAGTTATGATACAGGAATGAATTTGGTTGAGTGTAGTTCATTTTGCAGAGTTGGAGTTCTCTTCTAGACATTGATATTGTCTCCTGAAATGGTCATGGGTAAAAAACTTAAAATTACTTAACTCTCAGAACTTCAGACTCCAGTCTATAAAATAGGAATTGGAAAAGTCTATGAGACTCTCGGCCAAAAGTCATTATTAAATGAAAAAGAACAAATCTTTTTTCTGTTATTCTTGTTCTTTTTCAGTCCCATAGACATTAGCAGTATAGTTTTTCAGATATAGAATGCTCCTGGATTTTCTGTATACTTGTCAAGAACTGATAGCCATCAATAGAAGCAGCATCACTTCCTACATGACTTTAGATGATGGTTTGCCCTGATCTCAGATAATAGTCCTACCATGTGCATAAAAATGTGTATAGGAAAAGCATAATGCAAGATTAATGATTGCATCTTGGAGATGACCAGATCCACCAATTAATGGGCATTTTCTTATTACATATTCTAGACTCTGCACTAGGTGCTGGGAAGGAAATACAGGAGGAAAAAAAGGAAAAAAAAACAGTTCTGCCCTCAAGGACCTTCCATTTTATTGGGGGAAACAGTATGTGTATAAATATTTACAAAATATATGTAAAGTAAATACAAAATAATTTTAGAGGTAGAGGGAGGAACTAATAGCTGAAGGGATCAAGAATTTATCAGGTCATCTCTTGGCCTGAATGTATTTGTTGTATGAACCAATACAATGAACAAGTACAAGGGGGAAAAAAAACGCTTGTTTGAGGCAACAATCAGATGCACAATTTTACTGATATTGACTTCATATGTTATCACAGGGACAATGGAAAATTGTTATAGAGAAGAACACATGCTTAAGAATCTTACTAGTTCACTATAGTTACCCATGTATAGTCTTTTACATTTATTTTTACTGATGCCTTTATATATATATAAATATAATTATATATAGTATATATATATATATATATATATATATATATATATATATATATATATATATACGTGTGTGTGTATACACACACACACACACACACATATACATATGTCATTGTTATTTAGTCGTTTCACTCATGGATGTGATTATTTGTGACCCCATTTGGGGTTTTCTTGGTGAAGATACTGGAGTGAATTTTTACCATTTCCTTTTCTAACTCATTTTATAGATGAGGAACTAAGGCAAACAGGGTTAAGTGACTTTCCCAGAGTATTGCAGTTAATGAATGTCTGAGACTAGATTTGAACTCATGAAGATGAGTCTTTCAGGCTCCAGAGTTTATAATCTATCCACTGTACCACCTACCTGCGAAGTAATATATTACTTTTCCATTTTTTCTTTTATTCTTCTGTGTCTCTTATTAGCCCACATCCATTGAGCAAATTTAAGAAAAAAAAACAAACAAAATCTTCAATAATGCATGCATTGTTCATGAAATCAAATTCCCATATTGGCCATGACTGAAAACATATGCCTCTTCCTGCATTTTAATCTGTTACTTCTCTAGCAGAAGGTAAGTGATTCTTTTGTCTTTATTCGCTTGGATATGTGGTTTATCATTCTGTTGATGAAGGATCTAGATTCTTTCCAAGTCGTTTTTCTCTATAAGGTTGTTGTTATACATACACACACACACACACACACACACACACACACACACATATGTATATATATATATATATAGTAAATCAAGGTGAGAGGGAAAGAGCAACAGTTACTATTGATAATCATTCTTAAGCCAGGAGGGTCCAGAAAACAGTCATTAAGTGGAGTTTGGGCACGGACCTATTGGTGTGCAATCTATGGACTTCAGAGTGCACTATGTTTAAGGTTTTGGGAAAGATGAGAGAGAGAGAGAGAGACAGAGAGAGACAGAGAGAGAGACAGAGAGGGACAGAGAAAGACAGAGAGAGAAAAGGAAGGAACAAAGGAAGGAAGGAAGGAAAGGAAGGAAGGAAGGAAGGAAGGAAAGAAAGAAAGAAAAAGAAAGAAAGAAAGAAAGAAATCCAGCCAGCAAACTCAAGTTAACTGGGCTTCTTCTGGACATCCACATTTACCTTTTCTTTGAAGAGGAGAAGGAGGAGACAGAGGAGAGGATGAACTGAGTTACCCAGCTAACTGTGTCCCCATTCAGGCAACTCTATCTACTGATAGGTTTCTGTCTGTCCTTTGTTTTCAAAGTGGGTATAGACCTTGTAGTGAAATAGATACTATATCAAATTGAAACTCAATCTTATATTAAAGCACCTCAGTCCTCTTCCCCATCACCCCTTTCCCTGCCCTGCCCTGTCATCTAAATCTATTTATACTGAGTCACTGTTCTCGTCATGTACTAGTTATGTAAACTTGAATAGGTGTTTGAACTTTATTTGTCGTATTGTTTCTTTCTTAAAGGAAAAATACTTTCCACATACAATAACTAATTATCCATTTGGAAAAAAAGTGTTATTCTTATCAATTTATGATATTGAATGTCATATTTTCATTAGGCATATTAACTTCAAAAATATAATAGTTGTATTTCTTTAAGAGTCATGCTTATTTTTTTTTATTCTATAGCATTTGGTAAAATTCTGTTATTTTTTTTAATCTTCAATACTATTCAAAGTGTTTTCTTTATTAATCCCAAATTTGAACTTTTAGTTCTCCTAAAATTATGTTTCTTGCCATTTGGCAAGATTGGTTTCCAGGCTATGCAGGTCATCGGCAAAGAAGGACAAAGGTAAGTTCCGGACAGATAGGATTACAACCAGTTTCAGAGTCCAAAGACCCACATGGACCAATTCTGGGAAGATGAAGCTGAGGACACTCAATTCTGGCACTGCAAGGTCTAGTGTTTGTGTACGGCACTGACACTGTATTGCCACCACTGTATCAATAACTGTAGTCATTAATATGAATGTGCTATCTTGTGCTGGGATAAGAGGTGAGCTTAGATCTCTCACTTGAGTAGAACATTTTTACTAGATCCATCACCGTATACATATATATGCACACATAAACACACCATGCCAAACCATACCCCACCCCACACCACCCCAATCACACACATACTGCTGTCTATAGAGTAGGGGATGCAGTTCTAACATATACATTTTTGGAGAGGTGAAAGGAAGACACAGATACCATACCAATCACCTATTAATAATGTATTTCTCACCAGTGCTAAGATGAGAAAGTTTTTCTAGATATATAGGACAAGATGGGAGAGAAAAAGCAGGAACTCATCTTAGCTCTCCAAAATTTCCCTTCAAATAACTTTAAATGAAGCATCAAAACAAATTCTGGAGCAGCATAAATCACAAAAGAAGGGAATAAAATAATTCTTCAGTCTAAGACAACGTAAAAAGTCAGTAAGAAAGTTTTGTTGTATCTGAGCTCATTCCAGCACAGGCTGGGCCAGTGAAAGCCCAGCCCTAGCAAACAAGGAGCAGACCTTGGGAGTAACTGAATCAGTGCTTCAGCAGTGGCTCTCAGACCAGAGATGGGAAGGGGGTGGGATAACTGTTCAGAAGGTGATTATAGAGATCTTTTTGCTGGCACTAGGTATAGGATTCTTGCGCTGCCCGTTAACAAATCTGGGTCGTAGGTCAGGGTCGCAGTCTCAGGATGAGGAGGAGCACTAGAATATCAGAGCCTGTAGTGACAGGGAAGCAGGGATGTTGGTCACAGTTTCTGGGGAAAAAGAGTGCTTGTGATCACTCACAGACTGAGACACAGGCAAAGAGAACAGAGACCACATCTCTCCTTGGATCATACCACCTTGGAAGAACTGAAAACTTATAGACTCCAAGAATTAGCTCTGAAAACAACTGCACAAAAAACCCCTGAATCTTGGGACAGTGTTCCCTCCACCCTGGGAGCAGAGCCTCAGTTTAACATAGAGCTAAAAGGCAAGAACTAGACCAGAAAAGCAAGGAAAAAAAACAACAAAAGAATAATCTGATGATGAAAAGATACTATGGTGACAGAGGAGATTAAAACACAAACT
>CM053772.1:66875948-66950671 GCA_028658325.1 Potorous gilbertii | reverse complement strand
GCTAATTCTGCTTTTGAAAGCATTCTTCTCCTCATTGGCTTTTTGAATCTCTTTTGCCAATTGAGTTAGCCTATTTTTCAAGGTGTTATTTTCTTCAGCACTTTTTTGGGTCTCCTTTATCAAGGGATTGACCCGTTTTTCATGCTTTTCTTCCATCTCTCTCATTTCTCTTCCCAGTTTTTCCTCCACCTGTCTAACTTGATTTTCAGAATCCTTTCTGAGCTCTTCCATGGCCTGAGCCCATTGGATATCTATTTCAGATGTTTGGGATACAGAGGCCTTGACTCCTATGTCTTTACCTGATGGTAAGCATTGTTCTTCCTCGTCAGAGAGGAAGAACGGAATTATCTGTTCACCAAGAAAGTAACCTTCTATGGTGTTACTTTTTTCCCTTTTCTGGGCGTTTTCCCAGCCAGTTACTTGACTTCTGAGATTCCTCTCTACCCCTGGCCTAGATCTGCCCAGTTAATGCTTGGAGTCTGAGATTCAAATGCTGCTCCCCAGCCTCAGGGCTTTTGGCAGCAGGCCTGGCTGCTATTCAATGGGAGCTTTAAGTTCTGGTGCTCAGGTTGGGGCAGGGCCTCCTCCCAGTCTCAGTTCCCTCAGGAGGTTTATGTAGAGACCTTTCATAATGGAGCTCCTGCTGAGGTTCTGCCTGCTCTGGGAGCCTCTGGCCACCCGCTGCCTCTGCCACTGCCTCCTGAGGGGCCCGAGTCACAGAGACACCCTGCTCCCCTCTCAGCCTGTCCAGACATCTCTCTCACTGACCTGTGCATCTATGGGTGGAGGGACTTTCGTGGTCGCTGGAGATTCCGTCCCTGAAACCTGCTCGGACCTGCTCGCTCCTCTCAGTACCACAGGGCCAGGGCAGGGCTGGGCTCCACTCCTGTCCAGTGTGCGATGGACCTTTGGGATCGGTTTTTCAGGCCTCTCTGGAATGGAAATCTCTGTCACCCTGTTGCTGTGCAGCTCCACTGTTCCAGAATTTGTTGGGAGTTCTTTTTACAGGAGATCCATGGGCTGTGGATTCGCAGCTAGCATATGTGACTCTTTCTACTCCACCATCTTCCCTCTGCCCCCCAGCTCATGAAATTCTTAAAGAGCAGGGACTATTTCATATTTGTCTTCATACACCCAGTGGCTAAGATGATACCTGAAAAACTATGTTTAGCTGAATCTATGTAGGAGGTGGTGTTTCAGTTGGGCTTTTATGAGTTGGTAGTTCAGTGGGCAGTGAGGGGGAGGAAGTACATTCCATGCTTAGGGAACAGCACGTGCAAAGACACCATGATCGGAAAGCACAGGGTGTATTCTCAGAGGATAGAGGGGATTCCAGTTTTACTAGAACATGGATTATGAGGAGAGTAACTGGAGATAAGGCTTCAAATCAGGGTGGTGCCAAACTCTGTAGGGTATAGAATGCAAGGCAAAACCACTGTAACTTTACTTAGTAGATAGTTGCAAGCCATTGATGACATTGGAGCAAAGAGGTAGCATGGCTAGGACCATGTCTAATGGCATAGATTATTCTGGCACCAGTATGAAAGAATGAAAGTGAGTGGAATAAAGTAGGAGTATGAATGCAAAGATGGATCTCAAACATATTTCAATCTCAGCATTACCTACATCAAGCCTTGGTCTCAGGGATGAATCATTCCATCAGATACTTAATAACTGAGGAATCCTACATTTATTCCTGAAAGAGCCTACAGATGACATCTATAGGAAGACATAGGATGACATGAATAGCATGACACAGTGTCAACAAATAGCTGGGAATATACGGGGGGACAGGAAATAGTTTGGTTTGACTGGAACGTAGAGTATATGAAGAAAAATTATGTAAGATACAGCTCAGAAGGTAGAAAGGTGGCAATCTGCACATTCACTGTCATGAACTCCTTCATTTCTCATCCGCCATGATTCCAAACCTTTCTACATGTTTGCCTCTTTCTTTCCTTTAATTTCAGGGAATGAAGGGTCTGTCTTCCTTATCAAGAATAAAGTTTCCACTTGTAACCTTGTTACTCTCTATCCCCTTCCATAGCCTGGGAATCTTTTCCATGGATCATCCCCTCTCTCCCATGTTCAGTCTCTTCCTCATTACTGGCTAGTTTCCCTCCGTCTACAAACATGTTCAGGTCTCTCTAATTCTACAACAAAAATACTTTCCCAGACTCTACCACTTAATGAGGTTATTTTCTCATTGAATTTGTAGATGATTCAAAGCTGAGAAACCTAGCTAACTGACTGTAAAACATATCCAGGAGCCAAAATATGTTTTTAAGTTAGAATATTGGGCTGAACCTAATAGATTGTGATGTAATTGAGATAAATGTAAAGTCTTACATTTGGCTTCATAAATTCAATTTCACTAATACAAAATGGAAGAAGAATGGTTAGGCAGTAGTTCATCTAGAAAAAAGAATCTGAAAATTTTTCAGGCCTGAAAGCTTAGTATAAGATGAATCAAATGGAATATATTAAAGAGAAATACAGTTCTACCATGAATTAGTATCTCCACCAGGATCAAGGTGATAGTATCTCTCTCCTCTGCCCTGATCAAATCACATCTGGAGTATTGCATTTAGTTTAGGGTACCATAGTTTAGGAAGGACTTTGGAACAACATGATGGAGGTCCTCAACTCCACATGATATAAAAACTGCTTCAGAAGTGGGGAACTTGCCTCAAGGCTATGCGGTCACAGGTTCCCCATCCATGGACTGGTTGAAAGAACTGGGGATATTTAGTATTCCCAGTTAGCCTACAGACAGACAGATTCAGAAAAAAGCACTTTAGTCATCTTAAAATGTCTGAACAGCTATTGTATAGAAGAGATATTAGATTTGTTCTGTTTTGCCACTGACAGCCAAACTAGAAACAATGATTATGTTTCAAACTGGCAAAATCAGGTCACATGGGAGGAGAAAAAGTTTAACAATTAGAGCTTACTAGACATGAAATGGGCTATCTTGGGAGATGGTGGGTTCCCTTGGTGGACAGACTTTAATTAAAGACTAGATATCCAATTGGCAGATGTCCTGTAGTAAGGATTTTTCTTTAAGCTTGGACATTTGAGGTCCCTTCCAATTTTTGAAATTTGATGATTTCATCCTCCTGTTCATGGCTCCATTTCTAAGAAGAATAGCCCATAGATACTGCCTCTACTTCCTCATTACTGCTACCCGTTTCATAGGCCTCTGCATTTTAATTTTAATACTCATCATTCTACTGAAATGCTACAAGATAGCTAATGGCCTTGTTTAATTCCAATAGCATATCTCCACTTTCAAGCTGGATATCTTCATCTGATTGCCATACTGGCATCTTAAATTCAACATAGGCAGCACTGAACTCATTATCTCCCCACTCCCTTCTCCTTAAATCTTGCCACTTTTACCAATGTCTTTCTTGTAAAAGTGCCATCATCCTTATAATTGCAAGCCAGCTTTAAAAGTCCGAATCCTTTCTGACTCTTTCCTCTCTTTAACACTTCTACCAATCACCTTCAAATTCCTGTTGATTTTTTCCCCTTATTTCATCTCCTGTATCTACTCCTTTCCTTTCTATTCCATCTGCCACCATCCTAATTTCTGGTCTTCCTTAACTCACACCTGAAGTGCTATAATTAATTAATGTCCATTGCTTTCGTCCCAACCTTCACACTGTTATATACCACAGAGGTATCAAGAAAAGATATTGGGTACACAATAGATTCTCAGTAAACTGCCTGGCTCACCCCATGGCAATAAAACATTTATAAGCAGCTACTTTATGCAATTCACTCTATTGGGCACAGGGAAGATTCCAGAATAAATGAGACATAGCTCCTTTTCTCAAGGAATTTACCACCTTGCAATGAAAATGCTTCTCCAGATATCATGCAATGAATGAGAGGAATAACTAGGCTTTATCTTGCTTTGTCTAAGTTATATTCTGAATGTAGATGCAAGTTATGAGAACACTATTTTGTCTTGAAAATTGCAGATTAAGAATGTAGAGTTGAATGAGACCCAGGAGGTCATTGAATACTCAGTGAAAGATGAGGAAACGGAGTCACAGAGAGATGAAGAATGCTGCCAGATGATCAAACCTCATTACCAGCTGTCAGTCTTTCTACCCTTCAATCAGAACTTACTCAGGGGACATATATATGTATATATATATATATATATATATATATATATATACATATATATGTATATATACACAAAGGGATGCATATTATATATACAGATATATATATATATAATTAGGCTTTTTCTAAGTGTGGTTCAAATATATTCAGTATATTCTTTCTTATCATTCAATATATTTATCAGAAGGATCAAAAGATACAAATGGACCCCAGGCATTTTCCCCCTAACCTTTACATGAGTTTACATTGTGGCAGCCAAATTGCCCAAGTGAGGTAAAGGTCTTTCATCACCCCATTGGGAGATGTTGGAAAATAAAAGTAGCATTTTGCAAATGTTTGCATCATTCCACTATGTTGTCTCTCGAACGTAGGCAGGACATTTTTTTTAGCTTCAAAACAACTTCTCTTTGGAGGGTCCCCTGGATGACAGGGTTTTTCCTTTGAAAATTAAACTTTGCCCTTGACTTTAGCATTGTTTTTCAGGACATGTATTGCACAATTCTCTTGCTGATAATGAGTAAGCATGATGCTGAATAAAGACAAAATACAGAACAGTTGGTTATGGGCCTGCAAAGTTGCAGCCTCTGAAGACTGGGATGACACATAGTACCCTGTTTCATAGACAAAACATTCCCTGTCAACAGCATGAGCTTGATGTATGGAGAAAATATAACTAGAGGGAGCATATAAGTAAAAGCATGAAAAGCCATTTCCTGGAAAATAATACCTAGTTCCAAAACAACTTTAAACAGATCCACTTTGGTAGCTTCTAAAGATTACACACACAAAAAAAAAATCATATGGAAACAAATCTATGAGAGTCCTTTTACAGATTCTTATATAAAAGAAAAATAGTGATATATAAAAGTATATCTTTGAAAGCTTTGATCCTTTCTTAAAATATCAAGATTATAGGGTCTTCGATTTAGAGGTGGAAATAACCTGAGAGTTTTTAACTATTTCAGCTCTCTCACTTTACAGATTAGGAAATAAACCCAGAGAGATGAAGGGAATTTCCCAAAGTTAATGCAAATAATAAGTAGCAGAGGTGAGATTCACTCTAGATTCTCTGACTCCAGATCTAGAATTTTCTCTGTTGTGTCTTACATTTGTTTAATTTATTTAACAGTCTAGAGGGCTGGTTGTAGTGTTAGAATACTGAACGTAGTAAGCTATTCCTGAAACAGGCAACCTGAAATGGAAATCCAAATGGGCTTTGTCTGTGCCATTCCTCCCAATTTAACCACCTAAATTAAAAATTAAAGAGATAAATTTGGTATGATTAGTTTTTAGTAAATTCGTATTAGCTTCTACTGATCATTGCATTTATCTGGAAGAAAGAACATTGGATATGTAATGAGAGGGCTCATATTTTAATACTGACTCCCTTACTTTTGGGGCAGCTCAGTGGCACCATAATGCACAGAGCACCAGGTCTGGGGTCAGGAAGACTCATCTTCATGAGTTCAAATCTGGCCTTAGTCTCTTACTATCTGTGTGATCCCCAGGCAAGTCACTTCATCCTGTTTGCCTCAGTTTCCTCATCTGTAAAATGAGCTGGAGAAGGAAATGGAAAACCACTCCAATACCTTTGCCAAGAAAACCCCAAATGGGATCATGAAGAGTTGAACATGACTGAACAACAACTACTTTTATATTTATCCTTGGTTTCATGATTTTTATCTTTCATTTTTGCCACACATCTTTTTAAAAAATATCTGCACATTAGAGACCTCTCTATGAAGCCACATTAATTTCTGTAGATGTGTCCCTTTTTCAGAAAACTGAACTCCTATAGAATTTCATTTTAGATGCTAAACTCTTGACACATACTCCTTTTTTAAAACTTCTAAAAATGGAAGCCTGTCTGTCTTCTTGCTTGATAGATAAAAATATGATGTCTAAAAATCTAGAACAGTGGTGGGGAACCTGTGGCCTTCTAGGTCCTTGGGTACAGCCTTTTGACTGAGTACAAGTTTTACAGAACAAATCCTTTCATTAAGGAGATTTGTTCTGTGAAGTTTGGATTCAGTCAAAGGGCCATACTTGAGGACCTAGAGGGCCACATGTGGCCTCAAGGCTACAGGTTTCCCACCCCTGATCTAGAGCATAGTTCTATATGTCTGACTGATTAGTTATATTTCATATGAGTTTAACTGATTATACTAGATAAGTCTGGGTTTGATGTGCATATGTACACAAATACATCCATATGTATACATATTTATATGCATATAGATCTAAATGTATATACACTGCATACATATATAATAAGCATATGTATTGTGCTGTGTTCATATATACATACATGTATGCAGTATTTATGTGTGTGCGCATATGTGTGTTTCCAGTTCAGTCTCATGAGAGAGATTTTAAGGATATTTCAACAATCCTAAGCCAAAATATATGATGACTGTATTCCTGTAGTAGGTCTTTCAGATAAGGAAGCTGGCTAGCAAACATAGGAGTTTCCACTTGTGGAGGGCCATTCCATGGATGGCCTTCAATGTCATCAGTTTTGTATCCTTGCCACTTATTTGTGTTCTCTTACTGGTGAATCCGTGTCCTTTACACCTTGGTGAAGGTTAGGACGCCGCTGTAGTATTACATCAAACACTGAACTCAAATGTGCACTGGGGATGGTTTCTACATTGTTGACTAAAATGATGTCCAATGGATGCCTTTGCTCTAACAATGCATATGCGGAGCACAAAAGAAAATGAGGTTATTTCCTGAGCGGGAAATTATGTAGAACTCTGTAGAAAAAGCTAGTGCTTTGATTTTGATGGAAATAAGTCTCTAAGGGCCAAGTGAAGTGAAAGGTTAACTAGTCCCTGATTTTTATCTCGGCAAATGATTGGGATAAGGAATTTTTGACCCGAAGTTTTTGGATCACTGCCTGAAGTTTATTTTTCTTTGTCCACATGGGCACAGTCAGAATAAAATCAATAGTAACCTTGGATCCTGTTTCTTAAAAAAGCTTTAAAAACACACATATATACGCGCACACACAGTAAAACAAAATAAAACAACCTTCCACACATGGCTTTAAATTTGCCAAACTAACACAAAGCCTGTTAGAATCTAATCATTGAGGCCATCATCCCTTACATCCAAAAAGATTAATGCACACATTGAATAGTTTTTAAAATGTTTCCATTGCCTAGATGTTTAAAATCATTAAATCAAACAAATAACAAGAATGAGAACGTCTCTTCCCATTTTGCTACTGTTGCCAAAGCAAAAGTATCTTGCATCAATCGTGTCCTGTGGGGTAGAAAGCTGTGACTTCATAGTTACATGAAGGCAGAGTGATAAAGAAAAAGCTTACTGTAATCAAGGCACCTGCACTCAAATTATGCCTCTAATGTTTACCTGTGAAACTTGAGGTAAGTCAATTACCTCTGTGACTCTCATTTTCCTCAGGTGTAAAATGAGGGAGTTGGACCACATGAACTCTGAGATTCCTTCCACCTCTATGTCTGGGATAGTATGATTATCAGATATGATAAATATGTTGATTTGATGTGGAAATAACAAAATCTCTGTAAATTCAAAATTGGAAACTGAGGATAAGTGCTTATAGAGACCACACCAGAGGCAGTGCTAGTCAACCATACTGGCATTTGTAGGTTAGTTCCAGAGCTGAGGCCATGTGTTCTAGGCACTGGGGCTCAGGAAAGAAATGAAGCCTCTGGCAACCATGGATCATGGCCATAGCAATGTTACCAGGGGCAAAAGCATGGCTCTGATCTTCCAGAGTGGCCACTTGATGCTGAGGAGGGACAAATAAAATCTAATATTTTAAACAAGAATTCGTCTTCAGAAGTTGGGAAGTGTACCGTCTTCCTTTTATTGTAGAGGTAGGAGACACAAACAATGAATATAGAATACTGGATATTCTGTCTGTGGAGGTTTTGCTGGTGTTGACGGCTACAAGGCAAAAGCTCCCCTGGGCTGTGTATGTAGGGGATGGCATATTCAGAAATGACTGGTCAAAAAGAAAAAGCATCAATAAAAATTTTGAAAATGCTTCAGCACTTCAACTGAAAGCATTTGCCCAGTTATTTTTCAAGACAAGTTGCAACCAAATTCTTTATTCTATGCCTGGAGTGCCCTCCCTCCTCCTAGTTGCCCCTTCCTGGTTTCCCTGGCTTCTGTCAGGCTCCAGATAAAACCTTACCTTCTGCAGAGACACTTTCCCAGTCTTCCGTAATCATCCTGCTTCCCTGTGATGATTATCTCCAATTGTTCCTCCATATAGCTTGTCTGCCGGCGGTTGTTTGCATGTAGTTTCCCTTATTAGACTGAGTTCCCTGAAAGCCAAGAACTTCCTTTTGCCTTTCTTTGTATCCCTGACACTTAGCATTGTGCCTTACACATAGTGGGTACTTAGAAAATGATGGTTGACTGGTTCAACACACAGGAAGAATTATTCCAATTTTCCAGAAAGATGCTTGCAGGAAACACAAAAATTTAGCTTGAGGGGAATGATAAACAAGAACATAGGCATTTAGAATATTCTGAGGAGCTGGGGGAGGATGAGGAGAATGCAATGACATGGAAACAGAGAGCAAAAGATATGAAAGGGCAAAAGTTAGTGAACAAGGTCAAATATTGTAGAGAGGTCAAGGAGGAAGGGACTGGGCTTAGCAATAAAAAGGTAATTCATAGAGAGTTGTACTGAATAAAAGACTTTGGTTCTGCTACTTATTGCCTGTGTGGCCATTATGAAAGTCATTTAATCTCATTTAGTCAATTTCTCCATCTATAAAAACAGAGAACTAAACAAAATACTCTCTATGATCCCTTACAGCATTCAGTTCTATAATCTTATGACCTATGACTTTTAGAGTTGAATTCTGAACAAAACATTCATCACTAATATGAGAGTCCAGATTTTTTTATGCACCTAAATAATAGTTATAGATCATATTGATCCAGGAATCCTATGTATAAGATTCTATGTCATATTCTTTATGATGCATAATCAGGATTATTTTCAGTAAATATGTTTGTTTTAGTTGGACCAGATCTGTGATTTAATTGGTGAGAATTACTCTCCATATGGAAATTCCTCCCACAAACGCATTTGAACTGTAATTTATGATCCTTGAAAACTGCCTAGGGAATTGAGAGGTGAAGTGACTTGGTGAGAATCACTCAGCCTATGTCCTTGGATCATTTTATTCCACAACCCAGTAAGAGTGTGTGGTGTATTTTCTCTGTTATTATATAGCTTTTTTGTGACTAAAGAGGGAAGTGAACCTGGATATTTCTGCCTCTAAAGTGAGTGCCAAGATGTCTCTCACTCCCATTTTGTAGACAAGGAAATATAAGCTCAGAAAGAGGGAGAGATTTTCTTTTTCATTAAATCTTAGTTTTTTTATCTTCTGTGTGAAGGATTCTTGATTGGCCTCCTAAGTGATACTGGGTGGGAAGAGAATGAAAAGAGACGTATAGTTCATGGAGTTCTGTCCAAGGAGAATAGCAGGGCAAAGACATCACACAAGGCATTAACTAGGGTTATCTTTGCTCTTCAGGTCAGAGTGGCCATTAGGTACTTAATAAGTACATTAAAGGCAGTAATGATGAGAATCAAGTGTCCAATGCATCACTTTAGACTGAATCAGTAGCGTCATCCATTGGACCAAAATATAAGAGAAGGCAAAGGTATAATAAAGAAGAAAAGCAAATAAAATATAATATTAAAAATCTATTTTTATAACTATCATTTGCTCAGTACCTTAATGTCTTTAAAAATCTCTTCATTGCTAAGTCCAATTCCTTTGTTTAGTTCTCGTCCTCTTTGACCTCTCTACAATATTTGAACTTGTTTACTATCCTTTGTCCTTCATATTTTTTTGCTCTGTTTCCATGTCATTGCATTCTTCTCAAATTTGCATTCCCGCCCCCCCCCCCCAGCTACTCAAAATACTCAAATGCCTCGGTTGCTTTTATCATTCCACTTCAATTACCTTTGGGTTTCTTGCAAATATCCTTCCTTAACCGTATTTTCTTCTCTACATTCTTGCCTTTAACAATTTCATCTACTCTCATTGAATAAATCCTCATGTCTAGCAACATGAGTTGTACCACTCTCAATCTCTTTTCTGAGCTTTAATCCAGCACATACAAGCCTTCTATTTACATCTGGTCCCTTCAACATCCCAATTTCAAAATGTATCTCTTCCCCCAAATCCTGCCCCTCCTCTGAAGGCTGCTGTCATTGTTCATGGCACCACCATCCTCCTAGTCTTTTAGACTCAAAACCTCAGAATCATTTACATATTCAACTAATAATCTAATTCAAATATTTGTAAACATTTATTAAATACCTTCTGTTTGCAGAATACTGTATTATGTACTGGAGAGGGTATAAGATTTAGATAAAATATAATCCCAGACCTCATGGCATTCACAGTCCAGTAAGGGGATAAAATTAAACACAGATAGCTGTCACACACAACATTATATGGTAAATATATTAAAGAGATATAGAATAGTGTACAGTTACTTTCTATTTTTATAAGGACATTCTATTTATATCTACCCTCTATGGCACAGCCTTCAAGATATTTAAGATACTTCTACACAGTGGCAAAATGTTGGAGTAGCAGGGTAATGGAAATACTGCTTCTGGTTCTTTTTCTTAAAGGAAAGAAAAAGAAAAAAAGGAAATAAGTCTATTATTGATAAGTCTATTATTATAAAACATATGGAAAGAGAATATGGAGCAAAGAAACAGCAGGCAAGTATCTTTGCTGTCCTCAATGAGTTCAAGTCATCTTGCCGAAATAGATTACATCCCAGAGAATGGAAAGAACCGTAGAATGTTATGGCAGAGTTTAGTCAGGCATCCCTGAAAGACACAGGGGAGTTGCTACTGCAAGACTGAAGAAAGGCAAATTCTGTCCTGATTTTCAAAAGAGAAAGGGAAGCAAATGGAATCTATAAACTAACAAAGCCTGACTTTGCTTTCCTGCCAAAATTCTATGTGTTATTAAAGGGATGTTTTGGGAACATCTAGAAATGAAAGTGGTAATAACTAAAAGCCAGCATGGCTTCATCTAGAGTGGGTCATGACAGACAAACAGTGTTGTATTTCCTTTCATTGTTTATGATCATTAGACAAATAGATCAGGAAAATGTTGTAGTTATGTTCTATCCATATTTCATCAAAGCATTTGACAAAGTCCTTGAACTGTCCTTGAGGACAAGACGTAGTGATGCATGCTGGAGGATATTACTGCTAAATGCATTTTAAAGTGGTTGAATGGCAATACTCAAAGAGGATTGTATCAGTAAGCACTCCAACACACACCGAGTGGCCTGATATCACAGGTTCTTAGATCTTCATTTCTAAAAGGAAATCAACTTTTGATGGGTTAACAATCTCTTCAATCAAGCACATGTATCATTCGCTTAGTTCAGGGGAAAAAGTCAGCACCCTAAACTTCAGAGGAAATACAGAGAAATAAAGATCAACACACAGAGTTTCCAAACTAATATAAGCAACTCATATATCATAAATCAACAGACAAGTCCAACTGTCTGGCCATAGTAACCATAGAGGGAAGCACTAATATCTGGGCTTTCAAAGCTGGGGTGGGGGGCGGGGATTACTTAGTGGCTTCCCAAAGTTATCTGACACACAAACTTTCTTTCAAAAACTAAGCCCCAAAGTAAAACTTTACCCTCAAAGTATTTATACATTTTTTAGAGGCAGAGGGCATCACAATCTTTGAGAACCAGTGCCCCATTAATAAAAAGTGTAGGCCTTCCTACAAATCTTTCCAGCCCATTAATGAGTGGGGAAGATTGTTTTTAATCATTGTTCTATCAGAAGCACTTGATTATACTAAAACAAAAAATGTATTATAAATACAAGTAGTCATTAATGTCTTTATGTCTATGTGTGTATACGTGTGTGATCACATTTCATTTTTATCATTTTAAACTACTTTTGATATACACGTACGCACACACAAAAATAAATGAAACAAAATAAGAAAATATTTTTGCAGTAAATATATCTGATCATAATATGACATCCAAAATCTCAAAGTGACAAAAGTAATTCTGACTTTCAGGGGGCTTAATGTTTTTTAAAGATACTTTTTGAAAGAGGAAACAAATATTAGTAATTGTCAAAAAATTATTCAAACTCTCTGACAAGAGTTATATGAAATGTTGAGGTTCCCCCTTGTGCCTATAATATAGACAAAAATATTGTAAAATGATAAAATGTGATGTGGTCAATATTACCCTAATAAGATTATAAATTTTATACTTCTTGTAAAGTATAGTAATGTATATGGAGTTGATTCACTTCTAGAATTCTCTCCAAAGGGGAAAAAAATTCTGCTTATTTATATACTTAAATATTTACATTTGACTTATATATGAGTGTAGAAAAACTAAATATGATTGAGAGAATGACTAAGTCCATTAACATAATGGAATACTATGTTAAAAAATTAAAGCAGGAAGCTACACATTACCTCTCTCACTAAGCCCTATCAAAGAGATAGGGAAAGATTTTTTTTAACAGAGTAAGGAAAACAGAATAGAAAAGGTATTAATAGAATTAATTCTTCTAATTAAGAATAATTAATAGTTAATTAAAAGAATTTATTAATAGAAAAATATTAATTCTGGCTATATAAATATACCAATAGTAATTGGACTTTATAGGTACACAGATGAAAAAGAGATTGATAAGCAATTCAGGGAAATAATGGAAGATGAACATGAACTAATCCAGAGTGAAATAAGCAGAACCAAGAAAGCAACAGTCACAATGATTACAATAACGCAAATGAAGAGATCAATGAAAGGAAGTCGACCTCTACGTAATGGAAAAATCAATAAAAATGTCAGGCTAGAGATGATGAAATCTAGCTCCACCCTCCCAGAGAGGTGAGGCACTGCTGGAGCCAAGTGGATGAAACATAATAGATGTTTTATTTGCTTGTTTTTGTTTTAATAACAAGGAAGGGAGACTGCTTGAAGGGGTGAGGAGGGAATGACTGTGATATGAAGAAAAAAGTATCAATGAAGCCTATTTTTTAAAAAGAGAGATTGGAAGGAGAGATATTGCAAATATGATCTTACTGTCACTTGGTTAAAATGAATTATATATATGTATGAGTATTTTCATTTATTAAAATATAAATACATCAAATGTAATGCACTTATTTTTGTCATTGTGTTTATTTGAACATACTTGGTGAAAATACTTTCAAGTCTCTGATGTTTTAAAAAGAACGTTTTATTTTTGCAACTTACAGCTTTTGAGCATGGAGAGGTTTTGACTTGCCCAATCAGCCAATGGACGTTTATCCAGCACCCTGTATTTGCCAGTGCTGGGAAAATCCTCCAAAAGCTCGCACTCTAATGGAAGAGACAATTTTTTTTAATGGTCTCTACATGATCTAGAGAGTGGAAGTGTACAGTAAGCTCAGAGGGAAGGTATTAGTGTGGAGGGCATTAGGAAAGATTTCCTTCAGAAGGTGGAATCTGAATGAGTCTTGAAAGAAGCCAGGGAATCCAAAAGGGAGAAGGGAGGAGGGAAACATTCCTTGTGTCTGCCTACCTGTAAGAGGTGATACTAAAAGGAAGGTTTGCCTCATTCAGAAGGCCACCTACGATCCCCCCACACACCCTTTAGTTGTTACCCTGTATTGATAGTTTCATAGACCAATGAAATCATTAGCTCAGTCCCTATTCCCCTACATTTCTTTCTCAAGACATGAGTCTTGTGGTACTGTTTACTAAGAGTATGACTATGGGAAAGTCACATTTTTTTGTTGTTCGGGTTTCAAATTTTAAACTGTAACATGAGGAAATGAGATTAGATGATTTCTAAGTCTCCTTTGGGCTCTAAATTCTCCAATCCTTAAGAATGAGTGGGGATTTTCTTTTGGATTTAAAGGCAGCTTAGGATGGAAGAAGGTGGGTTATAAAATGGTGAAGTGATTATTGCAACCCTCCTGAGGCTTATGTATTTCCTCTATAAATTTTTACCTCCAACTTTATCTGTTTTTTAGCAAGTGACTGAGCAGACAAAGGGTTTGTGGTAAAAGCAGGAAAAAAAGGTTAAAAATCTAAATAACCCCTTACCTAAGAGCTGAAGCTATCTCATCAAGAGAGACACAATGCCATGTTAATCTGTATATAAAGACTTTTCTGTTTCCTCAGTATATATATATATATATGTATATATATATACACAATATTCAGGACTGGGGGTGGGGAAGGAAGGAAGAAAAGAAGGAAGGAAGGAAGGAAGGAAGGAAGAAAAAGAGAAAATGTGAAGATGGAGGGGAGAAGAAAGGAAAACTCTTTCCTTAAATGACATTTACTGAGATTGAAGGGGAAGTGGAATGGTAGAATAGAAAACTTGATGAAGAAATTATTCAGAAGGCCAGAAGAATAAGGTTCTAGACTCAGCTCTGTCACTTACTGTGACGTTGTTCATTTCTGAACCTCAATTTCCTCACCTGTAAAATGAAGAGGTTTGGTTCCTAATGGTCCTTCCTGACTCTACACCAATATTTCAAAGAGATCTTAAGCTTAAATAGGTATAGACCAGAGATCAGACTAAAGGTTCAGAAAGTGATTTGGAGTAGCTTCACTTCACCAAAGAGTGAAGTGCCTGTCTCCTGTCATGTCTGTGTATAGGACAATGGAGTGGAGACTTTTCCCTACCCCTTCTTTCTGCTATATACCCTAGAATGACGGTATCCAATATGACAGATGGTACAGATGGTTGTAAGTTGGTCCCCCATCCAGCTGCAGGGCTAGAGATAAACTCAATTCCAGATGGAAAACTGCAGATTGTTCTAGCTTTCTCTATCCCCATTCAAAACATCTTGTTTTGCTGCTAGAGAGACTATAGAACATTAAGAGTCAGAAAGCCTGAGTTTGAATTCTGATTCTGACTTTTAACTAGCTAGGTGACTGGCTACAGGCAAGTAATTGCTTTCCTGTAAGGTTTGGTTTCTCTGTCTGCAAAATCAGTGAGAATCAGCTGAACCATTTTGTGAAAACTGCAGGTCTCAGTATGAACATCAGCTAATGTCCAATTTTGGGGATTATGGGATTTAAAACTGGAAGGGAGTTTAGGGATTACTTAGTCCTACAACTCCATTTTATAGATGAGTAAACTAAAACCCCCAAAGGTGAAGAGATTTCATCTAGAATCCAGCTTCCAAACCTGAATCAGCTGGCCCCAAACCTATCTGAGGACATTCATGCTAAGCATACAGTAATATCAGCTCTCTTTTGACTCTGCGATAGAACAAAAGGAAATTAAACTTTCTAATTTTGTAATTATTTATCAACATTTTCATAGAAACTGGACACCAGTCATTTTTCAGTTGTGTCCAACTCTTCGTAGCCCCATTTGGGTTTCTTGGCAAAGATACTAGAGTAGTTTGTCATTTCCTTCTCCAGCTCATTTTACAAATGAGGAAACTGAGGTAAGTAATTTGCCCAGGATCACACAGCTAGTAAGTCTCTGAGGCCAGATTTAAACTAAGCAAGATGAGTCCCCCTGCCTCCAGGGCTGCAAGTCTATCTACTGCGCCATCTAGCTGCCCCAAGAAATAACCTCTGTTATATACTGAGAGACACCTTAGCAAGGTCCTTCATTCTCCACTTAATTTCATTGGAATAGACCCATGAAGAAACTACTGCTGCAGAGCTGAATTTTAGACTTTTAGAAAGTTTGCTGACACTGGGGAATGAAGTGATGAGCTAAGGGGTCACCCAGACTGTATATGACAAGGGTGGGACTAGAATTCCACTCTTCTGATGCAGCTCTGTGCACTCACTATACCTTGTGGCCAGAATTACTAAGAAATAATCAATTTTAATTTCGAAACCAAAAAAAATACCTTCAAATATGTGCTTACTAATAGGAATATGTAATAGCAGCAAGTAAGCTGAACACATTTATTTTTCTTCACTCTTTGGAGGATCCAAACCTTCTCCCTGACCTCAAACGCACTTTTCCTTAGCCATTGTCCTCTAACATTAGCCATGTAGCCATGGATTTAGGAATTTAGAAAACTTATCAGCCCTAGTGAAGTGACATTTCTCACAGAGCATATAAGTATAGGATCATAGCTTGAGAGCTGGAAGGCAGCCTCAGGGTTTATCTAGTCCTCATTTTAGAGGACAATGACTGGAACTATCTCCAGTCATAAGGTTCTCCCAAGAGAGGAAACTCCCTCCACCAATGCAGATGAGCACCTTCTTTGCAACTTGTATTCTTAGAATTGTCTAGAGTTTTGTGATAGACTTAGGGTCACAAAAGGGCAGCTAAGTGGTGTAGTGGATAAAGCACCAGGCCTGGAGTCAGGAAGACTCATCTTTCTGAATTCAAAGTCTCAGACACTTACTAGCTGTGTGACCCTGGACAAGTCACTTAACACTGTTTGCTTCATTTTTCTCATGTGTAAAATGAGGGGGAGAAGAAAACCACTTCAGTACCTTTAACAAGAAAACCCCAAATGGGTTTACCAACAGAGTTACAGGACCAAGATAGGTCAGAAGCAAGACTGGAAGTCAGGTGTTTCCAACTCCCACACCAGATCTGAGATAACATAAAGCAGTTTAAGGATTGCAAAGCCCTTTACATATATTATCTCACTTGGGCTTCACAACTACTCAGTAATGGTAGGTAGGTGCAATGAATTCTCCTTATTTTGCAGATAAGGGAAATTTAGACTGGTAGCTCAGTGCTTCGCCCAGGGCCAGTAGCGTTTGTCAGGTCTTGCTGACTCCCCATCTAACACTTTATTCACAGAACCACCTTGCTGCTTTCTGACTGGTGCCCTCTACCAAGGTGAACTACTTCTCTTTCCCAACCCTTTTATTTATAATCAAGGAAACTGAGACCCAAAAGGTGAAGGAACTGACAGCTGGGAAGGAGCTTAGCTTAGCTTCCAAACGCATCTCCTTTTTGGTAACACACATGGTGTTCTCACCACTGTACCACCCCTACCTCCCTGACTTTGGTTATCAAACCCAAACTTTACCCCGGTTTTTAAAAAAACTGCCTTTTCGTTTGTGCAGAGGACCGGCGGGGGAGTGCGAAAAACAAATGTCTTTTGAATGACGATAGATGAAAAGGGAAAGAAAAACAGACGCGGGGAGGGCCCCGAGGCACCGCCAATGTCAGGGCACCGGCCCATCCTCCGTGGCTGCTAATGATTAACTGGCATGGGCCAGATCGATGGCTCGAGCACTTTATAAGGCCCGCGGCCAGGGACCCGGCATAAACTTCTGGGAACCGCAGACAGCTTCTCCTAGAGCCTTCTCTCGCATCTCTCGGTAATGACTGAAGCCTTGGCCCCGAGGTGCTGCCCTCGCCGCTGCCCGCTGCTCCCCGTGGTCCTGATCGCCTTCCAGGTCCACGTGTTGTCCGCGGCCGTGGTGTCCCCGAAGCCCCTGCACTGTGCCCCCTGCACTCCAGACAAGCTGGCCCTCTGCCCCACGGTGCCCTCCGACTGCCCCGAGCTCGCTCGCCAGCCCGGCTGTGGCTGCTGCCAGATGTGCGCCTTGCAGTTGGGCGATGCGTGCGGCATCTACACGGCCCGCTGCGGCCAAGGGCTGAGCTGCCGGGCTCGCCCAGGGGAAGCCCGGCCCCTGCACGCTCTCACCCGGGGTCAGGGGGCTTGCATACGGACGGCTGACGTGGAAGGATCCCGCAGCTCCGAGTCTTCAGGTAACTAACCGTTCGTCCCCTACTCTTTCGAGGAAACTCAGACTTCATCCCTTACATGGCATGCACGTCCCCGGGTCCTGCATCCTCACATTTTCTGCATCCGAACATTCCCTGTATTCCCACATTCCCTGGACCTCTCCATGCCCTAAATCTCCAGATTCCCTCAATCCCCTCCTATTTGCTTCCCCTCATTCCCAGCAAAACTACATACCCTGTGTCTCCACGGGCCCTGCCCACCCTATGTAAGGTACCTAAGACAGAATAGACAATTGGGAAGGTGAAGGAGAACAGTGGAAAGGCTAAGTGGACTGGAAAATGGGGAAAGTGAACTTGGCAAGAGCCTGGGGAGGATGCCGTGGCTTTTGTAAATACCTAGGATGTGAATGTATCCTGCAAAACCCACATCAAATGCGTCTGGAATTTGCTTTGTATATGTGTGGAGTGGTTACACTATGTGCTCAGCAAATGTTTATAGTACATAATGTAAGAGTTTAGGCTTATATCGCACTTCCATTCATGTGCCATATAAAAGTGTTCTGGGGTGTTTATGTTGCACCTTTTTTCCTCAGAACTTGACAATTGGATTCTTTACTTACTTAAGCAGTGATTTATTTGTAGTGGAGAGTGAAGGAAATACCTCCCCCTTGCCTCTTCACTTCCTATCTCCCCATCTGGGCTTGATTCACATCCTGTGTAATTCTTGGAGAAATCCCATAATTAAACTCAATAGGAATCTGACCCAGAGCTTACAGCTTGTCTCTGAGAAGTTACTCGAACTCTTCTAGGGATGGAACAAGTCTCTATTAGATTTTATTCTAGGGCCTACCTAAGGTGGTAATATAGTAGAGGATCAATGAATCATCAGTGGAGAGCTGGAAGGGACTCCAAAGGCCCTGTAGTTCATTCTGTTGTTTCCAAATGAGGAAACTGAGGCCAGGGAAGGTTGAATGACTTGCCCAATGTAATGGGTAGTGAGCATAACAGACAAGATGTGAACCCGGGGCCTCTGACTCCAAAGACAGTGTTTCCTCTACTTGTCTTCTCTTTTTGATGGGGGAATGGACAGGGTGTTCATCTAACAAAGTTAAATTAATTGTTGCTCTGTTGTCCCATAGTTGAGGCAGATACCTGAAATGATACCTTGTGGGGTGGGAAACTTGTGGCCTTGAAGTTCCATGTGACCTTCTAGGTCCTTGGGTGCAGACTTTTGACTGAGTCCAAGTTTTACAGAACCAATCCTTTTGTTTAGAGGATTTGTTCTCTGAAGTTTGGATTCAAAGGGCTGCACTTAAGGACCTAGAGGGCCACAGGTGGTCTCACAGCACAGGTGCTCCACTCTTGAAGGATGCCATGACAGGCCATCTCTCTAATTAACTTAAGCGAAACCACTGGATTCTTTCTGTAAGACATCTAATGATTTTGCTCCTTCCTGACCTATTTGGCTCTTTCCTGCTCTTTGGCTCCCAGAAATTCCTCAAGAAAATCACTGATTTTGAGCAAAACATGAAGCAATGAAGTGTGGGAAAAACTCCCAGTTGGAGTTCTAGCTCTTCCGTTGCTTAATTCATGAGTGCTTCCCCCAATGACTCCAACAAGATCTCCTTCAATACAGGTCCAGTCATCTTAGCATCAGTGGTTATGAAAATGACCCTTCTTTGTGATAGTCCAACCCTGATTTAATTCCAAAGGAGCTACCACATGAGAGGGAAAAGGATCAGGATTTTTTTTAAAAAAGTATTTTCACAAAGAGCTATTGTTTTTGTTTGCTGCATCTTGTTAGTTATGTTAGAAAATGAAATTCATTCCCCCTATAGGCACCAGATGTGGAGAAATAAGTTCAGTTATCCCTCTCTATAAATCTGGTGTATATGTAAATCTCCATCAAGATATGGATGCTTGTTTTATTCCACACACTAAAAATAAAAGAAATAAAAATTAAAACAAAGACTATGTGAGAATATACAATGTTGTTAGATGTTTTCTACAGTATGCTTTTAGGGGAAATGGTGGGGAAACATTTTTAGAAGCACTTAAAATCATATGTGACCATCATGATCTTTTAAAAGGATACGAAAAGATGAATCACAGATTTAACAAAACATTTACTTTTAATTTTGTAGACACTAAGGACCCTTTGGCTATTCCTGAAAGCACAACTCCAGAGAGTGCAGAAATGACTCAGGAGCAACTTTTGGATAATTATCACCTGATCTTTCCCCCAACTGAAGAAAGACCTATCTTTTGGAATGCTATCAGCACTTATGAAAGTATAAAATCCAAGAAAATCTCTGACATAAAGAAATGGAAGGTAACAAACCCTTGGTAGCACTTCCTTAGAACACTGTCCTAGACTCAAACCTCTTAAAGCTTGTTTTTCCTTCTCACAGACTTAGATCTCTCTTCCTTAAAAACCCAGCTTCCTTTTCCACAATTGAATGTACTTGAGGGACTGGTTGAATCCATCCAGTTAGAAGGGACATTAGAGACAATCTAGTCCCACTTCCCTACAGAGTGAGATGGAGTGATTTGTGAATTTTATTTCTTCATATTTTCAAAAAAGTATTTAAACTAAACTAGTCTTTAACTCAAAGGTCTAGATTTTTCTTAATTAAAATCATGAAAATATTATTTGACTTTCTTTAATTTTTTGTGGCTACACAGTGGTCAAAAAGTAAAAGAAAAAACTCAGGAGGAATATTACTATGGACTCTCTGACAACTTTATACATGATTATATTTGGAAATGGTTTCAATTTTAAGAGTAAAACATGATTAATGTTTGTATCACCCTGGTTGTATAGGGAACTCCTCAAATAGACACTTCTCCCATTAATGCAGATTTAAAACCTTAAAATCTATAGGTCTTATATTTCTAAAAGTAACCCATAGCCTAAAATCTAGAACGTAAAATCTTAGAGAATGACCAGGCTCTAGGAGGAATTTAAACAATTTGTTTATAGTCAAAATTGGAAAAAATAGAGATTGTGTGTGTGTATGTGTGTGCATGTATATATGTATACACACTATATATGTATATACATACACACACACACACACTTCTCTATCTTTGAAACCAAGGGTTCTAGTGCAAGATATTATGGAAACCACTCTTTTTTCAAATGGAAAAACCATCCTTGTTAGTATAGAAGACTGTATGCAAAATTAAGAAAAGCACCTGCAGAATTTACTTAGTGAATAGAAGGTATTTACTATCAAAGACTATTTTTAAAATCACCACATGAGGGAGCCAAAGAATAGGAATTGGGATTGAAAAAAAAACCCTTGTCCAATGAAAAAGATCTCAGCTTGTGCTCTCACTGGATATTGACCTAGGTAATGCAGTACCCATTATGTATACGATGCCTGAGTAATCTCATTACCTTCCTTTGTTTTGGTTCATATAATTCAGGTATTATCCAAGTATACTTCTATCTCCACTTGACTTAATGTTGAGGGAAGCCTCAGTTTCCTTTTCCAAGTGGGGGTAAAGATGGAGATCTTCATGTTTGGGGCAGGGAACGTTGCCATCTGGTTATAGTTCCATTCTAAGTGGTCCCTGTACTTCCAACAATGATTTTAAAGCCAGTTTTTTCTTGTTACTTAACCTTCCTTTGGCATTATTCTTTCAGGAACCATGTCAAAGAGAACTCTACAAGGTGCTGGACAAATTAGCCAAAGCCCAGCAGAAGTCAGGAGATGAAATTTACCAGTTTTACCTTCCTAACTGCAACAAGAATGGTTTCTATCACAGCAAGCAGGTATGTGATATTCAACTCTTACAAAAAGCTTGAAAATACCCTTCCTTAAAAAGGAGTGATAAGCTTCTCTCAATTCCCATTGTGATCTCTGACCTTTATTTTTAAATAGCACCTGATACCTAAAATATATCTCAAGGAATCAAAAATGCATGTTTTCAAATAGTGTACCTCTGAATGTAAAATGGATATAGTAGATCAATCACCCATCCTGAAGTGTAGTCTAATACTGATGAAAGGTGGAGTTGTAACTGTGTCTGTCTAGGGAACTATAAATGTGGAAACACCCTTCATCAAGGCAAACTGCAGTCCATCTTGCTGGCCATGGTCACGTCTTCTAATTTCTGTGGGCTTTAGTTTCCTTATCTGTAAAATGAAGGTTTTGGGAGTAGATGCCTTTGTGGAGCCTTCCATATCTACATCTCTTTTCCTATTTCTGTAACATAGAAAATTCAAAGGAAGTTGTTGGAAGCACACTTACCTGGTGTCTCATAGCTAATGTCAGAACCAGAATTGGAACCCAAATCTTCCTATCTCCAAACCCAGCTTCCTATTGATTCTGCCATTTTGTTCATAATTTAATAATAATAAACAAAATTATTTTATAATATATTAAAATTTTATTATATTTAATAACAAAATAATTATATATTTACATATTGTGCAATACATTATATACAATGTAAAAATAACATTCTATTTAATCTTATTTGGAGAGTCAAATACTAAATAAGATAGAACCTAAATAAATATCTACCCAGAGAGGAAAGTGAATCTTAACATTTATGGAAATACAAATTCAGGATTTTGTTACCTACGCAAACATACACATTCTGGGGGATTTTATTGGGGGAGAAACCCAGACGCCGCTTCTTGCAGCAAGTAATAAATTACTTAAAGTCTGCAGTGCAGTTAATTGGATTTATGAAATCTGGGTTTTATTTCTGTGCTTTCCCCCATGATAAATTGCTAGACAACAAAACAGTTACATAGCCTCTCTGTTTCAGTTTCCTCATCTGCAGAGTAGAATTTATCTGCCCCAAGGGTATGGCACATAGTCACTCCACCGAGGCACCAGAAAGTCTTGACATTCCTTGCGTTGAGACACAATGAAACAAGGTCAGACTTTTGAGCAATCCCTGGAGCATGACTGGCCCTGTTCCCATCTAAAGGTTCCCCTCACCTCAGAAGCTATCATATCCTCTTGGATCTCTGAGTTCCTTACTACTGACAATATCCTTTGTGACAATAACCACGTTGATATAAAATTTAATGAGTATTTATCAAGTGCTTACTATAGGTGAGGCCCTATGCTAGGTACTTAAGAGGATACAGAAAAGTAAGTCTTGATCCCTGCCTTCATGGAGCTCAGAGGAAGCAGGAGCCAGCTAGGCTGCACACAGATAACCAGAATGCAAAGCAGGAGGCAAACAAATAGGGCTGATACTGTAGGAAGAGAGGGTCAAGCTTCTGTGAGATTTTGGATCAGGGATGATTAGAGGGAGAAGGGAGCATCTGAGGTAGACTTGAAGGGTAAGAGTTGGATAAGCAGAGATAAATAGGCAAGGGCATTTGGGACAAAAGGTAGAGGAAGTAAAGAATGTGTGCAAACTCTGGAAAACATGGGGGATTATGTCTGAAGAATGGAAAATAATCCAGTTTGTCCAGAGCCCAGGGTGTGCAACATCATGAGACTACAGGTCAAAATGCAGACTAGCTTCAGGTTTTGCTTTCCTTTCAGAGGAATGCTATTTGAAAATATGTCATTACAATTCCTTATGATGTAATCACATTGTCACCAGGTGTAGTACTATACAGAGGACACTTGTGGTATGAGAAGGTGACCAAGACTATTGATCCTGCCTCTCCTGGGCCTTACCTCGGTCTCCATACCTAGGCCAAGAAGAGCCACTGCTTCCAAGGAGCTAAATGTGTTTCTAATATCTACAGCTGAAATTCACAATATATATTATTCAGTTGAAACAAAGGAACAAATAGATTAATACTTTACTTAAACTCAGCAAATGTCTGCTATAGGCCTAGAGCAAAAGCTTGTCTGCGGGCCAAGAATTTGGAGATTGGGACATATTTACCAAATGTTAGCAATGATGGTTAGTGTTTCTGACCATGTCGCAAAAACATATTGAAGTCATAATTATGGGGACCATATTTTATGAATTCCAAATTGGTTTTTGACAAAGGAAATTCTTTCTATTATTTATATAAGTAAGGTCTGTAGCGATAAAGTCGTCATCCCTTGTAGTCACTCATTATCACACAAAAGACATGGCAGAAAGTCTTAGTTTCTGCAGGCTTACCTAGGAGCCATCATTAAATATGTTGTATTGTGAATCTTGTTCTAGTGTGAGACTTCTCTAGAAGGAGAACCTGTCCTCTGCTGGTGTGTCTACCCCTGGAGTGGAAAAAAGATTCCTGGCTCACCAGAGCTAAGAGGAGACCCTGGCTGTCATCGCTATTTTAATACGCGTAACTGAAAATGTATTCTTTGCATTAGTTCAAATGAGAATTTTTACTGCAACACACTATTTATACTCAAACCTATACACATACAAGCACACACACACACACACACACACACACACACACACAAAGAGTATATATTTTATATGTAGCAACTACTTTTATACTCCACAGGATATGTAAAGCTGTTGGATTATTTATTTCACAGTAAATTTATTTTTTTCTACATAGTAACTTGAGTACTGTTAATTTATATATCATGAACTATTTCTTAATTTTATATTGTAAATAGTTGTATTTTGTTCTTGAAAATATGTGGAATGTTTCCTTTTTCTAAAGAGCCTAAAAAAGAGATTGATTAAAATAATATAAATCATTCAGGCTTAAAACAATAAGAAAACCAGCATACAATTGAAGTTTGTAAAGATAATTTAAAGAGCTTTTTATAAAATAGTTTTAACCTGTTGACCTTTGCATCAGAATTTGATGTTAATTTAAAACTAAATGTAAACTTAGATTAACTGGGTAAACCTCAACAAAGTTTTATCTTATATTTTAAAAGTATATGCACTGGATATATTGTATTGTAGTGTATAAACACATTTTGGAATAAAATTTTCACATATAAATATTGTTTATGTTTATCATTTTATTAATGTATTGGAGAAGTCACTATAGTAGGCAGAAGTCTAGTTTTGGATTCCTGAAGCCCTGGATATACTTCCTATCTCTGATTGTGCAACCATGGGCAAGTCATTTAATCTCTGTGCGGCCCAATTTACCCTACATGTTGTAGAAATGTTTCTAATCTATATTGGTGCAGGGAGTTTCCATAATGGAAGTTTCATACACAAATTTATTAACAGATCTGGACCAAATTCATATTTTCAATTGGATACAACATACTACAAATGAGGAATTATACAAGATAATTTGTTCAGATGGTGTCAGGGAAATATATGATGAGGATAAAATAGAATTGGTCAGGGATGTAAGGAGAATTCAACAAAGGTCTGCCTAGCACATGGAGTACTCCCTGAGGTAAACTGAGGAAAAAACATTGACAGGGAAACAAATGAAATTGACAGGGGTAAGTGAAGGGTGATCTACATTGTAGGGAGTACCCACATCTAAGAGATCACAAATCAAACTTACTCTAATTTGCTTCTTTGGAATATCAGTGTAAAATAAAATAAAATAATAAATAAATAAAATTTAAAAATTATAAATAAATAAAATTATCCTCACATATATTCTTTCTATTTTCTTCTGTAAAAGATAGTTCCCCCTGCTCCTATTCCTCCTCCTCCTCCTTCTTCTTTGTCTCTGTCTCTCTGTGACTGTGTCTCTCTATCCTTCTTCCTTTCTGTGTATTCCTCTGTTTCTCTCTCTCTTTCTCCACCCACTCCCTACCTTTTTACATATATCATCTTCAGATGTACTAGATCAATACCCAGTTCCCTAGATAACAAATTACTATTCAATGGTTTTGGGGAATCCCATTCCACAGTCCTATCCTTATAGGTATAAAAAGTATGAACTGCCCTCACTTCCCATCTAAACCTATTTTGAGGTCAGGTGACCATTAATCAGGAGGTTGAACTCCACATCACAAAACCCAGGCTATTCTGTTGAGGCTACAAAAGGATCAGGCCTCCAATGCTCTGGGGGAAAAACAAAGATACAAACAAAAATGCTACAGGGGAATGAACTTTCTTTGTCCTCATTCTAGCGCCTCTAGCTTTCTGAGGTTTGTTATTGGAGTTCTTCCAATCCTTTAATATAAGCTTAGTGGTCTTAGATGGCTTTTATGTACTATTTACACATCTTCACATCGATGATTAATATTTTTAATCCAAGTTCATGCCTAAAAATATTATTAATATTAAATTATAACTTTAATTATAATATTAAATTCATTATTCTACCCACCCTGCTCCCTCCCTCTCTACTAGCATCATATCCATTATTTATAAATGTGCTCAGATTTTCTGCAATAGTTTTAAAAAGTAAATCCCTTCCCTTCCAAGTTCAGTTTTGAAAGTATACAGGAGTCGAATAACTTCCCCTCCTAATGCTTGCAACATGTTTTGTTTTGTTTTTTAATTCTTTTTGGCTCTGATGGTAGAATTGAAAGCAAAGGGTGGAAGTCACAATGAGATAAATTTCGACTTAATTACAGGAAAACTTGCTAATGATATTCAAAAGTGGAATGGATGACTTTAGTGGGCAGGAGGTTCCCCTTCGCTGGAGATCTTCAAACTAAACTTGAAGGGCCACCTGATGAATGTGTCATTAAAGGGATCTGGGGCTGGTTAGGTTTCAGGCTGAGCCACAGTTCTGTCGGTTTGTTTTTGCTTATTCTGGTGTTAGTCAAATGAAATGCATTTCCTGTTTTTTCTAACCTTGAAGTTTTACACTTCCAAAATTGCTCCAAGGAATTCTTTGGCGTGGTTCAGCTATGTGAAGTAAGCTAAGAGCTAAGAGCTAATATCTGTCTTCAGGAGTGGGCGAGGGAATGATTCAGAAGCATATTACAATAAAGATGGAACCTAGTTTAGGAAAGATAAGTCTTACAAGGAAGAATGAACTATGGTGATCATTTTAGATTAGCCTTTACCACCTCCAGAAAAAAATGAATATCCTAGATATAGATGTGTGTTTGTCCTTCGTTGCCAAAAAAGACCATGCAGTCAGAGAAATGATGACATGACTTGCACTTGACTTTGTTTTGAGTGAGGGAGGGCTGTGCAGGTCACCAGTCTCACTTCCCCTCCAAAGCCATCTGAATCCAGGGACCAGGTATTTATCAGAATGACTGGAGATGACCCAGGATGAGGCAATTGGGTTTAAGTGATTTGCCCAAGGTCACACAATTAGTGAGTGCCAAGAGTCTGAGATGAGATTTGAACTCAGGTCCTCTTGACTCCTGCACTGGTGCTGTATCCATTGTACCACGTAGCTGCCTCTAAGTCCAGATAACCAGTATAATGAACAGCAAGATTTGACTAATGATGCCTGTGAGTTTACGGAAAAGGAAGAGACTTTCCCTACCTGGGAGTCTCCTATGACAATGCAATCACAACTGCAGTCCTTTTGTTTTCTGAAGCTAGACATAGCGTAATTCCAACTGGTAATTTTCATAAGCAACTTTTAGTTTCTTCAGATGTGTATGTGCATGTGCACATGTGTATGCTTGTGTTCATAAATTCATGGGTGCAGGTGTTCACATGTGTGCAAGTATATAGATGTATAGGTGATACATGCATATTGTATATGTATGAATACATGAGGGAGTACACATGTATGTCTGTGCGAACATAGGTGTGCATTGACTGTGTAAACACTGATTCCAAATGACAAGAATCTTACCTCTGCCTGAATTAATGCTTCAAAGGAAGGGTGATGTGAAAGAAAGTAATTTTCTAAGGGTTTCTAAAGTAGCATTTGTAATTTTAGACTAGCACTTATGTCCTGTAAAAGAATTTAAGTAACTATCTGGTACTGATTTGGCACTTTTCCAATGGAAAAGTAGAATAAGTAGAAAAAACTAGATAAGAAAGAACAAAAAACAACCAAACTCTATAACTCACTGTATGAGAATCATGAAAATAGAAACCACACTGAAAAGAAGCTTAATTTGACAAGAACTCTTGGAAAAAATTCCAAAGCAAACTTAGCAGAATAAATAAATGAACAATCAAAGGAAATAATGAATAATTAAAGAAATGAAGAAAGGAATAGATAGATCGATAGATAGCTACACACATAAATAAGTAAAAAAAATTAAACATAGGTTTAGGTGAATATATTCCACAAGTTCCAAATGGATACTTGTCTTAAATACAAATGATTATCTTATTAAATATAAATTTAGGAAAATGGAGATGATAACTTTCAGGACTATAGATAAAGAATTCTTAACCAAGTAAGGGATCAAGATGATCCTAAAAGAGAAATTTCTTTTTCAGTTACATGAAATTAAAAAGTTTTTGCATAAACAAAATCAATGCAGCTAAGATAAGAAGAGGTAACTGTAGATTGAGAAATATATATTTTCTTCAAATATCTCTCATAGGACTCTGATATCCAAATTACAAATGACTAAGAGAGTGAATCAAATTGTTCTCAAAGGCAGAATTATTAATAATGATATGAAAGTTTGCCCCCAAATCACTAAAAATAAGAAAATCAAAATAACTCTAAAGTTTCAAATTTCACTCAGTAAATTGAAAACAATGACAAAAGTACTAGAGGAGCTTTGGGAAAACAGAAATACCGGTATACTGTGTAGAGCTATGGATTGGTTCAACTCTTTTGGAACACAATTTGAAATTAAGCTAAGAAAGGGATAAAAAGTCCATGCTCTTTCACTAAAAGATCCCACTGCTATAGAGATAGATAGATTCATATACACACATATACACACACATATACACACACTCACACACATGTGTGTGCATACATATTTGTTGATTCTCATTATCTGTGGTAACTATGTTCTATAAAGTTGTCATGAAAATTGAATTAGTAAATACTGAACTATTTAAAGGAAATATAGGGCTAGGTACTTACAAGTCTTTGGTCATAACATTTTTGTTAATTGATCAATATATGATCTTATTTTATTTGTGTTCCTGCTTAAAGATGTCTTATTTCACAAATATATGTATACATGTGTGTACATATATATTTCTTATAAATTATTAATTATAAACATGTCTTCTTCCCTTTTTTGGATGTATCATATTGTTAATTCATTAATATTAACTCATGACTCACAGCACTATAACTCTTAATTGAGCAAACCTTATCTAACACACACATTTTTTTCTCAATAAGACACAATACAAACTGCCTGCTCTTTGGAACACTAGAGAGTATTTCAGCACCACACTTGGGGGCCCTTATAAAAAGTAAAACCCCTAAGAAAAAGCACAAAAATGTAACCAAAAAAGGACACAAAATAGATTGTAAAAAGGACACATATTTACATTCCAAAAGCTGAAAGAAGGCAGATTGCCTCCTTGTTCTTATGAATGTAAGAATGAATTCTATGAACGTGTGCATTGACTCACTCAAATTGTTTTGCCTTTCTGGCCTTGATCCCAAAAAAGCTATAAGTATTGATTTGGGGGTTACAAATAAACTTAGGAAGCAGGCAAATTTGCAAATACATAATCATTGAATAGTGAGGATCAAATGTATTTGTATGTATATATGTGTAGGTAAGTTCCCATATATAGCAAAATATGGCATCACTCTTTGTAACAACACAAAAGTGGAAACAAAGTAGGCGTTAATTGAGGAAAGGCTAAACGAATTGAAGCACATGATTGTAGTGGTATATTATTACATCAAAAGAAAAGATAAATATGAAGAATTCAGAGAAACATGGGAAAATATGTATGAAGTGATAAAGAATGAAATAACCAAAGCTCATAAAACAGTATGCATGTGTGAATTGTATAGGAAAATGAAATAGAAGACTGTGCCATCATAATCATCATGTTTGCCCAGAAAAGAATTCAGAAAATGCCACTCGATCCCTTCATTGTAAAGTTGGGATCTCATGAGTGTAAAATATGGCAGAGTTGTCAGACACAATTTATATGTTGGTTGGTTTTTCCAAGAGTCTTTTTTTCTTTTTCTTTGTTAATCTTTGTTATAAGAGAAGGCTCTTTGATAAGTTATGGCCATGGATATAGTCATATGTAAAGACAAAAGTTATCAATAAAACAAAAATAGAATTTAGCTAGTTACTAGACCAGCAAAGAAATTTTGTGTTGGAATGATTAAGGAAATCCTTAATTAAAATAGGGATTATCTATGACTTCACTTTCTTAGTATGTGTTCCTTATATACCTCATTAAGAAAGATAAATTAATTCACTCATTGAAAAAGTATTTATTCAGCTCCTACTATACTAGGCACAGATAAGTAGACATAATAAGTTGTGGAGATGTTTTATCAACCAAATGTTTATTTATAGTCCATGGAAAATTGTTGGATTATTCCTCAGAGTACTGAAATTTTAGTTTTCCATTATTTAATACTTTTCAATAATTCTTTCAATACTTATTTATTAAGTATCTACCATGGGGTAGACACTATGGTAAGTGCTGGGTTTATAGAGAAAATGAAATGGAACAGATACTCAAAGAGTTTATGTTCTGTAGGAGAAGGCAGAAGCACATGTAATGAATATGTATACAGAAAATGATATAGAAAATACTAGCAAAGTAGAAACAAACTTCCCTATGACTAGTGAATGTACCACCATCCTCCCAGTCACTCAGGCTAACAACTTAAGCATCATCCACACATCTTCACTCTCTTACCTTCCTGTATCTAATCTGTTGCCAAGTCCTGTCAATTTACCTTTGTAGTATCTCTTAAAGAAGCCCCCTTTTGTCCTCTGACACCACCATCTCTCTGGTACAAGTCCTTATTTCCAGGTGCCTAGACAATCTGCAGTAATCTGCTGGTTGATCTGACTACCACAAATTTCTCACCACATCAGTCCATCATCTTGTGTGTGTGTGTTCATCCTTCATTGCCGAAAAAGACCATGCCATCAGAAAAATGATGACATGACTTGCACTTGACTTTGTTTTGAGTGAGGGAGGGATGTGCAGGTCACCAGCCTCACTTCTCCTCCAGAGCCATCTGAATCTAATGACCAGATATTTGTCAGGATGACTGGAGATGACCCAGAATGAGGCAATTGAGGCTAAGTGACTTGCCCAAGGTCACACAGCTAGTGAATGTTGAATGTCTAAGGTGAGATTTGAACTCAGGTCCTCCTGACTCCTGCACTGATGCTCTATTCACTGTACCACCTAGTTTCCCAGTCCATCATCTATTCAAATGCCAAAGAGAGTTTCACCCAATGCAGGTCTGACCACGTCAACTGTCTACTCAATAAACTCTAATAGTCCCCTATCACCAGGATCAAATGCATGATTTTTTTTTTAGTGCTCAAGGCCTTTTATAATTTGCCCTCCAAATCTTCCACCTTTCTAGTTTTATACTTTAGAGTCACCATGTACTGTTCCATCCATTGACACTGGCCTGCTAGCTTTCCATGGACAATCCATCTCTTGACCCCAGGCATTTTCTCTGGTGGTCCCTCATATATGGAATGGTTTTCCTTATTATCTCTGCCTCCTGGCTTCCCTAACTTCCTTCAAATTCCTTCTATAGGAAGCTTTTCTCAATCTTATTAAAATTTTACCTTCCCTTTAGTGATTATGTCTTATGTATTCTAAAAATTGCTTGTTTGTACATGTTTGTTTGCATATTGTCTCCCCATTAGACAGTTAGTTTCTCTAGTGCAGGGATTGTCTTTCATTTTCTTTTTCATTCTCATCATTCGACACAGTGTCTAGATTATCTATTCAAATTTCATAGAACAAACCCCCTTAAGGAAAGGATTTGTTCTATAAATCTTGCACTCAGTCAAAAGGCAGCCCTCAAGGACGTAGAAGGTCACATGTGGTCTCAAGGCCACTGGTTCCCACTGGAGCAAAGCAGGCATTTAATAAATGCTTACTAATTAAGTCATGTTAAGGGAAGGCACTAGGATTAAATTAGACTTTCTGTAGGCAGTGGCACTTTGAGCTTTAAAGGAAGTTAAAGATCCTACAAGATGGATGTGAGAAGAGAATGCCTCAGGTAAGGCCTATACAAAGCTACAGAGATAGGAGATGGAACGTTGTGTATGATGACTAACAGAAGGCCAGTCTGACTGGAGCATACAGTGAATGCAGGTAATTAATGAACCAGGCTTAGAAAGGAGGGTTGGACCTTGTAAAAATTTTTCTTCTTACTCCCCAAATTCTAGCCAAGAATTCCTTTGTAACCTTCCATTCTTATTTATAATTCTTCTTCTACACATAAGCCAGATGTCTCTTCTTCCCCAAATGGAGCAGGTCCAGAGAAGATTGAATATGAATTATGAAAGGACTCCATACCATACCATAAGAGGGTTGATTGAAGTATTTTAAGATGTTTAGCCTGGAGAGGAGACATGGTGAAACATGACTGATGTCTTCAAGTATTTGAAGTGCTCTCGTGTGGAAGAAGGATCATACTTTCTCTTGTTTATTTATTTGTTTTGGCTTCAGAACTAGCATTATTAGTGGATAGTTTAAAGAAATGGAATTTAGCTTTATTTTAGGAAAACCTTCATTACAATTAGAACTATCCACAAGTGGGAAAAGCTGCTTCAAAAAGCAGATGCTCTGTCTCTAAGTGCCTTATCTTTAAATAGGTTCAACCAGTCAACAAGCATTTATTAAACACCTCCTATATGCCAGGCACTGTACTAAATTCTGAAGATACAAAGATAGGCAAAAGAAACTTACTCCTGTTCTCGAGAATCTCAGAGTCTAATGGAATAGACAACAGGTAAACAATTACATGTAAACAAGATATATGCAGGACATATTGGAGATAATTACAGCGGTAAAGCACTAAGGTTAAATGAGACAGGGAAAAGTTTCTTGCACAAGATGGAAACTTAGCAGGGAACTGAAGGAAGTCAGAGGAGCCAGGATGAGGAAGGATAGAATTCCAGGCATGAGGGACAGCCAGTGAAAATTATCAGATTTAGGAAGATAGTGTCTTGTTTGAAAAACAGCTAGGAGGCCCATGTTATCATATTGTAGAGCATAATGACAGACTGTGCAAAACTAGCAAGGTAGGAAGAGACTGGGCTATGGAGGACTCTGCATGCAAAACACAGGACTTTATATACAATTCTGGAAGTGATAGGAAGCCACTAGAGTTTACTGAATAGGGGATTACATGGTCAAGCCTGCATTTTAGAAGGAAAAACTTCATAACCAAGTGAAGGATGGGCTGGAATGGAGACCGTCTTGAGTCTCTTGCAATTGTCCAAGCATGAAGTGATGAAGTGCTGTGCAAGGGTTGTGGAAGGGTCAGAGGAGAGAAGGGGGTGTAGGCAAGAAAGGAAGAACTGCAAGGAACTCTGCAGCAAATTATTTCCGGGAGATGAGAGAGTAAAGAGTTGAGGATGACAGTTGAGGCTGCAGGTCTTGGTGTCCAGGAGGATGGTGGTGCTCTCCACAGTAAAAGAAAAGTTAGAAAGAGAGGAGGGCTTGGGGGGTGTGTGTGTGTGAGAGATAATACTCTCAATTATGAGTTATAGTGAAGATTCTTGATTCAATTGTAGAGCAATTTAAGATCATTTTCAACCCTGAGCTTCTAGCTGTGGAATCCAGTATGTCTGAAAATGAGCTTCTAACTAGTGAACATTTGCATATGCGTAGAGATGATCAGAAAAGGAGGTGTGCAGGTCAAAAGTCAAATGTAAAGCGCAAATGGGTGCCCTTCCCCCCACTCCAAATACGAAATAATGGGAACAAGTTCTCTAGTACATTAGGAAATATATTCTAAGAAATATTTTGGGGAAAATAAGGATAAGATTTCCAAAGAATGAGGTATCACATTGCTTTGGGGGAGATCCTCCCACTGATGTTCACAATAACACTCAAGCAGCAAAGTAGCAGTCTTTCAGAGAATTTCGAAAAAAGAGAGAGGAAGAAAGAAAGAAAGAAGGAAGGAAGGAAAGGAGGAAAGAAAGAAAGAAAGAAAGAAAGAAAGAGAAAGAAAGAAAGAAAGAAAAAAGAAAGAAAGAAGACATTGGCAAGTTATAAATTTAACTCATTGTCACAGAACCTTGGACTTGGAAGAAAGCTCAATGTCAATCCATTATAACTCATACCTGACTAAAAAAAAAATCTTACAATAGCCCAAATGGGCAGTCATTCTGATTCTTCCTGAAATAAATGCAGTGAGGGGAATCCTTCTGAGGTAGCACTTTCTATATTGGCACAATTCTACTTGTAAGGAAACTTGCCTTCCATCCTTATGAACTCTACCTCTGCCATATATACTCATTGATCCTAGATTTTTCTAGATTTTCACTCTCTAACCAAACAAAACAAATCTGATCCTTCTTTTACAAGATCACCTCTCAGATACTTGAAAACAGCTACTGTCTTGTCACTGTCTACTGTATATTAAATATTCCCAACTTCTTCCGTCAATCCTTATATTTCCTGCTTTCCTTTTACTCTTATCTTGGTCACCATTTTCTGGACATGTTTTAGTTTTTAAATACCTTTCCTAAACTGTGGTGCCTCAATCTAAACATGAGGCTTCATATGTGGTCTGATAAAGGCAAAGTATAGGGGAACTCTGATTTCCCTTGTTTTAGACAATATCCCTTTCCTTATGTAACTTTCTTGGTTGCTACTTTATAACAGAGTCTTACTTTGGTACCTGAGTCCATGAAAACTTCTAATTTTTTTCAAACTGTTGACTTACTACCCTTCCTCTGCCCTGTACACTTCCAGCTGTAAACATGTGCACTATTTTTAAACAATCATTGGATCCAAGAGGAGAGAGGACTGCATTTACTCCATACAAATAGGTAGAATGAGTTGAGTCTTCTGTGAACTTGAGCCCTAATAACAGCAGATTTGCTCCCTTTTCACATTGTACCACATGGCTTCCAACAACCTAGGTTTGAATAAGTCTCCAGCCCTACCTTGTTGGCAGCTAGGTGATACAGTGGATAGAGTGCCAGACTTGGTGTTAGAACGACCTTCGTTCAAATCAGACACGTTCTAGTTGTGTGACCCTGAACAAATCATTTACCCTCTATCTGCCTTGGTCTCCTCATCAGAAAAATTAAGATAGTAATTAGTATTTATTACCTGCCAGAGTTGCTGTGAGAATAAAGTATTTGTAAAGTGTTTGACAAACCTCATCGTGCTATATAAAAGTTAAGAAGAAGATGATGATGATGATGAATTATGTTCCCCTAAAACAGGGAAAGGTACCCAATGTACAATATAAATCAGATACAGGACAAAACTCTTAGTCCAATCTTGAAAGAAATACTAAAACATAAAAGCCTCATAAGCATATGTTGACACAATTTAAAGCAGGATTTGCTAACTTAACTTAGAAGTCTTGCTATAATCATTCAAAACTTTGATACTTAAGCCTTATCACAACATGAAAGTTTGTGAACTTGTTGATTAGGTATTTTATATTTGAGTCCTCAGCTCTACAAACAACTCCTGCTATGGGTCTGCTGGTAAAACACACTAGGCTTGGACTAGACTAGTTCTCTCTGTGATTGTTTCATCTGCTGCAGAAACCTTTGCCCCCAGCCAGCTCCATTCATTGGATACAGGATTTTCAGACCACTCCAACTTACAAATTTGTCTGCAAGCCTGGACACATCTACTTTAGGGTAGATGTTCACATAAAGTGAGGAGGAGGAGGGTGGGGAAAAGAGTATAGCCAATCCTCCCTTGACCTCCTCTCAGGAACAGGCACCAGAGACAAAGAAATACAGCCTCTCAGTCACTTAATAAACAGTTATTAGGGTCCTACTCTGTCCCAGGCACTGTAATAAACAATAAGGATAAAAGAAAGTTATAGAAGTCCTCATTCCAAAGGAGCTCGCAGTCTAATAGGGGAGACAACATGCAAATGGCATAGTATAAGCAAGATACAGAAAGGATAAACTGGAGATAAAACAACAGAATGAAGGCATTTATGAAGATTAGAAAAGGCTTCCTATAGAAGGTAAGGTTTTAGCTGGAACTCAAAAGAAGCCAGAAGGCAGGAAAGAGGAGGGAGAGAGAATTTCAGGCATGGAGATAGCCCAGTATATATCAGAGTCTAAACAAAAACTCCTGCCAGAAGCTGTGTTTTCTTTCTTTTGACTGACACAACTTACCACCCCATCACTTTCCAGGGGACTGAAAAAGACTGAGAGCTATTTAGAGTTTACCATGTCAAATTCAAATTTCAAGTCCTTTCAGTGCTGGATCATTACATGGCTAGAAACAGCCAGTCATTGGGTCATCTCTGAATTGCCTGGATGCTAAGTCATACATGTAGTTTGTAGCCAAGAGACAGACAAGAGTCATGATGGTTGGTTGGGTTGTTTGGTTGCTCTTGAAGAGGACCAAAATGACTTCATTATGCTCGTGTCAAGTTACAATGGCTGATCAAATCAATACAAGCTGGGAATACTCTACCACAGGTGGATAGTCCATGCAAACGTTTGTAATGGATTCTCTAAATTTGCACATCTCGCATTTCTTTTGAGCTACTTCAATTCTGCTTTACTCACAGAGCACAGCACCTTCTCTGATGAGGGCATGCCATTTTGAGTGGTCCTGTGCCAGTGTCTCCCATGTCACATAATCAATTCCAAAGTTTCTAACCACCATGTGAGTGCTTGCCATGTGTGAGTTTTCCATAAAATAGTCTTTTCAGCAAGCATATATTTGAGATTTGAACAACATGACCAGTGTATCGGAGCTGCACACTGTGCAGCAGAGTTTGAATGCTTGGCAGGTTAGTTCGAGTAAGGACCTCAATGTCTGGTATCTTATCCTGCCAGGTGATCTGCAGAATCTTCCTAAGACAACACACATGGAAGCGATTCAGTTTCCTAGCCTAGCACTGGTAGACTGTCCAGATTTCATAGGCATGCCACAATGAGGTTAACACAATGCCTCTGTAGATCTTCAGCCTGGTTGTCAGTTTAATAACTCCTTTCCCACACTTTCTTTCAGAGCCTCCCAAATACTGAGTTAGCTCTGGCATTGTGTGCATCAACCTCATTATCAACGTGTACATCCTTGGAAAGTACACTGCCAAGGCAAGTGAACTTATCCAGGACATTCAAAACTTCTTAATTTGCTGTAACTGATGGTTCCATGTATGGATGGTGTGATGTTGGCTGATTGAGCACCTGGTATTTTGTTTTCTTGATGTTAATTAACAATTAAATTAGCACAAGTAGCAGAGAATCAATCCATCCTTAGTTTCATCTCAGCTTCAGAGGCTTCATTGACCACACAATCAACTTCAAACAGAAAATTATGCAACAATACTCCCCCCACTTTTGTCTTGGCTTGTAGTCTTTTCAAGTTGAAGAATTTACCATCAGTACGGCAGCTGACCTTGATGCTATGTTCATCTTCATTGAAAGCCTCTAATAAAATTTCTGAAAACGTCATGCTTAAAAGCTTGGGAGCAAGAACACAGACTTGTTTCACTCCATTGGTGACTGGGAAAGCATGAGAGCATTATCCATTATCCACAACCCAGGCAAACATGTTATTGTGAAATTTATGTGCCATGCTGATGAACTTCTCCAGGCAACCAGATTTTGACATAATTTCCCACAAGCCCTCACAACTAGCAGTATCAAAGGCTTTGGTCAGATCTACAAACAATGTGTACAGAACTCTGCTCTGCTCCTGGCATTTCTCCTGGAGTCGTCAGGCAGCAAACACCCTATCTACCATTCTTTGACCCTTTCTGAAGTCACACTGACTCTCAGGTAGATGACCATCTTCCAGGTGAAGGGTTAGCCTATTAAAGAGAACTCTGGTAAGAATCTTGCCATCAATGACTAAAAGAGAGGACACCCCCTCTCTGCTGTGATTGTCACAGAACAATCTATTTCCTTTACTTTTATAGAGATGGACAATGGAGTTTATCTTGAACTCCTGGGGGATAACCTCCTCTTGCCATATAACCTGGAAAATTTCAGTCAGCCTCTGTGGGAGCAATGGTCCCCCTACCTTGTAAATATCAGTTGGTATAGAAACAGCCTCAGGTTCTTTGCCACATGAAAGCAGCCTACTGGCCCTCAATACCTCTTCTTCAATTGGAGGTTCAGCTAAGGAGGGATTGACGTCAAACTAAGGTAAATGGTCAATGACCTTAACATTGATTGAGGATAGTCTGTTGAGAACACTATTGAAGTGTTCAGCCCATTTCTCTAGGATCATGTCCTTATCACTAATCAATGTGACTCTGTCAGCACTGAATAGTTGAGGTGCACCTTATGTCTTTGACCCATAAATAGACTTCAGGGCATCATAAAAGCACTTTGGATGATTACTAGCAGCATGCATTTCATCTGCCTTCTTACTGAGCCAAGAATCCTGCATCTCTCTAAATTTTTTACTTTTGATAGAATTAAACACTGACTCCTTAGAGATGGATGAACTCACCTGCTGGTAAATCCTGGGGAATTCTCATTTTTCATTTATTAGCATCTGAATTTTCCCATGATTTTCATAAAATCAGTCTTGATGTTTGTGAGTGTTCTGACTCATGAGCAAATGCAGTGCAGTACACCAAATCTCTGAAAGCTGCCCACTCCTTTTCTGCTTACTGTTGCCAGCAGTGTGTTGACTCAACTATCCCTTCAAGTTAGCCACGAATTGTTCCCACTTGGAAAAGAGCTCTAGTGTGTTGACAGTAATTCTTCTGGTAGCCCTTTTCCCTTGGGGCTGTGACTTTTGTCCAGTGCAAATATTTAGCTTGGAGAGGATAAGTCTATGATCAGTCTAGCACTCTGCATCACACATTACCTTCATCTCTCTCATATCATATCTGTCTCTTCTCTTTACAATCATGTAGTCTAATAAATGTCAATATTTGTTGTGAGGGTGCACCCACAAAGTTTTATTGCATTTAGGTAAATGGACAAGGTATTGGTGATGAGGTCATGAGATGCACAAGTCTTCAGTTAGTAAGGGATCACGGCTGTTGCTGTTTCTAACTCCATTGCTTCCTAGTACTCCCTGCCAAGTCTGGTAGTCTGAGCCTACTCCAGCATTAGAGTCACCCAGAATCATAAGTTTATCCTCTTTTGACACATTGATAATAAGAGTCCCTAGGTCTTCATAAAACTTTTCTTCGACCTTATCAGGGTTTGTCATGGTGGGAGCATAGGCACTGATGAGGGTACATGGCATTCTCCTGCAAGTGGCAATTGCATTGTCATGAACCTATTGCTGACCCCTTTTGGTTGGCATACAAGCTTGTTGACTAAATTAGTTTTGATTGCAAAATCTACATCAGCTTCATAGTGCTCCCCTTTACTTTGGTGATTACAGAAAAACATGTATCCAGCTCCAACTTGAGTAATCTGACCTTCATTTGCCATCTTTGTTTCACTCAAAGTTGCTATTTGGAAGCAATACCTTCTGAGTTCTCTCACAACAAAGGCTTATCAAATTTCAAGTGTACTGGATTTTGCATTGTCTTTAAGGGTGTACATACCCCATGTACTGATGGTGAATGGAATTCTCTTTGTTGAAGTTTTTGTACATTTTGTTTGTGTTTCAACTGCCTACCGCAGTAATCAGGCTAGTGTTGGGTAAGCAGACAATTTTAGGGCACCTTTTCTAGCCCCTTATTCACGCCAGGAGGTGATCAGTGTGATCCTTAAAAGACTATTCAGATACCCAGGAGGCTGCCAAATCCCACTGCTGCTTCCAGGTAGAATACAACCCTATAGCCTGGGTCACCTGTGCGCGAGGTTATGATCATAGCTCCCAGAGTATCTGCACCTGCTGCTTCATCCCTTGCCTGTCACCACAGGATTTGGAGATAGGTAAAAATGGTAAAATCATGTGGGTAATGTCTTTTGATTTGTGTATAAATTGGACAAAGTTGAATGAAGTAGTAAGCATTACTGTCTCCTCCACAGTCATCACAGTCCAGTGGCAGGACAGAGTCAAAATGGCTGGTGATGGCTCAAGGTGCAGTGGATGACCTTGGGGTCTTTAATGTCTTAACCAAGTTCTCAGCGCTCCACATCGCCTGCTTCAGCTGCCTGGAACAAATTATTCTCATCCATTCATCCTACCAGGGGAAGAATGCTTCACATGCTTGGGGTACACACCCTCCTAATTCACGGATAGGTCTGAGATCTCTCCATTACTCTCAACCTGGTGTAGCCTGCCTGCTCAAAGTTTACCAGGGTGTGGCTCTATGCATGCTATAGTTTCTTGGAGTCACAGGTGAGAGTTGAGTGGACACCAAAGGTGCAAAGCAACCCTGAAAAGAGCTCAGCAGCCTTCATGCCAAAGTTCCCTGAATATGCTCTATACCCCTAATAGATAGAGTGCCAGAGATGGAGTCAGAAAAATCTGAATTTGAATTTGATATTACTTCACCCCAGGCAAGTCACAATCTATTTCAGCCTCGATGTCATCATTTGCAAAATGGGCATCGTAACAGAGTCCACCTTACCAAGTGTTTGTCTTTAAAGACCTGTATAAATGTTAGCTGTCACCTTTATCATGAGCCTTGTGGCTGCTGTTGTCATTATTTCTTTATTTGACAGAAGAAGGCAAGAGATAACTGTGCATGATTTTTTAATCCATAGTACGCATGAATGCATGAAAGATTTGCAAAAAGGGATAGCTAACACATAACAGTCAGGAGTCAAACATCTTAACAGGTTATTCTTAATCTAATGAGATGAAATCTACCAGGTATTAACTTGAGTCTTGCAAGTAGGTATAAAAATTAATCCAAAATCTAAGGCTAGGGAGGCATGGATGGATGGATAGTGCTTATTCTGAAAAAGATCTGGGGGTTTTAGTGGACTAGGAGCTCAGTATGAGTCATAGGTGTTATGTGACAAGGTCTTTAACCTTGTCCGAACTCATCTGGTGTATTCTGTTCAGTTTGGAGCTCCACTATTGAAGGGGGTCACTGAGAAGCTGAATGATATCTCGAAAGGAACAGCTAACATAATGAAGAGTTGTGAAGCTGTGAGTACATGACTATAAGAGAGAGCTGGTCAGGTTTACCCTGGAGAAGACTTGAAGGTAGAGTGGGGAAGGACATAATTCCTTCACTGAAGTATTTGAAGGTCTGTCCTGTAGAATATAATAATTTTTCTAAGCAACATTTTTATAATGCCTACTATGTACCAGGTACCCTGCTAAGCACTTTACAACTATTATGTCCTTTGACCCTCAACCCTAAGAGGTAGATGATATGAGTATCCTCATTTTACAGACAAAGAAAGTGAGTCAAACAGTAACTAAATGACTTGCCCAGGGTCAAATTTGTATTTAGGTATTCCTGACCATAGACCCTGCACCCTTGAAATGCCTAGCTGCCTCTAAGCAGCTCATTTAGGACTGACATTAAGAAAAATTCCTTAATTATCAGAGCTGTCCAAAAACGTAACAAACTGTCTTCAAAGGTGATGTTTGGAGGCTTACCCTTGCCCTGGAAGTCTTCAGGCAGAGAGGCTTCCTTTCTTGAAGGATGTGTGCTAGGTCATTACTGAGGTATCTGCCAGCTCTCCAGCTCCGCTTTTGCAGTTCTGTGTTTTGGGTTTGGAAGCTGAGGTCCAGCATTCAAATCTTGCGTCTGCTTTGCGATAACTTGGTGACTTTGAGCAGGGCATCTTATTGGTCTCGGTCTTAGCTTTCTCATCTGTCAGGTAAGAATTTTGATCTACTGATGCTCTTGCTTAGTCATTTCAGTCATGTCTGACTCTTTGTGACCCCACTTGGGGTTTTCTTGGCAAAGGTACTAAAGTGACTTACCTCTTCTCATTATACAGATGTGGAAATTGAAGCAAACAGAATTAAGTGGCTTGCCTAGGGTCACACAGTTAGTGTCTGAGGACATATTAGAACTTAGGTCTTCCTGATTTCAGGCTTGGCTCTCTATCCACTGCACCACCCAGCTTCCACTAGGAGTTTTGTCTAGACAGCCTCTAAGATCCCTTTCTAAATCTAGGATCCAAAGTCCTTGGGCCAAACCATTTCTTTTCTTTGGGGCCCAGGGTTTTTTTGTTTTTAATCTGTATGATAATAGCATTAGGCTAGATGGCCACTCAGAGCTCTCCAGGATTTACATCTTGTTTAAGTCCTACAGAACTCCTGGAGATACAGGGAAGGTATGTCTAGCACTAACACCCAAGCAAGTGAGGACCCAGCTCTGATCTAGGATTCCATCTACTAAGCTAGTGCCATCTCTTCCTTCCACCTACCTCCTGCTTTTTAATGGTCTTTTCTTTTTTTTTTTTTTGGTCTGGGGAAAATGCACTTAATCATTCTATCTCAACCTGATTGGTGCCTTAGTAATAAGTAGATCTCTGAACACCAAGTTGCCACATGCTGACAGAATAAATGGTTTACAGTTGAATTAATCTGCATATTTCCCTTATAAGAGAAGGCCAGAGGCCCCAGCCCAGCTGAAGGCACTGAACCAAGACACTTCATACATTTGCAAATGCACATAGCAGCCAAGCACAGGTCCTGAATATTCAAAAGACACAGAGAAGCCTTTTGGAGGGTAGGTGTGATTGCCCCAGATGGGTCATTTTTATTACTAGCTAATTTTCCTTATGAGTACATAAAATAAATTGTCATTTTGAATTGCAAAATGAGGTCTATGTCTAGGGCCCAATGGCTGGAAGCCACACACTTGGTTTCAGTGGGAAGTGTTACATCTTGGCATTTAGCTAAGTTGCTCTGTGTATTTAATGCTTTTAATAATGATGATCGTGTCAGTTAAGATGAAGATGACGGTAGCTCACAGATATTTATATTACTATATGCACATGATAACATTTGGTCCTTTCTGATAACCTTTAATGTCATGTTCTTATTTTGGTTCTATAGGTCCAGAGGAGTTAAATTGTTTGCCTAAGGTCATACAGTCTGTAAATAAAGGAACCAGGGCCAGCATTCAGGTAGCCTGACTCTTAGCCCAGAGCTGTCTTCCCTGAGAATTCTTCCTTCAAATGTAATTTTTGTAGCTAGCAAACATCTCTGTGGAGCCATCCATAGTTATTCTGCTAAAGAATAAATAGACAGAAATACGAAACAAAACAAAATAATCCAAAACAAGGCTTCTAGGAGACCTTTCTTTTTTCAACTCTTTTCAATAAATCTTCTATTGAATGTTGTCATGAAAAGATCAGATGCACCAAAAAAAAAAAAAAAAATCAGCCTTTTGATTTTCTTCTCATTAAAGGTTCTTTGCCCTAAGAATGAATGGTGACCGTTCTATTTGTGAGTTTCTGCACTAGAATAGGATGGCAAAGGTATTCTGGACTCAATAAGTCAATTAAAAAGGAAGACTTTCTCAAGTAGCAATAATAAACCTTCCTGTAAATGATTTTAATGTGACTTTCAAACATTTTTGAAATTGGTGAACTTTGAGATTGTTGTCTTCTGTCAAGAAGAGGTGCGGCTCTCCGCTCTGGGAAGATAGCCACTCAAGAGAATTGATGGTTAAAAAAAAAAATTCCTAATAGGTTAAAGAAAATAGCATGATCATTTTATTCCCATCAACCTATCATTTGGGGTTGAAATGTGTATTTTTTAAAAATGTTCTCTGTCTCAGCCTCCACCATTGATTTCCCTTATACTGTGACTAACTTATTTATTCTTCAAGGAGTCATGTTGTCATTAGTATGGGGCCACCTTCTACCAATGCAGAACAGATTCAGCCAGACATCTTCTTGACTTGTTGAAATTCATCACAGATTTGGAGATGAATCTCTCAGAACTTAACTGTGCTAGACCACCAACAATAATAGATCAATCCACAAATGATACCCTACTCAAAGTCAAGGTTGGAAGGATCTATCACGACTTGTTTGCTGGAGGATCCTAAGATAAGTCAGCATCCCTTGCATGCCAAGGGAAGTCATTCAAGAAGGGTTCCCAATAGAATTTGAATTCCTTGAGGATAGGATTCATATTTTAAATGTGTATTCCTAGCATCTAACACAATGTTTGTTACACATAGTGAGTGTCTAATAGAAGTTTGTGGATGGATGGTTTACTGACTTGAGTAGAGTATTTGTGCCTATTATCCTTTGTAAAAATAAACCAAAAATATTAGGTACTTTTCTATTTCCCTGTGTATATGTAATATCCCTTTATTTTATTTTTAAGTTGTCTGTAGCGATGAAAATCACCTGTACCTCTAAGATCTATAGTTAATTGTGCAGAACTTTCTAATTATCAACTCTGGGTTTCCACTTGTATTGTACTTTATATCCATATGAATCAACATGAATATATAATGATATGAAGTGTGACAAGTATTGGGAGATTGTCATAACTCAGATATCTACCTCAGGTAAAAAGTGGAGTTGTAGAGTTCTCTAACTTACTACACACACAAATATGTGTATGTTAATGCTATATATTTATAGAGCAATAAATATATATATACATACATGTATATGTGTATGTATGTGTATGTTTTATATGAAGATTGATATTTATTCAACCAATAATTGCTTCATTATCTCTCAGCTGGAAGTCACCAAGCTTGCCTCTACTTACTCTGACCCATACAAAATGTTAGCCCTGGGGAGGGGAGGGGAGGGGACACCAGTAGATATATATTATCATTTCTCATAGGACAGGAACTACTTCTTAAAGCTAGGATCCAGCTCTACCCTATATGGGGAGATGAATACCTATTTCATACTTCATACAATTTTCATTTTTTGTATATTGTATTTTTCACTTTACTTACGGTTTCTTCAGATCTTTTTCTTCTAAATTGTCTGATCTTCTCATTTTTCTATTTTTTTCCCCAAGGAACTTTTTCTTCCCTGATAATCAGGAGAAAAGAGAGGATGATTTTCTTTTTCACCTTTTCTCAGGTAAGGGCAACCTCCCGTACTGTGCAGACTGACCTGTTTTTAAGTCATAGAGGGAAAACTAGTAAAGTCTACTCACTGTTCAGGGCTTTGTAAAAATTCCCCTGGAATTCATACTTGCTAGATGCAAGAATCTCAGGTGATTGTCATTCTTTCTGATAACTTCCATGGCTCATTCTCATGCCAGTCAGGTCTGCTAGTCACACTTTTCAATGAGCTCTATTAGTGTGTTTCTGGGGGCTATAAAAGCATCCTTTATTTATTTATAGCCTGCTTTTGGCCTTTTGTTGTTATATAAGAAAGCTTACTCCTCCGCCATTGACTGTCAATTAGAAAAGTCTGCCATGGCCCAACACAAACACAAGTTACCCTCAGGTATTATCAATGAGGAGCTCCAAAGGTTTAATCAGTGACTTGGATCATGTCTTAGAAGGCTACACTTGTCCAATTTGCAAATGAAAGGAACTGGGAGGGGAAGCAAATTCTTGACTTCTTTCAGGATCTGAAAATATGTTAACAGATCAGAATGATATCCTGACTGGAATAAAATAAAATAAAATTTGATGGGGATAAATATGAACTTCTATGCTTGGATTCAAAAAAATCAGTCACAAAAACAGAATGTGTGAATCACAATTAAATTATAATTGAAATTTAAATAGATTGAAAAGTCAACATTACAATAGTGTGATAAAGTAGTAAAAAAAACAAAACAAAACAGCAAATTCTATCCTAGGTTGTATTCAGAGGCAAAGTCTAGAGAGTGAGACAAATTACAGGTTTGTCATGTCCTGTCCTGCTCATGATGCATTTGGAGCATTGTGCAAAGGACTAGATTCCACATTTTATGAAGGACATTAAAAAACAGATGATCTGAGGTGCATCTAACACTGAGAAACTGAAAAAGAGAAGACTGATGAGACTAGTGGTAGTTTTCATGCCTGAAATGTGGAAGAAGGATTAAATTTGTTCTGTTTGGTTGTTTGAGGGTAGACTCCTGACAAGGCATCTTAAAGGGAATTGGTTGTTTTGGGAGGTAGTAGATCTCCCTCGTTGAAGGTGTTTAAGCAGATACTGCATAATGATATAATATAACAATTATATAATAATCTCCACTTGCTGGAGGTAATTTTGATCAGATATGTGCTGGACCGAAGGCCTCTGAGGATGCTCCCAACTTTAAGGTTTTGCACAATAGAAATACTTTATTGCTCTCTGTGCAGCTCCCTGTATTTAATATCACATTCTGTCTTTCACTTTGCCACTTTCTGGCCATAGCACTCTGTTCCCAACTGAAATGCTCCTAATTCCCCTCCTCGAACCATTTATTTTAGCACTTGTGGTCTATGGAACATAAGGTTCATAAAGGTCAATAGAAGTGTGATGTTGTGGAAAGAAAACCTATTTGGAACAGTTAGCAAGCATTTATTAAGCACCTTCTATGTGCCAGGAATGGATACCAATGCAGAAGACAGTTTCTACTCTTAAAGAGTTCACTGTCTAATGGGGGACACAACCAGCAAGGAACTATTGTACCAAGATATACAGAGTATTCCAAAAGTCTTAGTGCAGTTTTGAACTATTCAAACTTAAAACTGCACAAAGACTTTTTGGATGCCCTGTATACAGGATAAATTGGAGACAATCAACAGAAGAAAGACACTAGTATTAATGTGGACTAGAAAAGCCTTCTTGCAGAAAATGGGATTTTAGTTGTGGTTTGAAGGAAGCCAGGGAAATCAGAGAGACAGAGATGAAAAGGTGGAAAATTCCAGGCATGGGGGACAGTCAGAGAAAATGCCCAGAATGCAAAGATGGGGTATCTTTTGCAAGGAACAGTGAAGAGTTGAGTGTCACTAGATAAGACAGTACCTCATGAGAAGTAAGGTGTAAAAAAACTGAAAAGGAAGGAGGGAACCAGGTTATCACAGGCTTTGAATGTCAAATTATATTTGATCCTAGAAATGATAGGGAGTCACTGGAGTTTATTGTGTGGGGGTGGGAAAGATGGTCAGAATTCATGGGAGCTAACGAGATCATCCTGCAAAATAGTAGAGAGGGAGAAAATAAGAAAAGGGTTCAGGACAGAACCTTGGACTACATTCATAGATAGCATACATGACCTAGATGAAGATATAGTAAAATTATCAATAAGAATAGCAAGCAGCTAATCTTCCAACAAGTATGGAGTAGACAGGAAAAACAAATAAAGGAGGAGAAGCAAGAGAAAGTAGTTTCATGGAAACCTAGAGGGAAGCAAGTATCAAGGAGAAGAGGGCAATAATCCACAATGTCAAAGCCGCTAAGAGGTCAAGAAGGATGAGGTCTGAAGAAAAGCCGTTAGATTTGGTTATTAAGTGACCATTGGGAACTGAGTGGGTGGGCAAGAGAGGGGGAGGGGGGGGAGAGAGAGAGAGAGAAGGGAAAGGGGAAGAGAAGGGAAGGAAAGGAAGGGAGGAAAAGGGAAAGGAAGGGGACACACAGAGAGATGGAGAGAGAAAGAGAGAGACAGAGACAGACAGAGAGCAGTTTCAAATGATTGGTCAGTTTGAAAGCCAGCCTTCAGAAAGTAGTGAGAAGAAAAGAAATCAGAGACATTCAATATCAGCAACCTTCACTAAGGGTTCAGCTACAAAGAAAAGAGAGATATGATTGGTAGAGAACAATAGATCAAGTTAAAGTTTTTTGAGGATTGAAGACTCAGATATTTTGGGAGGCAGTAGTACAAGATTAACTAGTGCATGGTTGAGGGAAGAACTCACAGTTCATGATTTATGAAGTTCAACATCCTTTCTACTACTGCACACTGCCATGATTTGGGCCCAGATCACAATGGCTTATGGATGAAAGATTGAGTAGTACAAAACTTCGGTAGATACTGGGGAGTACTGAAGACTTTTAATCACAGAGACCATAGTATCAGAGCAAAGCTTTCGGAAGAAAGATGCTTCTTGGAATGGTGGAGCAGTAGCCAGATTTATACTTCAAAGATATGAGTTATAGTCTCACATCTGCCATCTATGTGACCTTGGCCAAACATGTCACTTCATAATTCGAGGTTTTATTTTTCTCATCTGTCATATAAAGGGATTGGCATAGATATCCTCTATAATCCCTTCAGGATTCAAGTCTTTGATCCTATCATTAATATAACAGCCGTGGGTTAGCTAGATTGAATGTGACTGATATTGGATGAGAGAATTCAGTTAGAAGCTTTTGTGATAATCTAGCTGACAGGGTTTGAGGGCCTGAACTAGAATCATGGCAGTGGGAATTTTTTTTTTTAAAATGAGATAACAAATATGCAGTTGAGGAAGAGAAGCTAGGTAGGTGGTGGAGAAATTGAGGTCTGGAAGGTAGGAAAAGAATCAAGAGATTTTAGTCTTCTAGAAGTTAAGGAAGAAACATTTTCAATGGATGGGGAGCAGCAGTGTCATGTAATTACTTACCTTTACCTTTGAGATGGAAGGGAAGGAGTGATACTGAAATTCAGAAGAGGGAAGTCGGGAGGGATTGGCAGTTACATGGTAGAAAGGATAGAGTACCTGCCTTGGAGCCAGGAGTTCAAATCTAAGCTCAGAATCTTACTAGCTATGTGACCCCTGGAAAGTCACCTCACCTTTTTGCCTCAGTTTCCTCCTCTGTAAAATGAGGGTAGGAATATTATCTACTTTTCAGTATTGTTGTGAGAATCAAATGAGATAATTATTGCAAAAACACTCAGTACAGTGCCTGTCTCATTGTATCTGTTACATGAATGTTAACTATTACTATTATTTCCTACCAGTTACATGGCGTTTGAACCTCTTCATGCCTTCCTTCCCCAAGAAACTCATCTTTTGGAAATCCTATTATCATGAAAGATCTAACCTGCCTGTATTGAATGACACCTTTTGCCCCTCTGATTGGATGGATCCTCTGACTGGCTATGGACTCCAGTGCTTCTATTTAAAAAGAGGGCTCAACTGAGTCTTCCCATTTCCCACCAGTTTCACAGCTTTTGGATTTCTCAGGACTTCTTTGGACTTCATCTATTTCTCATCTTTCCCAGTCCCAGTTTTTAACTTCCTTTTGTGTATTGTCTTTCCTCATTAGATTATAAAGCACTTGAGATCAGGGACTATCTTTTTTTTTTAACTTGCCTCTGTATTTCCAATGCTACAATGCTAGACCCAGTGTCTGGTGCAGAGTAGGTACTTACTAAGTGCTTGTTGACAAAATAAATGACTTCAATAATCTCATTAAAGGCAAGATAGAGAGAGCACTGGACCTGAAGGCAGGAAGACAGTAGTTGAAATCTGGCTTCAGATACTTAGAAGCTGTGTGACCCTGAGCAAGTCACTTAACCTCTGTAACCTCCATTTTCTCATCTGTAAAATGGGGATAATAGAATCTGTCTCCCAGAGCTGCTGGGATATATTCATGAAGAGCTTAACACATAGTAGGTGCTATATAAATGTCAGTTCTTATTGTCATTATTAGATAGAACACCAGGCTGAGAATGAATGAGCTTGACTAGAAGGCAAGAGTTTAAGGTCAGACATAATAGGCACTGCTCTGGGGAGCATGTTGCCAACTAGCAAGAGTGTTTGGTGCATGGGGCAAGCTTCATAAATACATTTAAAAATAGAGTATCTGCACAAAATGTATCTTTGAAAAAGCTTTTAAATACAATTCATTTGGGGAAAGAGAGAGAGCAGAATACATGAATCCATGGGAGAAGAATCCCTGGGACATTAGTATCCATGAAAAAACAGTTGCTGGGGTAGACAGAAAGCAGGGTCAGGAAGAGTTCAGCTTCTGTGCAGCCACTGAGAGGGGGGGAAACATATTGTCTGGTAGTGCCTCACTTTAACCACTATTTTAACTAATATTCTTACTGATTCAGTGCTAAACTAAGTTATTTCTATGATGCTGAAAGAGCTTCGGGGGTATCAGCACCATCTGTTTTTGGTGCCCTGGGATACCTTAGCTATATCTCTATTAGGGATGGGTGGGAAAAAAAGCTATCCAGTCAAAGTGAGGTAAAACAGCATGAATTTAGCGTGGATGTGGCAATCACAATCTAGCTCTTTCTCTGGTACTGTCCTGCTGTGGGAGAAGAAAAAGAGGATGGTGGTTTTTAATTTAGGATTGGGAATTGGTGGGAAAGGTAATAGTTGGAGGTCAAGGAAGTAAAAGAATGCTTGAACATGTCACTGAAATGACTAATATGAGTCCCAGAGGCATTAAAGGTAAGAGAAACTAGAGGGAAGATTGGAACAGAGAGAAGAGGAAAGGAGGAAGGATTTTAAGGTATGTGGAGAGGGGCGTGGAGTTTCAGAAATGGTGAAAAACAGGTTCAACCGGATTGAGGAATGGGAAGAGGTAGAAGAGTAGAAGGCTGGGCTTGGAGTTACAGAACTAATTGAGAAATGATTATTAATAACCAATATCTTGGGAGGTTCAGAACTCTCCCCTTCTTCTAAATTCCTGATCTTAAAAAGTTGAGTTTCTTGGAAGACATTACTGATAATGAGATTAAATTAACTCTCCTCATCTTAGTTAGACCCCATCCAATTTTACAAAGAATTTAATTAAAAGTGGGGAAGACCATTATGTTTTACTCAAACTTGGGTGGAGACAGATCCTTTTAAGGCTAGAGTAGTTTCTCTGCCCAAGGATCATTCTCTGCACTTCATCGTACACCTAACTAAGGTATATAAATTTAAGCCCCACCACCATGATGATCATTAGTCTAAGATGGACTGCCAGTGACCATCCTTTCATTAATAACTTGCTGGCCTTATTAATACAATGATTAAATTGTCCAGAAACTATGTCTCTCAAACCTTTTTAATTGTCACATAGTCTCTCTCCTCCACAAATCCTTCTTTCTTGCCACCTTAGCCCACAAGTGACCTCTCCTTCTTCTGACTGCCTATGACAATTGTCTGCATTGGTTGTTTGAGAATTTGCCATGTGGCCCACTGCTTCATGAACTTGTCCTTTATACATCTTCATATTGTCTCCTTAGCTAGATTATGAATCTCTTGAAAGATATGTAATCCTTACACACACACACACACACACACACACACACACACACACACACACACACACACGCACCTTCCATACTACCCAATATAGTGTTTTGTATAAAGTAAGTGCTCTATAACTACTTAAAGCTCAAAGGAGAAACAACTCCAAAGGTGGAGTCACTAGGAACTCTTTGTAGTCCATTCCTGAACCTTATTATCTTTGTATTCAATTATCTCTTTGAGTCTAATTGATACTGTTCATACTTTAAAAACTTTTATCTTTGGACAATAGAACTGATACTTGGATAATCCCATTTTTTAATCTATTAGAGCTCTCTTTCCACACCTATAAAATAATGGGATTGCTAAGTTGATATACTATGAACCTATGAGTCTTTCAGATCTTTCCTGATGCCCTCATTGAAATTTACCCATATCCTCTTCCTTGCTAGCTTATCCATTCATAAAGAATGAGGCAAAAAGTACCAGGGGACAAGGTGAACCAAAATGGCTTAGAAATCAGTTGACATGTCTATGAGGTCAAGGCACACAGAATTGCTCGGTCCTTTGTTTCATCTTAGTCTGTATTGTTCCAGTTTTTCAGATCAGAAAAGATGACAGGTGTTACATACAAACCACAGAGACAGCGGATAAAGATGCGTTATACCTCAGGAGGGGGTGGGGGAAGGAAGAGGACAAAAGCATCAAAAGAAAACAAAAACAAAGAAACAAAAAAGCCGACAATAAAGTATTCATAGGTTTGTGGAATATTGCTCGTGTGCCGCTACTCAAAATTGGTAAATACAAAGATTAGGCTGAAATACATTCACTCGCATTTTAACTAACATCCTTTGCTTCAGGAAGTGGGATCAAAGAATGATAGTGACCTGTACCTTGGACAGCGAATTGGAGAAGCTGCTATGACTCTTACCAACTGTGTACCTCTAGGCAAACCATTTGCCTTCTCTTGGCTGCAGTTTCCTCATCTATAAAATGAGGGTGATAGTCATGTTAGTACTTATCTCACAGAATTGTTTGAGGAAGTTCTATGTGATATGATTGTCATTCATTTTTATAAATGATTATAAATTCCACTCTCATGCAGTGTTTCAATGGGAAAACATGTAACTTGCTAGTTAAATTGAGCCCATGTTTTAATGCAAATAGCAACGAGAGAAAAGAGCATGTCTCCTTCTCTGGTATGAATGTGTCTACAATAGGGATAAGAATCCTTTGCATTTCACACCAGGAATGTTTGCTGGGCATGGGGCATAGAGTAGATTAAAATCCAGAAGCAGTCAACTCTTGGACAAGGGGGTAAGCGATTCTTTTTTTTTAATAGCAAAAACAATTTTATTTACTATTTGTAAATACATCGCAAGACGATTTTTTTTTTCAAAAAAATACCTTCTCTCAAAAACAAAATAAAAAACAAAAAACCTGGTCAATAGCCAGAGTCTGCTGGTTAATCACGAATTTATTTCTTCTCAAGAGAAATCCATTTGAGGTGCAATGGCAGTACACTACACATATTCGGGAATCAAATCAATCTAAGGTATTGATGACTCCAATTGCTTCAGTCAATCAGAAACCATTTGATTCAAGCTGTCAGTATTCTAGTGGAAATGAGATTGGCCTCTAAAAATAGAGCAGGTCTGTTCCATAATATATAGAATCCTTTAATCAATTGTCTATATATTTATATCATCTAGTATTTCTAGCACATTATCTAGTGTTATCTAGCATATGTTTCTATTACACTTATTTTGACTATATGGTATATAATATGCTTAAAATTAATTATAAATGTTTCTTCTCTGCATATATTTGTATATTATAAAAAAGAAAACTATTTCAAACTTTAAAAATACAGATGATTCTCTATGTGCTGCTAAACACTGTGTCACTGATGAGTCTCCACTGTTTGCTTATCCTTTGTTTAGCTATTGTTTGAAAAGGGAAAAATGAGCTTTAAAAAATGTTATTAGTTTTTAGAGAACATATTCCCAACAAGAAGCTTGGTTTTAAGGTTATTGGGTTTACAGATATTCTTATGTAGACAGCAGAAAAAGAAGATTATAGTTTCTTATGTAGCCGGCCAGAGACTCAACTTACTCTTTGCTCTTTCTGAGTTATCTGACCTGGGAGCACCATAGAAATGTTTAGAGTTCTGAACTGTGGTTAAGTCCATCAGAATTCTAAAGCAAGGCAAAGAAATAACAATGATGATAAATCTGCATTGCCTGTTTTTTTAACTGCTACAAATGGTCTACAACTTCTCAAAGCATCACTCTCCCTCTTTCCTCATAAAATTCTAGCACATTTCCTCAGTACTTCACAAAGCAGTCCATGCTATTTAAAAACATGAAAACATTAGCTTATTCACTTACATAAAACCATCTCTTTGCTTCAGAGACAGAGCCACAGAAGTTGTCCTGTTACCCAATACAGGAGAGTGAGTCAGTATTTTAAGAAAACAAGAATTAAATTTCTTTTTCTCTTCCTGGTAAGTCCATTTTCACTTTACAAAACATGAAAATGCCAGTATGGATTCTATTCAACCCACACCATTCAAAATTGTTTAAAAATAATGAGCAAAGTCAGAGAATCAATCAGTTCAGTGAATATGCAGTGTACCATAGGCTAGGAAGTCATGGCAACATTTGGTTGATGCTTACATTTTCTTTTCTATGAAGCAACAAGGACAATCAGATTGCTTTTTGTTAACTACTGGAAAGTGGACACACACTCAGCTTCCTATTTGCAATAATCAAGCATTCCAAGAACCTCTTTCTAAACTTTGGTTAAAAATCAATTCACCACGGCAAGAAATGAAAATCAAGGCTGTTGCCTGCAGCTGATCCATGCACATTACAGATGGCAGTGGCAGTCACTTGTGCAAAATAAGGCGCATTTGAGCTCCACATTAACTAAAACAAGAAGAAAAAAGAAATACATTGAAATAAAATTTTAAAAAAGAAAACAAAGGCTCCATCTTGCCCTTGGGTACTACAAACACAAGGCATACTGAAGGCAAATTATATGGTAGATGTATGATGTGGGATGAAATATCTTAATGGAAGAAATTGTGGAAGATAATTTGTCTAGATTTCATGGTCAAAAATCTATGTTTTGAGGGTTTTTTCTTATCTCCAAAAAGTGAAACAAATTTTAATTAATTTTTTTCCTCCACTTGATAATTTATCTTGGAAGGAGGTTATCGCTATTATGATAGGATTTTTTGTTTATTTGTTTCTTTTTAAACTTGCACAGATTCAACGGCATGCTTCAAAATGATGGTGTAACATTTCATATTCACATGTTACATTTAAATAAAGTTTATTTAAAAAATTATATTAAATACAGACTAACAGAATATTCATAATATATTTTACAGAGAAAAATAGCCATGTCTTTATTTTAGAAACATGATTCTTTAAAAAGTTCTTTGAGATTTTTTTTTTTATAAAACATTTTACCCGTGAAGACTTTTTTCCCCATCAGACCTGTTTAAAGAAAAGCTTAAAATTTTAAATTCCTTATTTGTTCCTTTTATATCTTAAAAAGTGTACACTCTATAAATTCTTTAAAATAACACACAGTATCTTTTGGGATCAAATGGGTCACAGGCTGTTTTCTGTTGTTGTTTTTAAAGTCAGTGGAGACTCCCTGAATCTTGTCTGAAGTGCCTTTTTCTCTGTCTCTGGGGATCAATAGTGCAGATTTACATGGGAATTCAGACCTCCCTCAGTGTTGTAGAGAAGGCAAGGAGGAAGGCAGGAGCAATGGCAGGGCACAGCTGCAGTGTCCATAGAGTCTAAAAAAAATCCCCTAAAAATCATTGGGAAGGCGGAACTTGAAACTTCAATGTTGTCCATGCCTTCTCCTAACCACTCCAAAGGTCTCTGATGGGTGAATTCTGTGGCCCTACAGAGATTCCATAGGAGCTGGCATCTGGCACTTATTTGTTCTCCAAGTTGTAGCAGTGGGCATCTCCTTTCCCTTTGGCATCATATCCAGGGAGTGGTTGTCCATATTTATCCACACACCAGCAGAAACCCCTCTTTCTTCCTTTGGATGGGCGACACTGTAGAAGAAATCACAGAAATTAGAGGCAGCCTTCTCTTCCTACACCACTATCTTAGAAGTGTCTAATGATGACTCTTGCCCTGAGCAAAGGACAATCATCATCAATACTGTTAGGAAAGGAATGTAAAGAACTCTGATTCGCGTCAGCAGAGGGCAAGGGTGGGGACATGTAGGCTCACTATTGACACCTCAAGATCATTAAGCATCTAATTAATACAGAACAAAAATTATGACTCAGAAGATGATATAAATCTCATAAATTTCATGCCTCTAAGCTATATTTATAACACAGCACACTGTTTACTGTCCATTTAGAAAAAAAACGAATTTGTATTTTTTGGGAAATAAACAACTGACTATCTAAAGTTATGGTGCTCTTCAAAGGCATTTTGCTGTAATGGCAAGACTATTGGATTTGGAGTTAGAACACAGGGTTCTAAATCCTGGCTCTGTAATTTACCATGGTGGGCAAGCCATTTAATCTCTCTGAGAATTTCTCATTTATTTTCTCATGTTAAAACGGGGGGTGGGGGGGGCAGGGTTGATTATATAGCTTTTGGAGTCCCTTCTAGCTTTAATTCTATGATCCTAGGAAGCAATAATTCCTTAGCTGGCCTTTGTTTGCTCATGCACTGATGTGGTAACAAAACAAAACAAAAAATTATCCATTATTTTGATTTTGAAAGCTGAGGTTAGGCAGGCATCTATTTACTCAGTATTGTAGCTTGATTTGTTAAAGGATCTTGCCAACATGTACCTGACCAAAAATCTCTTTTACAATATTGCTAACAAGAAATCAGAATCCATTTGAATCCTTTGGCTAAGGGGCAGCATGCTCCACCCCTTCAGGCAGTCTATTTCATTTTTGCTTAGCTCTAGCTGTTGGGAAACTTTTCTTCACCAGGATTCTAAAACTCCTTCTCTGTACCTTTTCCCACTGATCTTAGGACAGACCACTGGATAGCTCTAATCCCTGTTCTAGATATCAGTCTTTTCATATATTTGAGAACCACTTTGATTTTCCCCTGCAGGCTCCTCTCCACCTAGCTAAACATACTCCATTCCTTGTATCAGTTCTCTTCTGAAGGATAAAAACCTTGGATTTATCTCTGTCCCAAGTGCTAGTCCATTAGGTCATTACACATATTATTTCCCTTAAATGATGTAACTCATGCTGTGATGATATATAGATGTCTAATCTAAATTATTTTGAAGGGAGTATATTTTGTTCCTATGTTTTTAATGCAATTTCACCTAAAATTTTAGAAAGATGCAAAATTTGGTCTTTTATTAAAATAAGATATACAAGAAAAGAAAGGAACTGGAAAAGAAAATATAGACTTCACACCAAGATGGGTAGGGAGACCATAGCGCAGGTAGGAAGACCCCCTTCATGACTAACCTACGCATTCTGTTTTGCCTTGGATTGTCTAAGTACTTAGAAAATATGAACCATTTATCTACTTTGGTGTGAATGATGGTGATACCTCTGAATACATTTTTATTAAATTCAATAGAATGCTTCCCTGACTCTCCTACCCCGCTCCAATGATACTAGGGGCTCTATCATTTTTCAGCTGTATCTGATTTTTTGGGACCCTATTGGGAGTTTTCTTGGCAAAAATGCTAGAGTGCTTTGCTATTTTCTTCTCCAGTTCATTTTACAGATGAGGAAACTGAGGCAGGGTTAAATGACTTGTCCAGGGTCACATAGCTAGTGTGTGAGCCCAGATCTGAACTCAGGAAAATGAATCTTCCTGACTCCAGGCTCAGCATTCTATCCACTGTACCACCTAGCTGCCAATGTTATTAATAATGACAGCTTATCTAGCAAGAGTTCACATTTAAAAATTGATGGCTTTTTTTTCCCTCCAAAGTAAAATGTATACTGGATCTCAGGGGCATTCAAATTGCCAAAGTCATGCTTCGAAAGCCTAAGATTTAGAAATTACAGGGATTTTAAAGTTCAAACACCCTAAATTGAGAGTTAAAAAAACATAATGAATGATTTCCAAAGTCACAAAAGGAACAGCACTCAAGCCTCTATCTCCTAACTTTAAAATCAGTCCCAATAAATGCTTTTTCCACTATGTCAGGAAATACTTCCACATCATTGGAAACTCTGAAAAAGTACCAACATGCATGAAAGAGGCAGGTCTAAACTGATTAATAGGAGATAAGTAAGAAAAGGAAAAGTAAAGTATTTTCACATACACATACTTTATATCATGTTACGAAAATCTGCTTCCTTTTTGCCAAAAACATGATATGTACCATTAGGAGTACATGCTTTTTACTCACCTGACTTGTGCATACTCTAGACTGTTAAGAAAGATTTCTAAATGAATGAATGACTCATAATCTTTTGATAGTAGCAACAGAAACACATCACCCCCTAGTTTTTCTTATAAGATCATTGATTTAGACTAGGAGTAACCTCAAAGATCATTTAGTCCAGCCTGCTGTCAAATAATTTTAATATGACCCAAACAGATTACCCTTTTACATGAATTGACCACAATTTCAAATACTGATATTGGAAAATAGCTCCATTTTCCATTTATTTTGCCCCATGGGGCAGAAGGAAGCAGCCTCTGTACAAAAGAGCAAATTCCTACTGTGGTCAAGCCATGTAAAAAGGGATGGCACTTCTCAAGGGAGTCAGCTGTCCTTAGTAACACAAATTAAATTAGTCAGTGGCTATTCGTCAATGACCTTGCTCTCCACTCCTGACACTACAATTTTGGCCTTATCCTGGGTGATATTAACTATTTATTGACTTGAATTTGTGGGATATACAAACTAGAAGTGAGTAGAACAGTATCTGAAATGAATTTGAGATATCATTGTGATGTCAGTCTTTCCTGAATATTAGTGAAGAAATGGGGGGGAGGAGGGGAGGATGAGTAAAGTTTCATGAAGCCTATCACTTACTTGTTTCTTCTTATAAAATCCTTTCTTGTCACAGTTTGGAATATGAATTCCTCTTGGGCTCAAGACATTCAGAAACTTCAGGTGGTTCAAGGTGTCTTCCATCTCTCTGCGGCAAGGTCCCTGTTGGTTATTTGATAAATAGAAAAAAATCGTAACTTCTTCCCCTCTAATACATTCTAGTCAATTACTACTTTTAAGAAAGCAAAAACTCAAAAAGTATTTTCACTGATGTATTACTTTAAATTTCTGTGAGGGCAGGTACTACGCTGAATTCCTTCTGCATCATCTTCTCTTTCCTTCTGCCTACCCTGCATTTAGCAGAATGCCTTGCATGTAGGAGACACTCAACTGTTTGCTAAGTGAATGAAAAGGATAGACAGAAGGCTCCCGCTCCTGAGGCCCTATGGGTTTGAGCTTGGTATGGATCCTACTGGGATCAGGTGTCTCCACTTAAGGATTAGCTGTGGATCTCATCTGGTAGGTAAGTGCCCCCAAAATAGGAACTTTACGTTTTCACACCCTTGTAGAAACACATGCTTTTCCAGGACTATATCCATTTCCCATCTCTGAGAAGAAATCCAAGAAGGATGTTTATTTGTGGTATAATAATACTTCCTTCAAGTCTGCAAAGTGTTTCTAGATGCGCCATCTCTTTTTATCCTGACAACAAACCTGGAAGGGGTTTGTTAACATGATTATTCATATTATTGATTACTATTAATTGATAGTAATTAATATTAATAAGCATTTTAAAGATGAGGAAACCTTGCTCTTCCTGTCCACATTCTGCCAGTTCTTCAAAGTCTAGCCCTAAAGTCAAGTCCTATGACTGAAAGATGTCCCTGATCCTGGAAATTAGAAAAAATCTTTCTTCCTCTGAACTCTATTGCTTGCCTTCCTCTGATTCTTGTGAAAGTCTGTATTAGCCCTTAAAGACAAAATTTACATCTTATTGATCCTTTTATACCTTCAGAATTTATTTTCATATCTTATACCTGGCAGGCTCACAATATGTATTTCCTGGATGAATGAGTATGATATAGCCAGGCAAAAGGGGTCCATGGTAGCTTTCAAAAGACATCACTTTCTTGAGTAGTGCAATCATTTAGTAAATCTTTCATGGTAACAATTAGTCTACCATATGTTTCCCAATCTGCCTTTGTATAGATTCCAGGTGGTAGCCTTCCAGTTTTATAGATTTCAAATGTAGCTTATTGAGCAGAAATGCTCAATAGTAATACTCTTAACAACTTCTAGTAAAGCTCAGCTACAAAGTATTCTTTTCCTCACAGTTAAACACTTCAAATACTAACTTCAGTGTAACTAATAACAGAAAAAATACTTAATAATGAACATTTTGGATGATATATGTCAAGAGCCAACACACAAATCTTCACTACTGGTTGCCCCCACTTAGTGGGGGAAGGGAGGGGTAAAGAGGAAAAGAAAGAAGATAAACTCAGAATCCTTACATATTCAGTCTCCTGTTTGGATTCAGAAGAGAAGTTCTGTGTGTCTGTGCTTTGTGACTCATATTCCATTTTGTAGCGCTGAGTATCTTTGGCTTGTCCTTTCCTGATGATGTCTAGTTTGGTGTGGTGTGGATGGAATTTGGAATCAGGCACCCTGGGAACACTGGGGATTGCCTGGTTCTCCATGCTGCTGGTGTTCCGGTCTTCTTCTTCATCACTGGCATTTCCTTGAAAGAGACAAAACAAAAATGGTATAATATAATCTTCATTATTAACCCAAGAGCCAAACTTACAACAATAGAATTTCCGTTCCACAAGGATATATTATTGTTTATCTAAATGGAGGTGGGGGTAAACTGCAGGTATTTTTTGAGACTATTGATTGTTGAGGTATTTAAGGGACCATATGGCTTAAAAAACAGAGAGTCTGCCTTGAAGTCAGGAAGACCTGAGTTTCAGTTCTGTCTCTAACACTTGCTGGTCCCCGGCCCGGGCAAGTCATTTAAACTCTCAGTGCTCTAGGCCAATGATGTCAAAATCAAATAGAAATGGATCTCTGAAGCTACAATATTGACTTAGAAAACCACAAATTAGCATTATCTATGTTGTATTTTATTTATTTTGTTGAACATTTCCCAATTTCATTTCAATATAATTTGCTATACAGGAGAGCTTGGGGGTTTGAAAATTTGATACCTCTGGTCTAGGCTATTCTTGAATACCTAAGTTGAAAAGCGCTTCCTATGTCAATGAAATTATATGCTTAGATCCTATTCTTATTTTTGAAACTAATGAATTTTAAAATTTATTTTAAAATTCCCTAAAACTACTTAGTCATTTCACTTTTAGAACCTATAAAAACTTATTTTTCAATGGATTTATTTATTAATTGTAACATCTAACTATAATTAAAAATAGGGGTAATTTTAAAAGTTTACTTTGAAAAAAAAGTCTCTTTTTACACAACCCAGGAGAGTTCGTTTTACTTTTTGTAACTTTTCACCAGAAGGGGGCAGATACCATCTGGGTCAAGATGTGATCATTTCTAGAATCTGGACCCAAATCAGAAATCTGTTAGCAACACAACCAATGTAAGTTACCTAAGCATCTAAACACAGAAAGCTATTTCAGAGACCCATTCAATCATCAAATGGATTAGGTGAACTGAATTGCCATCTACAAAATATGATACATGAAATATCTCTTGGTATTTCCAAGGTTACAAAGAAACAGCAGGTGTTAGAGTAGAGAAGCTGGAGGCTTTTAGTCAGAAGGTTTGAGTTCAAATCCCAACTCTGCCCTATGGGCTGGACATTTCTTTTAAAATTTCCATTTTTTAGTAGTTTAAATGAATGGAATGGTGTAGAGTCCTCTCTCACTCAAAATCTCATGATTTCTCAGCTCTTTAATAGGGAATATTAAATGTTTGATCTCTGTAGTTGGAAAAAAATGCTCAAAATAAGTTCTGATTTTAAAATATGATAAAAATTCCAGGCTGTATGTATGTATAGTATACCATTGTGATTCTCGCTGTTACAGGATCACTACTTCAGGCACCAGGGTCTAAAGGGAAATCTGTCAGAACTTCCTACTTGTAGCTTCTGGGAATGCATCCAGCTCTGAAATCTCTATGGAGGCCAAAACTAATAATAATATAAAAGAATGACATTCCTTAGACTCAGTGTGTTTTTACCACAGGGACCTAATCTGAAAAAAAAAAAAAGCCAGGACACAAGGTACCTAGTATTGGAGAGAGTTGCCTTAGAAGACATGGATTTATGCCTCTGTGTTTTCTTTAGCAATTTTATGAAGGGGCAGTCTCTTAGCTTCTCTGGACTTCATACTCTGAATCTGTGAAATGGGGCTAATACCTGTCCTACCTATCTCATAGGTTTGCCAGAGACATTGTAAAATGAAAAGTGCTCTACAAAGGGAAAGCATTGTTACTTATTATCATAACCTATTACTAAGGCTTTTAAGGCAACTTTGAAAATCTTGCTCTCTGGTCAGTGTATCTAAATCTTTGATTGTGTTGTTTGTGGCTTAAGGAGATTCTCTTCTGAATTACCATAGGAATTATTAATCACCTTCTACATCTCTTAGGTTCTTATTATTATATTGTTATCCATGCCTTTTAATTGTTACTTAGTTTTGTACATGCCTTCTTTCCCTAGGAAAGCACAGACCTTAGGAGCTACTTGGAGGGAGAGAGTACTTAATATTTACTTAAGAATTTACTTAAATGTTTAACATGGTGCTTTGAGCAGGTATTCAATACATACTTTATTTGACTTCATGTCCTTTCTCCTTACAGGATATTAATTTTTTTATAGGATGGAAAAATTAATTTAGTGGATATGTAAAACCTTGAAATGAAAAAATCTCCCCCCCACCCCCACCCAAGATCACAAAGCTTCATTGGCTGACTTATTCTTAATATGTAAGCTGCCAATATGAAGTTAAAAAAATGACTTTGGCAATGTGTGATAATACCTTCCTTCTCCTGATAGGGTATGTACAGTTATTCTTTAGATATTTTTCCAGCTCTGAGAAGTCACTTGCATCTTTTTGTTTCTTTTAAACAATCGCGATGCCCTTATTTATAACAAAACCCTCTATAATCATTTTTTAAATCTCAACAAAAATCCATTCAGCATTTTGAACCAATTTTTTAAAAAAACACACATCTGTTCAGATGCATACTCAATAATCCTATCTGGCAATCAAAAAAAAAAATGATGATTCATCTTGCTGGACTAAGAGCTAGGTTCATATTGTATCTCCTACACTTAGTGATAGTATAGTGACCCTGAGTAATTGACAACTTTTAATCTCCAATTACCTAATTTATAAAGTAGGAATGACCATTCTAATACCTACCTTGAAGGACTGTGATATGAATCAAAATGAGAGAACATGTGTAAAATGCTTTGTAAAACTTTATGGATTATTTAAACCGCAACTGTTACTCTTATTTGGTCTAGATTAATGATTTCATCTATCGAGGGCACTCCCAATGAGTAAATTCCCTTCACTAACACGGATCAGCCAGAGGACAACCTGAAGCCTTAGGGAGTTGTTGGGGCTCTGACAAGTTAAGTGACTTGCACAGTCAGTATGTGTCATAGGAGGGACTTGGACCTAGGTCTTACTGACTCAGAGGCCAGCCCTCTATCCACTATTCTGCATTGCCTCTCCATGTATTATTACCGAATGTAAATCTTCTGTCTCTGTAATCATAAAAAGAAGTCGCAGTTCCCCTGTCCCCCACAGAGTCAATTACCAAAGCACATGGATGTTGATGGTGAGTATTACTGGCGTCTAGCTTCCTAGGATCACTGCAAAGACTTTCCCTCCCCTAATTACAGTAAGAATTACCATCGGGGGTTTGGAACTCAGCAGAAAATCTGCCAGCTCCTTTAAAATAAATAAATAAATGGCGAGCTACTCCCGCCAGTTCCATCGCATGTTTGCAGCCGGCTCATAGACCTGCCAGCAGCACATCTTTCTTAGCCTTCCCCTCAGTGCCTCCTTCAAGTTCAGCCAGATCCCTCCCCTCCCCCAACAAGTCGTCTCCCTCGCCCCCACCCCCGCAGCAAACTGCAGAATGGAAACGCTCCTTGAGCTGCTTCTTACCCGCCTCCCCCTTTACCTCGCCCTTCCCCCACCCGAGGCAATGTAATTGGTTTTGCAGCTAAATCAGGCAGGAGGAGCACAGTTTAGGTCTCAGGCTTTCCCCAGCCAGGGACGTTTTCCCCGCACCCCTCCCCCACCTCATGCAACCAGGACGATCCTCCAGCACGAGCCTCACTCCCCTTTTTCCCATTCATTTGCACCCATATCTGCCAGAACCAAGGAAAGGCCAGGCTTCCCAGAAAGCTGGAGGCTTTCGAGTGACTCCTGTGAGTGTCCTTGACCGGGGATTTATCATCAAAAGGAACATGCACTCTCAGACTTCCCGACAGTTAGCCCTTTCCTTCTAGACTACTTGGTTTGGGAATGTTGCCTTCCTCCCCCGCACACCACTCTTCCTTTTCTCCCCCCTGCCTCCTTTTCTCTTGGTGCTAATCATGAGCCCCCCCGCCCCTGAAAAAATCCTATCTCCTTTCAGGATCAGATCTCCCTGCTAGCAGGGCAGATGAGCATCATCAGAACCCTGAATTGGGATTCCCAACTTCTGAATATAGTTCTCTACTGCAACTTGAGCCGAGTCCAGGACTCAGTTTCCTCCGCTGCAAAACGAGGAGATTGGACAGGACGTTGTCTAAGTTCTCTTTCAGGTCTTTCGGACATCGCTGCACTTGTGCAGACACACGGTAAACCCTTTTGCCCAGTGCTCGTTTTCCTCCATCCCTCCCTCTGCTCCTGTCCCGGGTTCTTACCTGTAGCATGGGGTCCTTGCATCAGGAACGCCTTCAGCTTGCTGGCGGTCACATTGGTACAGAGGCCCCGGCCATCTAAGAGCGCCTGTAAGGGTCTGGGCTCTCCGGGCTGGGGCTGGCAGCTTAGACCGGCTCCGCAGCGCTCAGTGTACACGCCGCACGGGTTGCCCTCTTGCAGGGCGCAGGTCAGGCAGCATCCGCAGCCTGGCTCGCGCACCAGCTCAGCGCAGTCTGGCACCAGCGGCTTGCACTGCTCCAGAGCCCGCGCGTCGCACGGCTCGCAGCGGACCACCGGCCCCACCGCCACCGCCAGCCGGCTTAGCAGCGCCAGTGCAGCTGCGGCCGCTGCCCAGAGCAAGTAAAGCTTGGACACCATAGCAACCAGCAGAGGGGAGGGCTAAAGGCAGCGCGGTAGAGGCGGCCACGAGAGAGGGAGCGAGGGGAAAGAGAAAGAGCGAGAGAGGGGGGACGGGGGTGGGGGTGGGAAGTAGACGGACACACAATGCACCCCCTAAACCTGGCAGAGAGCAAGGGTCTCCGCAGGAACTCCTCAGCAACTCTTCCTCTATAATAATCGTGTTATTATATACTGATACAATAAGACGAGTAGTAAAGAGCCAATTTTGGTTTCCAACTTCTCAAATTACAATCAGCCCTTTAAACCTCTTACTAAATCTATTTCTTCTACTACTACCTCCTTCCCACTCTATCTCCCTCCCCAATAGGGGGGAATTAAAAAAAAAAAACAAGAAATATATAAGCTCGAGTCAGAAGATCTGCTACAAAACTGAGTGCTGGTGGAAGAAAAAAGATGCTATTTTAAAAGGAAATAAAATAAAATAAGGAAACAATGTTCCCTATTTTATTCTTTGTAGGCTCCTGCTCCCTGTAACTCTTTCCTCCCATCTGTTCTCTCATTCAGCTGAAGTCTTGCCTATATAGAGACTCAGCCTAGGACACGCCCCGGAACATGAATAATGAATAACTTGAAGCTCATGCTAAAGGGGAGTGACTAAGAAACTCAGGTTTTGGTTCAGAAAGTCCTACAACCCAGGGCTGGGCGCTTCGTTTGAGTTCAAGTGCGTTTCTTAGAAACTCTCCTTTAAGGAGATGCACGGGATGAATCTTTTAAAGATGCATCATGTGTCTCTTGTTTCAAGGAAAAAGTTTCTCAATATTTCTTCTTTTTTTTGGCACCGTGAGGTATATTACACGAGGACTTGATGGGAGTTGCCCTTCTGGATTTCCATCTTCCAGTCTATGCACTTTGGCATTCAGTTAAAGCACAGACAACCTGGGAGGCGTGTGGCGTGTGCCCTCTCGACACACGCACCCTCGCGCACGCATACATCCATAACATGCACATACACGAATAGAGCTTTCCAGCAAATACTTTGGAAAGAATTCACGTTTCACATTTCACATGACATGCAATTCGTTAACAAAAATTGGAAAAAATCTGACGTCCCCCCTCTTTTTTCCGCACCACAGCCCTCTTCCCATGCTTCCAGTTCTGTGTCCCCAGCACTTCCACATGGCACTGTGGTTCTAACTGACACATTCTCCTTACCTCCTAGCTTTCTCTAGCTCTAAGACAGAACTCTTTGTTAAACTGAATGGACAGAGGAGCAGCTAGGCAAAGGAAGCTGCTGGCGACAGACCCAAAGCGTATCCCTGGCGAATAATTAGAAAACTATCATTTACTATTATTCTCAAACTTGACCTTTTGGAAAATATAAGGTTGCTTTCAAATTCCCTAACTAGAGAAAAAAGAATTAAAAAAAAACATAATTTGAATGGATAATGTGCATTTTTGCTACTGTTACTTTAAAAAAATACTGAGCATGTAAAGAAGGAGACAAGGTCTTCTGCAGGGTCCTAATGATCTAATGCAACTCCTGATTAAATCAGTATTAATTAATGTTGACACAATTTTAGACATGCAGAGGATTCATTTGAATATGCATATATGGCCTGCTTTCAAATCAAAAATGTGCAAATAAATGAAATATTCTTTTCTCACCTTTATTGTTCTCAAATCTGAAAGGAATGTTTTATTATTTTTAGTTCTAGGAAAGGAAAATAGGAGTACAATTGAACTTAGTTTGCAAGCATTTTCTTATATGCACAAATCAGATCCTCTTTGTTATCTCATGTAAGTAATGTTTCATTTATTTTTAATAGGGATGTTAATTATACTAGGTAATTAACAACTAAATAGTTCCCATTCTAGTCCTTTAAATCAGATTATTTTTGAAATCCTAATTTCTAAATGCCAATCTCCTTCTCTTTACTCATTCTTTTCTAATGTTTTGAAATAGAACTCAATTGCAATTCAAGGTTGTCAGCAAATTTTTAAAAAAATGTCATCTATAAATGTTTCAAATGAGAAAACTCATTTTTAAACTGTTCAGATAACACATATCTAATTTGTTTCCTGGCATAAAGGATGATTTACTGACTTCTTTGTCTTCTTATTCATTTCCCCAATTCACCAAGAGAGGTCGCTGGCTGTCCAGGATTAAATCTGCAAATTTAAGATTTGTTAGAGTTCATTTACAAAGAGGTTATTGATCCATTGCTCAAAACTAAGTGAATTTTATGTAGAAATGGTTGTGGAAAGACTTGTTATTATTTTAATACTTTATACATTATTATTTTTAAATATGTTGGGGGCAAGATTGTGTGTTTTAGTTCGAAAGGATTGCCAGAAACTTGGTCCTTAGGAAACATGAAATCATTCCACACCTCTTTCCAAACTTGCAAGAAACATTTTACTATAGGAGAGTGAGTGTGTAAAAAAAGTATGCAGTTCAGAAGAGCAAACACCATTTGAGTTACCCTCTTTATATGTGAAGCAAAGATGTAAAGGAGTTTTCATTAAAAATAAAAAGAAAGAAAAAAGGGGGTGACCAATGGTAAGAAAAGAGAAAATTAGTCTCATCTTCCACATACGCAGCATCATTTTAGTCTTTCTGCTTTATCTTTCTCTGAAATACACAGATGGTGGTGGTGGTGATGGACCTACCTTTATCTGTGGTGCCTATGATGCTATTATCATCACCTAGCATTTCCCCCCCAATATTAACCTTTTTTTCAGTTCTTTCAGGTTGAAAAATCTTCACCTTTCAATTATCCACTGATCACAGTTTCTCCATTTCATGTGAAAAGAAGAGACAGAAGGAAACCTTTCCAGTTAGATCTTAAAATAGCCATAATGACCTTGAGACTTAAAATAACTTAGTGGTTATGTATTCAAAAAAATTGTTAATATCACATTTCCACCACTCAGTTAAAGAAAATGTTAACTCTGAGACCTTGACTGATAAGTATTCTCAAATATGTGTGTATATTGGGCCAGATAGATTTTCTTTTTTCACCTATGTTCTTGTGAAATGTAAATCTCAGAAAATGAGAAAAACTAAATTAAAAAAAAAACACACCTTATTACTGTTTCCATTCCCCTTAAAAGAAAGTGACATTTCTTTTGCAGTTCTCCGTGTTAAAGAAATACATATTGGGAACATTAGTGCTCTGGAGGGCTTAGGGGGAGCCAGAGCACCATTGTTCCTGGATGGCTTAGATTAGCTGTTCTGAATCTCTCTTGCAAACCTAGAGGGAATGAAAAGAAGTGTTACAGATCAAAAGCTAATTGAAAGTTTCCAAAAACCATTCCAAAATGTTAATTGAATTTTTTATACAGTTTTCAATCACTTTGATCAATAAACTTTGTAATAAATTAACCATATATCCAGCATTTATGTAGCATAAATGAAACTTTTGGTTAACCTGAAAAAAAATGGAGTACGAGGAAGCAGATGTCGTTGTGTGAGCAAATTTAAAATAACAAGCATTCATTAATCATTTATTATGCCTTAAGTATCCTGCTTAGCACTGGGGATGCAAGGGAAGGCAAAAAACAATCCCTGTCCTCAAGGAGCTCATGTTCTGATGGAGGAGACAGCATGACAGCTAGCGACTTTATACAATAGAGATAGTATCAGAGGGAAGGTACCAGCACTGAGTCAGAGAGGGAAAGGTTTCTTTCAGAAGGTGGGATTTTTAGCTGACTTGCAGAAAGTTAGGGAAAGCAGGAGGCAGAGGTGAGGATGGAGAGAGAGCATGAGATCCAGACAATGAAAAGGCATGGAGATAGGGGAGGGAGTGTTGTGTGTGGGGGGAACAGCAAAGAGGCCAGGTTTGTGGATTGTAGAGTCTAGGAAATTAGGAAAGGTATGAAGGGACCAGGTTAGGAAGGGCTTAAAGAGACAAAAAGACCATTCGATATTTGAGCCTGGGGACAGATCTGAACTCTACAAAATCAGTTTGGCAATTGAGTGGTAGATGATCTGGAAGGGGGAGAGACTTTTAATAGAGTTAACAACCAGAAAGCTGACTTTTTTTATAATTGTCCAGGTGTGAAGTGATGAGGGCCTGTAATGGGGTTATGGCAACATCAGAGGAGAGAAGGGAGTGTCTATATACATATATACATACATATATATATATATATATATATATATATATATATATATATATATAGTGAGTACGTAAATGAATATATAGATATAGCAATATCTATATACATATATGTATGTATATGACTCTGTGCATGTGTGTGTATTGCCAGGGTAGAATCTATAAGACTTGGCAACAGATTGGATATGGGAATGAATGTAAGGGCAGAATTAAAACTGATATTCAGGCTTCTAGCCTAGAGGGGAGGATCGTGGTTCTCTAAATAGCAAATTGGATTGGAATCAAACCTGATTTACAAGACTTTTTTCTTGGATCAAATCATGTGTACTTGGTTAATTGGAAGGTCAATAGCTGTATTTGGAATGATAATGACTAAGTTTGGCTGTAAGGAGATTTTTCCCCCTTGCCCACTCTGCAGAAGTGGAAGACTGTGAATGTGGAACACTGCCTATAGTGTTAGGCTTGGTCTAACAAGGTGATTAAGAGGAACTCTTTGACCCTGTCCTAATAGAGATAATTTAGGCCTGTTTGCTCTTTATAACCCCTTGGGGATTTTCTTGACAAAGATACTGGAGTGCTTTACCATTTCCATTTCCTTCTCTCACTCATTTTACAGATGAAGAAACAGGCAAACAATGTTAAGTGACTTGCCCAGGGTCACCCAACTAGTAAGTGTCTGAGGTCACCTTTGAACTCAAGTCCTCTTACATCTAGAGTTGGAGCTCTGCCCACTGTGCCACCTTACCTGTTAGTTCCATCCATCCCAGGCCTGATCAGTTTCTCCTGGTCATTCAAATCATGCTCATACCCTTAGTTTTGCTAAGTTTCTTCTGTTTTTCTATCTGCTACAGTTGTCTCTGCTTTCTATTTCTCTTTGTGAAAGGGATGTAGAGATATCTACGTGTATATATGTATAACATCTCCGCATACATTTATATACAATATACATATATAATATATATTCAGAAATGAATATTTCTGTTATGAAATATTTGGTTATATAAAAGCAAAATAAATAATGATACAAAATAAAAAATACAGCTGTGATGATAACTGACTTTTTGGCAAGGGGAAGGCACTTCTAATAGAAGTTATTAGTCCTGTATCTCAATACCTATCATAATGTCTTGCCTATCAGCAAGCACCGAAGATGGGGGCCAAGCCAATGAAGTATTATTCACACAGACTGGATCAGCCCCCAACTTTATCATCACCGATTTCACCCTATAGGGTGCGTACTGTTGGACACTGAAAGCCCTTCCCAGTCTGGCCCCACTCACTCCTACCTCCTCAGACTTCTTACCATTTACTGCCTTCCACACACTCTATAATCTGATATAATGGCCCTGCTCTTCCTCATCTATAATAGGGGTTGTTTCCCACTCCTAGAATGCTCTCTCTTGTCACCTTTGCTTCTTGGACTTCCTTCAAGACTCAGCCCAAATCCTTCCCTCCATACTAGTGTCTTGCCTTTGAGATTGCTTTCTATTTACAATGAATATAACTTGAATGTATTTTTTTTTTGCATGCAGTGTCCTCCATTGGACTGTGAACTTGTTGAGAGTAGGGAGAGAGAGACTTTCTTTGCTCTCCAGTGTCTAGCACACAGTAGGCACTTAATAAATGCTTGTTGCCTGATTGTATGGCTTCTGGAGAGGCACAAGCCATGGTCTTAGAGACTCACAGACACCCAGTTCAATATACTGAATTCACAAAAAGAGAGCCTAGAAGATAATACCAAGATGGACCCAGTGGCATGGCTCTTCCCAGACTCAGCATCATCTCTACCTATAATTGTGTTATTTTCTTATAGAGATAAGAATAATTCACATATCTATAGCACTTTCAAGTATGCGAACTACTTTGTCAATGACAATTCCATCAGATAGGCAAACTGCCACACTTCCCTACAGTTTAGTTTCCTCTTCTAAAATGAGGGGGTTGGAATACATGGAATCTGGCATTCCTTCTAACTCCCCAGATCAATGATCCAATAAGGTGAGGGCAAAGACATTTCCCCTCCCTTTCTTCACTCCCTCTTACCCCCATCCTGTGAAAATATCAATTTCTTGCTTATTTTTCTCTTTCAAGTAAGTGTCTGCAGTTGTACCTTGCATCAAACTACTTTTGGGACCTTATATTTGCACAGTTTAAATGGGTTTATATCTTACTTGCCAACATTTGGCATGAATTTGATAGGTTAACTACATTTGCATGGTTTGTCAAAATGTCAGTTCAAGGAAAGCATAAACATGGAAAAGGAAAAGGAGAATATTGAATTTGATTAAGGATGCCCATACCACATGGATTTGGGAACAAAATCTGACATGAAGGGGAACATGTGTTATAGACTGATATCAAATTGCTATGTTTACAAGGTATTTCCTTCCCTAAAATTTGGGTCAGAAGGATAGGGCCACACAGAGACTTTACTTTTTAAATAAATGAACCACGGGGGATAGCAAAACAGACCTCAAACCCTGAATAAATACTTAGACCTGGGCACAGCAGATTAGCCGGGCTGCAAATAATCCTAATAATTGCACTGATTATACTACTAACATTTGTATAGCACTTAAAGATTTGTTATGACATAGATATGAATTCAAATGAGGTAAGATATAAGCCTGGTATGCGTGTATATATGTCTACACACATACATCTTCATACGTTATTCAAAGAGGACCAACAGACAATGACATCACAAGGCTGTCTTGACTTGAACATGAACTAGCTTCAAGTGAGGTAGACCTGTGCAAAGTCATTAGCCTCATTGTCTACTTCAGAGTCATTAAAGTCCAGTGGCAAGCCAGAAGGCAAGATGACTGGTGATGGCCCTGCATTTCTTACGTTCTTCTGAAAACAGTGGAAAGGCAATTGAGGGAAAGGAACAAAGCAACAGGGGAGATATTTTGTTGTTTTTTTCCTTTCCTCTTAATTGAAGTCAACGGAACACATGACTCTTTAAGACAAGGCAGAGACGTAGGCAGAGGTAAACTGATAAAGAGTTATGAACCAAAGACACTATTTAATGATGACTCATTTTATTTGATCTGGAGAGCAATGAGAGAGTCAAAGGGGGTTTTTGAGGAAAGAGATAACATGGTCAAAGTATCTAGAGAAGTTTGATAGCAAGATTAGATTTCCAGCACCAGTCTATCTCCCTTTTCCATAAGCTAAGCTTTCACTGGTGCTGACACATTAAGTCTCTGACTATACTTTGTTAATAACATGGCCTTTGATGGAATTTGTTTTTAAACAAACATTTATTTGTTCACTTTTTTGTTTTATTTTCAGAATATATATTGTTTTTTAGACATGCCTAATACTTCTGTTAAAGTACAGTCATTATAATGTCAATGCAAATGCCACATATACATATAAAGGTGCATCTTATCTCATTTGAGCCCATGTACATATTATGCTTAGTATGTGCAAGGAATAGGGAAAGGCAATGAATATTCCTGTTCTCCATCACTCCCTTTCCCCCAGTGAAGCCTCCCTATTCTCAATGAGCTTACTTTCTATCAGGCTGGAAGACTCAGTTTTCCTGCCTTCTGTCCAAGGCACAGGGACACCACATTAATGACATCCTTTTTTCTTCCCTTAGTCATATCAAAGTCAGAGACTGGGTAATCCTGAAACCCCTAGAATTTCCTTGCCCTAAGTTCTAATCAATCAATCACATATATAAACTTACATAATCTATACATAAGCACAAAATACACAACAGAAAAAATAAATATAAAATAAGTGCAAGGTAATTAGGGTTAGAAGGAATTAGTGAATAGGGAAAGGAAATCTGGAAAGGCTTTGGGGAAACAGTGATGATTGAGTTGAGTCTTGAAGGATAAGGTGGAGGTGAGAAAGGAGAGCATTACAGGCATGGAAAATAGTGCAAATGCACAGAGAAAGGAGATGTATGCAATGTAAAGAAGGTCAGTTTGGCCTTATAATTATATAAAAGAGATTATTTCCATTGCTTGTTTGCTTAATAAAAACCTATACTTTATTTCTTACTACCTTTATTCATAATTCAGTGGTTATCTTTTACCATCATTTGATGGCTTCTACTATTATCTGTACAAGCAAAAGCTCTGGCAACTAAAATTCTACCTTCCTTGATGTACTTAAAGAGAATCTTTAGGGAATCCATTTCATTTAAAAGTGAAGTTGATTTATATATCTTTGTCATTTCAGCTTTTCTAGAAAAACTGATGCCTTTCCAAATCTTGCCTTGTGAGTGGTACCATCCTGAGGATAAAGCAAGAATTCAGTCATTCAGTATTCATAATTTTCAGATAGATTTGCCTGGACTCTGAATGTATTTGGATCGTTATGGATCTGGAGGTCATTTCCACCAACCTTCTCCCATTTTACAGCAGAGGAGGCTGAGACCTAGAGCAGTAACATGACTTTCCCAGGGTAACCTAGGTAGGAAGTAGAAGAACCTGGCTTCAAGTCCAGTTCTTCTAACACCAAATCCAGTGTTCTTTTCACTGTACTAAAATGTCTCCAAATGCTTAGAAAGTATAAATAAAATTCCCTACATGGCAAGGGGCAACAATCAATCAGTATTTATAGATTTAAGTGCCTACTATTGCACATTGCTGGACATTGCCATAGTAGGAAGATCATTGACCTTGGGATCACAAGACCTAGTTTTCCATACTTCATTTGCAAATTACTTCTTGCATAACTTTAGGCAGGTTATTTCACCTTTCTAAGCTGAGATATCCTTAACTGTAGAAAGAGGAAGTGATCTGGTGAAACCTAATAGAATTATTTCTTCATGAAACAATGACTGGATGGTGAATTTGGCTATATTCCTTTGCATTTGTAACTACTGAGTCAGAAACTACTTCATAATAAGGACCGGAAAATATTTCTAGGGACTGCACTTGAGTCTGTTGGATACTTGTATTTTTCATAGACATCTTAAGGTAAATATTTTCAAAACTATACTCAGTAACTCTGCTCTCAGTCTCTTCACTTACTAACTTCTTTATTTAGGGAACCACCATTTTTCTAGTGACCTAGGTTCATAGCCTTGGAGTCATCCTACATACACATTTCCCTTTCCCTCACCTCCCATATCCAATCAGTTCCTAGCTTCGCTGATTCTAACTCCATAGTTCTCCCATTCAGCCCCTCCTCTCTTCTCCCATCTCCACTATCCTAGTTCAGGTCCTCTTCATTTGTCAACTGTACATTTCAAAAGACTTTTAAAATGTCTCCTTTCCTCTAGTCTCTCCTCTCTCCATACAACTTCCATACAGATGCCAAATTGATATAACTAAAATGCGATATGGCTGTGTTCCTCCCATGCTTAAGAAGCTTTACTAGTTCCAAATTGCCTCTAGGATAAAACACATCTTCCTTTTTTGGACTTTTAAAGTCTCTCATAATCAAGCTGCTTTTTCACATTTAATCCTGCTTTTCTAGATTTTTTACACATTGCTCTCCCTTTGTATTCTATCCTAATTAGCCCATTTGAGGTTCCCAGCACAAAACATTTTATTTCCCATCTCTGTGATTTAATGCAGTGTGTGCCACATGCCTGCAATTTATTCTCACCATATTTCAACTTCATAAAATTACTAGATATCTTTAACATTTGGTTTTCTAGGAACACCTCACTCTATGGCTTGTGTCCCTCTCATAATGACTTGTGTCCCTCCCCCCACAACTTGTTATTGATCTTACATGTAATTAGTATGTACTCCTCTGTGTTCATGTTGCTTTCCTCTAGGAGAATGTGAGCTCCTTTTGTGCAAAGACTATTTATGTTGTCTTCGTATGCCCCACACCTAGCGTGTTCATCTACATTACTTATCTAAGGCTACTGGACATGCTAGGGTCTGAGGACACATTGAAAAAATGCCCATATTCAGTGCTTAATAAATGCTTGTTGAATTGAATTGAATATTTAGAAAGTATTGTGTGGTGACCCTTTTCCTTGGAGAATCATGTTGGTATTTTTATGTATGAATTTAATTTCAGCTTCTCTGTTAAAAAGATAACTTCAGATTTGGAATTGATGCCAAGCTTCATGCTCCTTTTTGATACAGTAGCACCTATTTGTACAATATACTTAAATAACAGATTTAATTTTTAAGTGAATAATAGCACGGTTGATTCATACAGAATTTCATTAGGCATCCTTCCATCTGAGGGTACTTAGGTGAAATACTCTTAGAACTCACCAAGTGCTTTCTCTTGAGATACCTATGGAGTACACATTATCATCCCCATTTGCTGAAGGACAAAATTGAATTACAGAAAAAGTGAAATGACCCACCCTGCATCAGACCATTCATTAATATTTCAGGATGGGAAACCAAATCCTTTGACTCTGAATTCAGTGTTTTCACAGAGGTTTCAGTTCCCTGAGATGGGTGAGTAACTGGACTGACAACTTCTTAAGGTACTTTTCAGATACAAGATCATGAATCTGGTTACCTTGCCTCAGGAAGAAACATGAGGAGAGAGAGGGAGAGAGAGGGAGAGGGAGAAGGAGAGAGAGAGAGAGAGAGAGAGAGAGAGAGAGAGAGAGAGAGAGAGAGAGAGAGAGAGAATCAGAGACAGAGAGAGAGAGACAGAAGAAAAATCGTTTACTACAGGGAATAGCTACATTTTCATCTTTGCAGATATTTCTGCCTGTCACTCCCTGAAAAGCATTTATTTTCTAATAAAGTACCATTTGTTGTTCTTAA
>CM053772.1:66765935-66875448 GCA_028658325.1 Potorous gilbertii | reverse complement strand
TCTAACATTCCAGAGCTACTCTAGTGTATAGACCCTTCAATGTTCGAGCTGGGACTTCATATGTTGTGACATGCAAATCAAGGCAAAGAGAACCCAGGTATCTATGTCAAAGGTGTGTATTTATACTCATGTTATGTTGGTTTTAACACTGCAGATACATTTCCTTTCCAGATCGGTGGTTACATTTAGGAATTCATCAACCATTCTGATTGATACTGCCTTGGCATCTTCTTCTGAGGTCCTGAAGTTGTGTTCATTCTCTTTTTTTTCCAAATAAAGTAAACTTACATACTTATATGAATATTATATACTTATATGAATATTATGTAAAAGACCCCTATGCAATCAGTTGAAAACTAATCTCTTAAAAAGCAAAATATGGGAGGGATATTTTGGAGTAGCTTTTTCTGTCACTGATTGTATTCTTAAAAATGTCATTTTCAGTCCTTCAATTGTGTTCTAGCCAAACAGATGCATGAGATCCAATTCATCATGGATGATGCTAAATGTGTGGTCTTCTGTCTTCTATTGCTGTATTTTTTTAGAGGTGTGCATTTGCCAAGATTGGTACGTGTACTCTTTAGATGTAAACTTGAGAATTTCTTCTTAAGTCTCCTCTGATCTCCTGGGGATATATGTGTAGAATTTAGAAATGGTTCCAATTTTAAATCATAAAGGGAACAGGGAGTTTTCATGAGAAACAATGAGAATTAATCACAGGGCAAAAAAACCAAGACATGGGGTATCTCCAAAACATTGGGATTTCCACTGTTTTTATCTTATTTTTGTCTTCTATTTTTAAAACATAAAGCAGATGAGACCTTAGAGATCTGCTATTATAATGACCTCATTTGACAGGTAGGGAGATTGAGGCCAAGAGAAGAGGATGTCATCAAGGTAACAGAAGGATTACAAAACAGACCCAGATTTTATAATTTCAAGCCTCGTGTTTTACCCATTATTCTACAAGGCCTCCCAAATGTCTCTGAATCCCTAAAGTATTTGTCTGGCATAGCTAAAGCTGAATAAATATTTGCTTAAACAACAAAAAAGTAGTTGACATTTACATATGCATTTTTTCCTGCTTTCTCCAAGACAGTTGGTGCTAGAAATATCTCCATTGTACAGATTAGGAGAATGAGACTAAGAAAGGTTAATTCAGAAAAGTCTTGAACCTTTTTGTGACTTCCAGGATAAATATAAAATCTTCTGTATTTTGGAGTCCCTCATCCCCTAGTCTTTTTGTGCCTTTGAGTTGCCTTACACCCCTGAAATATCCTATGATTGAACGACCCCAACTCCGTTGTTATGGCATCTCCCAACTCTGCATTTTCACCAACTGTCCCTAATGCCTTCAATTCTTTCCTTCCCCATCTCCAACACCCAGCTTCACTGATTTCTTTTAAGTCTCAAATAAAATCTCAGGGGGGCGGAGCCAAGATGGCGGAGTGAGAGGAATGACTCACCTAAACTCTCGGACAAACTCCTTCAGGTACCTCTGAAAGGAGAATCTGACCAAATTTTGGAGGTGTAGAATCCAGTGGGAGACAGAGGGTGATGGGTTCAGAGCTCAGGTTGGACAGGAAGGTCCACAGGAAGTATCTGTTACACGGGGGTGAGCCCACAACGCACAGTGCTGCATAGCCAGCACAGCGGAACAGAAGGAACCCGAGAAACCTGAGCTGCTGGCGGAACCAGAGGAGTGGCACCAAGTGCAGGAGACAAGCCAAACCAAGTCAGTGAGAGCCACTGAGTGCCAGATATCAGCGCAGCAGCTCCTGAGACCTTCAGCCCAAAGATCAAACTTCGGTAAGTCACCTACCTGAACTTCCGGGAGTCAGGATGTTGGAGTGATCAGTAAATACTCTCTCCTCCCCCCTTGATGACCATGAAAGAACCATAAAATATTTCCCCAGAAAAATCCCAGATCAGCAAAAACAGCAGAAGGAGGCCAATAGTCTCACAACACCTGAGATAAGGAAAATAGCTAAGGGGGTTCCTCCTATGGTGGCAGAGGCAAACCGGAAGGACAGAGGACCCAGGGCAGGGAAAACTTGCACTAGGACCCAGGCAAGCCTCAGCACCAGGAGAGGAGCCCCAGCAGGAGTGGGAACACACATTAGCATCTAGGCATGCCTCAGCTGTCCAAGGGAATCAGAAAGACAATAGGGCAGTTGGGATTACCATCCCCTGAGCTTGCCTTTGCCTCAGGTCAGCTGAGGAAATCTCCTGTGACCAGACCACTCCTCTTCCACACTTAACAAACTAAACCCAGGGCTGCTTGGGGAAACAAACACCAAACAAAAACCTGCTTTTAGCTTTTTCACACATCAGCTCAGCAAAAAGTTCTCTAGCTTTGCACTGAAAGAACCAGAAGCCACAACACTCAATCAACATCATGAACAAGAAAAAGCAGAGGACCGAAAGATCCGTAGAATCTATGGGGATAAGGACCAAAACACAAATACCAAAGAGGTTAGAGCTGAGACTGTACTGCCATCTGAATCTTCAGAAGGGACTATGAGCTGCTTGCAAGCATAAGCAGCTCTCCTGGAACAGCTGAAGAAGGAAATAGAAGATAAACTGGCCAATGATCTTAAAATTACTAAGAAAGAATTCACTGATGAGAACATCTCTTTGAAAAGGAAAATTGAACAAATGGAAAAGGAAGTTCAAAAATTAACTGGAGAAAAATCAAATAAAATCTCACCATTGATAAGAAGCTTTTCCTAACTCCCCCCTCCCTAGTAAATTATTTCCCATTTATCTTGTACATAACATTGTAGGAATCTTTTTTCTTACGCTTTTTATACAGTAACACTATCTATACATCATATGGGCTCTCCATTGATTATCTCTCACCTTTACCATATAAATAGCCCATCTATTGTTTTTTTTTATGTTCTACTGCAATTTTGTTGATTTGTTAAGTATTTCTGCAGTACATTAAAAATATTTTTATTCTTTTTAAATTTAAATACAAAACAAGAACAAAAAGAACATTTTCATGGACACAACAGAACTTAAAGAGAAAATTCAATATAAAATCCCTACTTTGCATTTCAGACTATTTACCTTTTTGTGAAAAACTATATAGTAAATACTACAAGTTTTTCTAAAGCTACCCATTGTTTTCATGCTTCCTTCTAAGTTTTCTTTTGTTCTCTACTATGCACTTTTTATTTTTTTCTACCTCCCTCCATCACCACCCTACCCTTGAAAAGACTACAATTAAACATGAATATATGTATACATGCATATTTACATGCATATACACATATGTAAAAACATTTTATGTATGTCCAATTATGAGTTCTTTCTCTGGAGGTGGATAGACTTTTCCTTCTTACATCCAAGTCTTTCCACGTTTTTCCAAAATCAACTAGCTCATCATTTCTTAAAGTGTAGTGATATTCCATCACAAACATTTACCACAACCTATTGAGTCATTCCCTAAAATGAAGGGTATATATCATATTGAGCCATCTGATAGGTATAAGATGATATGTCACAGTTGCATTGATTGGAATTTCTCTATCTTTTGTTTTTAATCACACATTTTCTTGGGGAAATTAATCCAAAGTCTCTGCCAGTTTTTGACTCAAAATATATCACATTTAAAATCCTATCACTGTTACTAAAATTATAATGAGCTACCTAAGGTCTAAAGGTCTGTTGTTCGTTTCCCGTCATTTCAGTCATGTCCAACTCTTTATGACCTCGTTTGGGATTTTCTTCACAAAGATATTGCAGTGGTTTGTCATTTCCTTCTCCAACCTATCTTACAGATGAAGAAAATGAGGCTATTGGATTTGGCAACTGAAATGGTTCTCTCCAAAGTTAATGATATCTCAGTTGCCAAATCCAATAATCTTTTCACAATTCTCATTCTCTACAGTCTTTGGCACTTTGGCTACAGTCTTTGGTCAATATCTCCTTCTTGATAGTCTCCTCTCTCTAGGTTTTCAGGACACTGTTTTCTCCTGGTTCTCCTCCTCTCTGACTGCTCATTCTCTCTCTACTTTGCTTGATTATCCTCCAGATCACTCCGTCTCACTATAAGTATCCTTCAGGGTTCAGACCAGCAACCTCTTCTCTTCTCTCCTCTCCCTATACTACTTCATTTCATGGTTATTTGGCAATTAAGATATCAGTAGCTTTGGAGAGAGTCATTTCAGTGAAATGATAAGATCAGAAGTCAGATTGTAAGGGGTTAAGAAAAGAGTGAAAGGACACAAAGTGGAAGTACCTATTGTACATAGGCTATCTTACAAAAATTCTTACTTGCTCCTTCCATCCCTGCTATCCTCCTTAATCTCTTCTGCTCTTTGTAGCTAAATTCCTCAAAAAGTCCATCTACAATACAGAGGAGGCATCTATCATAGGTCTGATTTTTTCACTACCATGGTTTTAATTACCCTCTCCATGGCGAAGAATCTTAGACCTTACCTATCCTGACCCAATCTCTCTACTGATCTCCAATCACCTATATCCAACTGTCTTTCAGACATCTTGCACTGGAAGTAGAGTATCTTAAAAAAATAGAACCCATCATCTTTTATTCCTAAACTAGATCCTCTTCCTCCCTTCTCTACTATCACCAACCTCCTAGTCCCTCAGGCTCACAATCTAGGAGTTATCTTGTATTCTGCACTATCTTTCAGCCCTCATATTCAATCTGTTCTTATAGAATTACTTAAAGAAAATTTCATCTTTGCAGTATCTCTCAAATATACTCCCTTCTCTACTCTGACACTGCTAGTATCATCTCACACCTGGATTATTTTGATAGTCTATTAGTGGGTCTGTCCACCTAAAGTTTCTCCCTACTCCAGTCCATCCTATATTCAATCACTAAGGTTATTTTCTAAAAATTCAGGTCCTATCATATCACCTCCCTATCCCCCATTCAATAAACAACAATGGCTTCCTATTGCACCTGAATCAAATACAGAAATGTTGTGTTATTCAAAGCCCTTCATAACTCAGCTTCCTCCTATTTTCCCAGTCTTCTACAGCCTAATCTCCAACATGTACTCTTAAATTCAGTGATAACTAACCCTAACCCTCCTGATTGTTCTATTAATAAGTTGTTCTATCTCTTGGATCTGGGTATTTTCTCTGGCTATGCCCCTTATCCAGAATGTCCTCCCCCTTTAACTATATATCTCCCTGGATTTTTTTCAGTCCCAACAAAAATCTAACTTTTTACAGAAAGCCTTCCCCAACTCTTCTTAATTCCAATGCCTTTCGGTTATTAATTATTTCCTATTTATCTGGTATATATATTTTGGTGAGTATGTGTGTGTATACATGCATACACACATATACATGTGTGTGTATATGTATATATATGTATATATACATATATATACATATATGTATATATACATATACATATATGGAGAGAGAGAGAGAGAGAGAGAGGGAGGGAGAGAGATCTTTTCATGTTGTCTCCCAATTAGATCTTAAGCAGGCACTGTCTGTTGTCCCTAGCACTTAGCACATGCCCAGCACATAGTGGGTATAATGTTGATTGACTGAAGTTATCCCAACTATAATCAAAAAATCTAGAAATATTGCTAGTGTATAATCAAAATCTTGCCAAACAACCTATTCCAGTCTTCTTTATTTCAAGACTACAGAGGTGGAAGAAAATAAAATATTCTTATGTCATTCATTAAAAACAATCTCTATTTTTACACTGAAGTACAGTTAGGTTATTCTAATTGCCATCAAATGACATCATTTTATAAATATGTTAACAATTAGTTATGAAAAGGAAAATGATAATCACATTTTCTAGAATGACTCTTCCAGACCTATATTCGAACAATGTCTTTGATCATGGAATTTTGAACTGGAAGAGATGTTGAAAATCATCCACTCCAACCCTGATTGATCTCAGGAAGGTAAAAAGTTACACAGGGAGTAAATGAAAGAGGTAGAATTTGAACTCAGTCTTTGAAATGAGAAGTTGCTGACTGCAAAAATTAACCATCATGCACTATTACAAAGTACAATAATCATTCATCATTACTAAAAACCTCAATTAGAACTCTCAAGACTCATCAATTAAAGTGAAAGACAAATCTCTAGATTCACACTATTGTGTCACTTTTATCTTCATATACATTTTTTAAGATTTTGAGGGAGTAATTTTTGTTCTACAACAACAGATACTTCCCCTGAAAAAACACACATGAAGTTCATCTGCCTCTCAATAGGTCATTGTCAACAGAAAGAAGAGATATGTCTCTACCTTGATAATAAGATTCTGAAATTAGCTACTGAATTTGACTAATAAGTTTCTAATTTTATCATGCTAAACTTTTTGGTCACATGAAAGAATGGAGACACAGCTAAGTAAGTGATTTATAGTCACACAGCTAAGAGGGATATTTGTTTGTCTGTTTCATGCTTGCTAAAGTCTTATACCCCAATAATCCTTTCTTCACTTCTATCAACTAAGCTATGACTATCTTTCTTTCATCAAAATATTCTATATCATGGTTTTCTCTGCCTCAATCTACTCTAATCTGAAAATGACCAATTAATATGACATTTCCCTAATCATTCTGAACATTCATCTCCTTCAGTAGTATTTTGAATAAAAATATCTGTCAATATAGAGAATTTGTACCTATAAAAATGCCTTTAAAGTGAAATTTCAGGACATCAAGTGATCCTTCCAAGTTTTCCAGTGCTGAGGGTTTCACTGTCTTCTTACTCTAGCTAGCCAACAACATTTTATCACTTGCTAATTTACTGCAAATGCTTTCTTTTATTTGACTAGTTTCCACCAGTCTGCAACAAGCTGAATAGTGGGATAGGGAAGGTTTGAATATTTGAAAATGGGAATCCCATGGCTTTGTTTTTAAACTTATTTCTGGTTTTATCCTACCCAGAGTAAAATTATGTATATTGAATGATAGAAAATGAAAAGCAATAGACATTCCTTAGAGTTTAGCCAAAAATATTCAGAAATTTTATTTTCATGTATTTTTAATTGCTCAGTATGTTTGTTCTAGCAACCCCATAATTCTCTAAGTTCCTCGAGGACTGAAACAAAAATGTCCATTTCTTTCATATACCCAACAGTGTTTAGTACACTGTTTTTAAACAGAATGGTGATGGGATGTTTAAAACTAGTTATTACCTTTCTTCTAGTCCAAATAAAAAAGGCTTGAATAATGTGGAACCTTTATGATTGTTTGTTTTTTTAAAAAGATTAAAGAGAGAAGGATTTTTTAAATATTAATTTTGCTTTTTTGGTATTGAAATGATACTTCTATGCTGTGAAAATTAACGTTTTCTTTTTTAGTGTCCTTAGGGTAATAGTCTCTTGGACCAATCAGAGTTGTACATGTGTCCTTCTTTGCCTGGTATAGCTTTTCTTGGGCAAAATAAACAACCACTAGGTGCCAGTGTTGTTCTACCAAGAGATATCTTAAAAGGTACTGTCATACTCACTTTTAGACATCATGGATACCTGGAAAGTAGCTCAAAATTAGATCCTTGGTAAGCAAAATTTTGATTCCATGCTTGAGTATGCATGTATGTGCTGTTTCATTGGTCTGTTGGCAAGTCCTTTGGATCATGGGGGTCATTGGAAGAAACCATATTGGCTAAAGACTACCAGGAGAGAGACAGGTGTTTATCAGATGGTGTTGAATGAACAGAGACTCAAAATAGGAAAAAACAAAAAGAAAAAAATGTAGATACTGTCTTATTTAATCAGGCAGAAAAAAGTACATAGTAAAATTGAGAATGTGGTTAAAGCCAGTTTGAAGGATGACATGAGATCATGTTTTATTTATATCACAATTTAAATCACTTAATTAATATGAATTTTATTTATATCACTTTAATTTTAACCCCTCCCTCCAATATATTTCAGCTTAGGAGGACAATAGCTTGGTTTAACACATCCTTATTTTGAAAGACTTTGGTTAAGATGGTTCATTTAATTCCATCTATTAAAGCAAAAGTATAACAACTTTATACCTTTCTTGCAAGCATCAGGCTGAGCCTCTTATTCTATATACTTAATAATTTTTGTTTTCCTTTTTATGGGATTGACCAGAATGCTTCATTATTTCACTTACTTTATGATAAAGCTTCCTTAATAAGCAATAGTGTGTGGTAGGGGGAGATGGAAAGGAAGAATGATTGCCACAATGGTTATACTGGTCATCTTCCCCTTCCCCAAGCAAAATTTTGCAAGAAAGATTTTTTTTCTTTAGAGAAGATTAATTCTAGATCTAGTGAATATGTTAAAATGCATTTGTTTTTAAAATACTCCACCTGGATGTTAATAGAAATTAGTAATTAGATCATTAATCTGAGGATCAAAGCATCTATCATTGCAAAAATGAGTGATTATCTATCGATCCATCTCTATCCATCTAGCTGTTCCTTCTCTCTTCCTCTTCTGGATGGCTCATCACGGTATATAGATAACCCCAGCTTTTTAAATATCACAAATGAATTGTGCAACTTTTACCCCTGACTCTGTACTGTAATTAGATGGTCTGGGTTCAAATCATTCTTCTGGGGTTTATTATCATTGTGACCTTGGGCAAGTCATTTAACCTCTCTGTGTCAGTTTCCTTATGTATAAAATTAAGGGTTGAGATTGTAAGAGAGAGATTCTGAAGTCTCTTGTTTTAGATTTACGATCCATGTGAATGTGCCTAAGGTCACAAGACAGTGAGTGAATATCTGAAGGGGATGCAAAACCAAGCTTTCCTAACTCCAAGAATAAAATCTCCCAACCAACAGTCTCTAAATTATAGGCTTGCATATGTGCTTTTGTTTATATAGATACTCCTACACCTTTTGTGTTTATAGATACTCCTGCATCTTCTGATTTAATGATAATGTGTAGTAATCAAATGAAATATTTGTAAATTGCTTAAAACAGTACTTTGTATATAGTAAGTACTTAATAAATGCTCATTCTTTTCTCCTCTTCTACTAATTTCTAGTCTCATGCCCTTGCTTCATTACTCTTTTGGTACTTGATGGCAAAGTATATGGATCACTAAATGAATGTATTTTATATGCACACACACATACACATATGCACATATGCAAATGGTATATATGCATATGCGTATGGCTTTGTTATAACATGGTTACTCAAATCAGCAATAAGTTAATTAGATTTAAAGACTAAACTTACTGCAAGATATGCCCTGTATTAACCAGTTAAATAGTAACAATTGTAAATAAACATCACTTTTTAATGATGTTTAATAATGTAATCATGTTTAGTTTGCTTGAACATGCAAAATATTTTTGTCCACTCAACTCATTTTTGAGGGAATAACATGTAATGTTCTCCCAGCTTTCTGTCTTTGGGACTCTCAGTGCTATCTTCTCTGTATCTGTCATCTTTCACTAGAGTAACTCCATTCTGAAGATAATCCAATAATGGAAGCATTAACAGTGAGTGAATCACAAATGAAAAGGGTAGAAATGCTCAGAGTTAGCAACTAGTCTCATGTCTATGCATTTTCTACAATTAGTCATACTTCCAATGAAGTCTTCCTGTCAGATAAATCATGATGGAAGGAGTTGTGTTCATCCTTATATAAGTACCTGTATATGTCCTTATAGAGAGAGACAGAGAAAGAGAAAGAAAGAAAGAAAGAAAGAAAGAAAGCAAGAAAGAAAGAAAAAAGAAAGGAAGGAAGGAAGAAAGAAAGAAAGAGAGAGAGAAAGGAAGGAAGGAAGGAAGAGAAAGAGGGAGGGGGAGATAGAGGGAGAGAGGAAGGGAAAAGAGAGAGAGGGAAAGGGAGAGAAAGAGAGAGAGAAGGAGGAGGAGGAAGGGAAAGAACACTATGCTGCAGTTTCTCAGAGACATGGTAGACCTGGGGCTGCCAACACATACTAGTGGTCAGGTGATCTCAAGTCATGAACACTGCTAAACCTAACAGTATAGAATCTTGTTTTACTCATTTGTCCTCCTTAAAGAATGATCAAGCTAAAAAGAATTGTGATAGTGCTTTGATGGTCATCATTATCAAGGTTCCCCTCAGTTCATTCTTCTCCTCCTCGACTTCATAGTTGCCTAGAAAATTGACATCATTTATCTATGGAAGTTTCCTATTCTTTCTTATTTATTTGTTGTCTGTACATTAATAATGGTTTGTTGTTCTGAGATAAAGATAAAATGATCTCCACTCCATTCTGAGCAAGGGTTTTCTATAAAGGAGTGGACCACACAATGGGGGAAAAACCACACAAAAGGAAAACAATGGAAAAATATGCTATATTTAACAAGGAGCTTACATGGAGTTACTTTTTTCTCCCTATGGAGATATATAGGATCTTTATGTGGTAAAAATATAAAAGTATGCCAGAAGTTTCTTTTTCTTTCATTTCAAGATATTCATCCCATTCCCATGTACTTTGTAAAGCAAATTGAAAATGGAGACATAGCAAAAAGAATACAAGGCTAGTGATCAGGAGATAGGATCTAGATACTACACTAACATGAGACATAGGATCATAAATTTGTGTGTAGATATATAGAGGGAATTGCTGCTTAGTTAGGTAATGCATTGTCCTACTTCACTTAATTGTAATCTTTTATCATTCAATCTTTTTTCTATTTTTTTAAAATTTCCAACAATGTTCTTTATCTCCACCATGACTTTCAGCCTCTCCACCCCTCAGATTTTTCCCTAGCCATCTTCCTTTTACTAAAGAATACACATTATTCTCCTTCCTTTATACCGATCCCTTGGTGAACTAATTCAATTAAATACTATCCTCTATTTTGAATCATCCCTTCACCTATCGCTCATGTTATCTGCTAAGCAATAACCTTGGTTATTGCCACCATCCTCCAACATTATGCCCGTTCATCCGCTGCTTCCTGGAATTAGAAGAAGAATGACTTGGTCCACTAGACATCTATATTACCTTATCTCAATTAATCCTTCACTGCAACAAGGGAGTCATCACTTCCTTAATTCGATGATTATATCATTCTCCACAAGGACTAGTCCAAACCATCTTATCTCACTTCAGGCTTCTCATTGCACCCCTTCCATCTACTCTCTATACCAAAAACCTTGCTTTATACTTGAATTTTAAAAACTAAGGCCATTTGCCAAGAGCATCCTTCAAGGAAGGATGACCTTTCCTTGTCTCCTTGCTCTTGTGTAAGATGAAGAGTTTGACAAGGTCGTCTCCTTGACATATACCCTTGATACTATCCGCACCTCTTTTCTCTAGTAGATTGCTCCCATGTTCTCTTATTTACAAACTCTTGCTTTTATTAGGAGGAGGAGGAGTGGAGGGAGTAACCAAGATCCTTTCCTACTGTCTATAAACACACCTAGCATTTGATACTACTAATCATCGTATCCTAGATATTCTTTGGATTTTAATGCTATTAGTCACCTAAACTCTAGTGTCACATCATCAACTGTTTAACAAACACTAGTTGTCTAGTTGACTGACCCTCTGTGTTTACTCAGTAACTTTTCAATTTTGTGAATTGTGACATCGGGGGAGACACTTAACCCTTTGAATCTCTTTCCTCACCTGTAAAATGTTGATGATGTTAACACTTACCGTATTTATCTCATAGCTTGATTGTAACAAACATGAATTGTTGGGTATGTATTTTGAAAATATTTTGAAAAGAAATGTGAAAAATACTTTATGTATAAACATAAGGCACTTTCTTCAGAAAAAAAAAGGATACCTAGGGTAGTGTGACATCATTTTTTCCAGGGAGCTGATATTTACTAGACACCAACAAAAGCTGAAGCCCTTTGGAAACAATGAAGCTTGTAACTTAGGAGGAATAATAAAATTTGTGACAAGTTGTTTTTTTCCTCTTAACTATACCTAAGGGTGAGTTACTCCTTAGCATAGTCCTGGTTCAGCTCCCCCTTCCTCATGGCAGACTCTTCAGCTCCACAGAATCTTTGTTGTATCCTAGGCCACCACCAAAATCTTTACTTCTTTCCTAGTTATGTTTTGTGCCACTTGTCCAAGGCACAAAAATTGTAGCTATATCTGATTCCTGGAGAAATTATAGCCTCACTGAGCAGTAGCTCTGTCCTTAAATGGAAACCTATGAATATGATCTGTATTACTGACACCAAGCCCTTAGTAGTCTAACCTGACATACAATACTTTAGATACCTCCATCATCACCTTACAGTCTTGTGATATAAATTGTAAAAAAATTGTAGTTGTATCTTATTTTCCCTTTTCTCCTTTCTTGTGTAGAAATCTTCGAAATCTCTTAACCATGCTTAATACATACCTCACTAACTAGATGAAACTGGTGAGAAGTGAGTTGTATGTGGATGTGTGGATGTATATGTGTATGTGATGTACTTGCTGAATCCTAAAAGTATTAACTTGGAGTTCTTTTTTGAATGAATTTAAAATGTTCCAGTGTGCGAAGAAAATACATTTTGAAAAGAAATTAGATTGACAATTAGCTATTTTAAGAAAACTTTCACATTTTTTTAAATTAGATACATTCAACTAGATTGTGATGGAAATAGGAAAGATGGTGGAGAAGAAAAGTCTCTTAAAGGATAGGAATTCTATCACTTAAGAGATGATCTAATGATAATTATTTCAATTTAGGAAATATTTATCAATGCTCTGAAAGAAATGATATTCTAGTTTAAATATTGAAGTCACAAAAACAAATATGGCCAGGTCTCTCTCTTAGAGAGAGAATCTAATAGAGGTGGAGATGGTGGCAAATAGAATCATATACAGAATGAAACTGTGAAAGTACATAAGAATCTTGACATGAAAAGATTGATGTTGAAATATATATATGGTATTCTCTTCCTTATGATGAGGGTTTCACTCAAAATGGCCCAGGAACCATGAAAAGGAAAAACAGACTATCATAAACTACTATGAACCAATATAACAGTAAGAATAGATAGCATTTATATAATACTTTATAAGTTGCAAATGCTTTAGAAAAGTAAGTCATGTAATCTTAGCCAACAACCCGGAGAAGTAGGTGCTATTTTATGCCCATTTTACAGACAAGGAATCTGAGACTGAAAGAAGTTAAGTGACTTAACCCAGGATTATATAGTCAATAAGTATCCATGGCAGGATATGAATTCATCTCTTCTTCACTCCAAATCTAGTACTATGTCCCTTGTACCACCTAGCTGTCATAGATAGACATAAATGATAGATAGATAGATAGAAATAGATGATAGATAGCAAATCTATATCTAATCTATATCTATCTCTATATGCAGAGAATGAGAGTGAATGAAAGGAGAGAGAGAGAGAGAGAGAGAGAGAGAGAGAGAGAGAGAGAGAGAGAAACATAGACTTATAAGTTTCAAATGAGGCACTCATACTCAGACATAGTTAATGTGTCAGCCTGTTTTGATTAGCTGTATTTAGGGAATGAGACTGAGACATGACAATAATGTGTACTAGCATTAATGTGTTTGTGTGTTCATATGACAGAACACTAATAAAATAAGATAATTTCTTCAATGATATCATAAGGATAACTAGACAGGACTACTATGGGAAGGCAAAGTCCTGACTATGGGAGCAATTCAATCTTTCATCATTACCACTGAGCCATACCTGAAAGAAGGAAGATGAGACTAGGAGTATTTTTAGCTTTACTTATGGAAGAAAATACACAACAGAAAATGATTTTCCTCCTGAATGTGTGTGTGTGTGTGTGTGTGTGTGTGTCTGTACCAGACTACCTCAGATGTTGATTCATTTAATTTTATTCATGATAAAAGAGGTTCACACCCTCTGATTTCACCTGTTCATGGTGTAGTTTAGTGTTACACACACGCACACACACACACACACACACACACACATGCTGCTATAAATATTGTACTATAGATCTGAGTACAGAAATATGTAACTCACCCTGCAGCCAGTTGGAGTTCCATACTTCAAGGGACTGGGTACCTGTCATCATTCTTTCTATGATATTTATCAGCCGGCACCATGACTACCAAATGGTCTCGTTGAGGCTTGCTGAGGGTTCATGAAATGGACAGAAGTGATTTCTTCTATTCCTTCCTTCTACAGATGTGCATTTGCAAGCTTTCAACATGAAGAAAATTTACTGTTTGGGAGTGAGTAGTTAGATTAATATTTCAATTAATAAAGTCTATAAATCCTAGGATAGATGAGAGATTTATTTTCTTTTTTCATTATTTCATGTGCAAAAGGCACTCTCCACCTCTAAGCAGAACCCATTGCTGTTACCCATTTCTCTCTTTCTGCCAGCATCTACGTGCCCTTCTCACTACTCCTTCCATTTGGAACCCAGGTTCTTTTGTAGAGAAAAGGTAGCCTAGAAGTGGGGGTGGGGGGTGAGAATGAGATCAGAGTCCTACATGATCTCCCCAGCAGGCAAGGGTTTGGTGGGACAAGTACAGCCATAACTTAGGCCAGGTTCTATTGGAAAATAGCAGAAAACATGAATTCTCTGTGGGAGTGGAGGTGGGGAATGCTATCCATAATTCAGCAGAATTCTATCTTTAAGTACATGAATACATTATATGAAAATGAACATGCCCATGGATTTAAACTCATATGCACGCGTATAAATTGGCATGTCTTTGAATGCACATGAATGCACACAGAATTTCAGTATGCTTTAGGTCATGTTGATACCCTCTAGTTTGCAAAAAAAGATAAAAGTAGAAGACTTAGGAATATAATTCTTTCTTTCACATATGCATGAAAGGGTTTTTTCTTTCCTCTCATATACATTGGAAAGCTTGTTGTTTTACTCTTTAGTCATTTTTCAGTCATGTCTGACTCTCCATGACCCCATTTAAGGTTTTCTTGGCAAAAATAATAGAGTAGCTTGTCATTTCCTTCTCCAGTTCATTTGACAGATGAGGAAACTGAGGCAGATAGGGTTCAGTGAATTGCCTAGGGTAACATGGCATAGTCTGAGGTCAGGTTGGAACTCAGGAAGATGAGTCTTTCTGACTCTAGGCCTAGCACTTGACCAACTGTGGCACCTAGCTGCCCATTGTATTAGAAAGAAGCCCTAGCCAATTTGAATAATCCTTCCCTGATATCCAGAGGCTATCTTGGTAGTGAGAGAAAATTAAGAAGAAATTGGGTTTCTCTCTCTGAGCTAAATAATTTACATCATTGGAGCATAGAATTAAAGCCGAAAGGGTTATGAGATCTAAGTCCCAATTTTGCAGATAAAGAAACAGAAATTGAGAAATGCTAAATGACTAACAGAGGATCATATGGATAGTAAATTTCTGAAGTGGAGTTTAAACACAAGTCTTCCTGATTCCAAGGTCAGTGCCCTACCTAGACTAAACCTAGACAACTCAGTACAAAGCATTCTGGGTAACAAGATTTATCTAGTCATTCTATTCACTGAGATTCCTGAGTGAGTATTAATCCAACAGAAGAATTACAAATTTAATTTTGACTAAAACTTGTTTACATTCTCTAAGCCAATTATGCAGAGAAGAAATTCCATCAGCAGTTGCAAAGGGCACTTGAGATGAACCTAGAAGGGAGTTCATGATTCCCAAGGGGAGAGGGATGAGAAAAGAAAAGGCAGTTTCTTGCTTATAAAGAGGAAAGGATCTTAGAGATGACAAGGTCTCCATTACAAATGAGAAAACTGCTAGAGTTGTTCCTACAGTGGCCCTCATGGGGACTTAACTAGATCCCCTTGATTATTTTCAGCAATGGGGATACTTCCTAAATGAAGTATATGGAATATTTTGAGTTCTTAAAGTACCTATCTAAGAGAGTTTTACCTTTCCCTGAAAGGATAACCAGAGAATGGCCTAACCAAAATTTCAAAGTGGGAAGTTTGTCTTCATCTCTTTCCTACACATCTTTCTTTGAGGCATTCTCATCTTGCTTTTTTTGTACCTACCAACTCTTCCAGTTTCTTATGGCACGTGTACTATTCCCCAGCATCCCAGCAGTATAGATAATGGCACTCCACCTGGTGTGGAGACATGAATTTCAAACACTGCAAGAAGAAAGCAAGAATTTTCGGGTTCCAAAAAAAGACCTTTTCAACCTCTACTTTGTTGGTAGTCTCTTTCTTCATCTGCACATAAATCCAGTTTGTCTGTGAATGATGCAGCAGAAAATATAGAAGCAGTAGGATGTGAGCTCACCATAGCTAAGAAACAGATTGATCCCAGCCATGGACTACTCATTACTTCTTGCTTACATGGTTACAGATTTAGAGCTATAAGGGACTTTAAAAGTCCTCTACTTCAACCATCTCACTTCAGAGATCAAGAAAGTGAGACCCAAAATGTTTATGTAACTTTCTCAAGATTACCCAAATAGTAAGGTGCAGACAGGACATTGACTCTTTTTTTTTCACCACATCAGGCTGCTTTGAAAAATCAAGACTGCCATATTATGCAAATATAACTTGTAATCCATCTCTAAATTCTTAATATTTTCAGTGATGCCTCTGGGATCCCCCCACCCCCAGAGGAATTATTGTATTTTACACAGAACTGAATGCAGTAAGTATATATTTATATTATATATATATATACGTTATACAGTATGTATATATGTGTTAAATGTGACTTTGTATGGAATTATATAGGACAGAGAACAAGTATCATATTCTTGTAGTTTCATTTTTATTTACCTGTCTAGTGTAGAGTTTTGTCAAATTGCAGCATGTACCACCACCCAAGTAAACCTTTTCAGCCCCTGCCTTCTCTCATCTGCCAACACTGTAGTCACCTATCAAGGAATACACTTTAAGGGTGAGTCTTAAGTGCATATCAACAGAAGCAAAGTTTAATTAGAAAATATAAAAGTTCACTGATAATTAGAGCTAAACAGTTTCTGCCTCCCTAGCTTACATTTGAGTTAATGTTTTCAGTAGAAAACATTATTTCTGGAATGTATAACTCAACTGTAAAAATCTCACCCTCCCTAGAATATCAGAAATAGCAAAATATACATCCAACATTTCACAACCAAGAACAAATTAGTTTATAAATATCCACGCATTTGGGAAAGAATGAACAGTGGAAAGTTTTTAAAAAGTAAAAATAGACAAATTTTCTATGACTTCTACAGGTAATTTCAATGTAATTTACTGCTTAAAAGAAAAGAACAGGAAAAAAAACCTTGATTTTAATGATTCTTTAAACTGCCTGAGATTTGAAGGAGTTCAAAATTGGTTTATTTATTATTCCTTTCATGTGACAGCATATTTCCTGGAGTCATTTTTCAAAAGAGGAAGGAGAAATAGCCCAAATCACAATGAAAAGATACGTTTTAAATGTATTCTGTAAGCCAACAAGAACCAGGAAGTATGGAGAATATTATACTGTAAGAAAACCAAGTCATACAAAATGTCAAATAGAATTTCCAGCCTACAAAGGCTCTCCTGAGTTCACCCAAGTTCAGAAAAATGTCTAGATTTCAGATGGTTATCTAATACCTACATAGACTCAGCATTCTGGATCAAATCAAAAGGAATTTATTTATGTGCCAAACAGCTAGTTACATGTACGATTGTAACCTATGAACTAAAATTTCCCTTTTGAAAGATATGTATGGGGAACTTCTTAATGTAACCTTTGTGACCAAGACTCTCACAGCATGGGGAATTTCTCATTTCTCTGACTTACTGCCCCTACCCTTAAAATCTAGGAAAATTGCTACGTGACACCTGCCTGCTTGTGTGCAGCAGCCAACTCCCCTTTGCAAGCACACAGGTTACACAGATAACAAGCTAGAACTCATAGCTGGACTCAGAGCTTTTACACTCAGGAACCTTCTCTAAAAATTATGTGTAGCGATTCTACAGAGAGAAGACAGAATTCAGGGTGAAACTCAAGACATCCATTTTTTGAGTGTGACCAATATGGAAATTTGTTTTGCTCAGCCATGCAATTTATATTTATATGTATATATATATATATAGATAGATAGATAGATACAGATACATACACACATATCACATATATGTGAGTATATGTGTGTACGTGTGTGTGTATTCAATGTGGGGGAGGGAAGAGAGAGGGAGAGGAGATAGACTTTTCTTAATTGAAAAAATATTTTTTTTAAATATGTCAGATAATCTCAGTTAAACCAGCTGTGCTCCCAGGAGGGGTTTTTTTCTGCAATCTTCCATAGTTTTCAACAGGTATCATCAAGTACTCTAACCAGCTGTGGCTTCCTAACTCTGAGTCTATATATTGTTAATAATTTTAACCCAGAACAAAATTTTCTCAATTATGGTGGGAGGCATGTTTCTTCTAGCATTGCAGAGATTTCAGGGAAGGGTAGGTATCTCCTGTTTCTCAAGTATTAACCCTTTTTCTGCAACTCTTAGGACCTTTACCTCACAAAATTTTGTCTAGGGAAAAGGAAGCCACCAATATTTATATCCAAATGTGTCCTAGATACCATTACCATGCTAGACATGGTGACTACAATCCTTGAAGACCTTTCTCTTTCTGGCACCTGGGAGAGGTAACCCTACTGTCTAAGAACACTTCACTTGTTAAGAAGCTGATAAAATACTGTGATTCTTCCAGATTTCATATTGGATGATTTCAAGTCATGAATGAGAAATTTCATTTGTCATTCCTTAGAGCAGCTTAGGAATGACTAAAGAAATGATGGCCAGGGATGCAATAAAGTGAATGCCTCAACACACACACACACACACACACACACACACACACACACACACCTATCAGCATATGTGTACATGCATGCATGCATAAATACATACACTCGTGTGCACACACATACTTTGCAACATAGCAGTGCTTTGTAACAGGAGAAAACCTGGACTTGCTATCAGAGAATCTAGGTTTGATGACTCAAAACTTAGCTTAGTTATTAGGTATCATAGATTTCAAATTAGACTAGACCTTAGATGTCACCTAATTTGACCTCCTCCATTTCTGGATGACGAAACTCTAAACCCAGAGAAATTAAGTGAATTAATGAAGGTCAACACTTGATTAATCTGTCTGTTTCTATGCATATGTTTCTGTGTGTCTTTCTATTTCTCTTTTCCTGTCTCTCTCTGCCCCCCTCTAGTCACCCCAACCCCTACTCTTCCACGATACAACATATATGTGCATGCAAACACATATATAAGGATTTGATTTGTGATTTCGTTGGTATAGGGAACTTCTGGATGAATCACCAGTACAGGTGGTTTCTCTGAATACTTTTAGCCTCAGATAAGAGTTGCATCAGGCTCTGAGTCACACAGCCAGTATATATCAGAGGTGAGGCTTGCATTCAGGTCTTTCTGACTTCATGATCACCATGCCATGCTCATCATATACAATGTGTATATGGCAAAGTAGATAGAGAAACATCATACAAACTAGAAAGACCTTGGTTTAAGTCCCACCAATCCACTAAACTGGATAAATGATACTGGGCCATTGCAAATCGTCTTGATTTATGTTTGCCACTGGACCTCAGTGACTCAGGATAGAGGTTGATGACTTGGAAGAACCATGTCCCACTTCAATCCAATACACTTTCAAGTCAAATCATCATCCCTCCTATGTCATGGTCCTCTTTGAGACTGAAGGGCCAACTACCACCACCACCACCACAACCACAACCAAACAGATGACACCTCTGAAAAATATCAGCAATCAGACTAGCAGAGTGCCTAGATGATTCTCAGACTATAATTTGGAAAGATTACTCATCTCCTTTGGTAGAAAACATTCCTTACCAGAACATTCTTGTAACAGTGAATAAGAGATGCAGTCAGGATATACCTATGTGTACACATTGGTGTATGTAAGTATCTAGATAGATAGATGACAGACTCTGGAGCTTTCATTGGAAAGTTGGGTCCCAAAGGAGGAGCTGCTTCTTATCCCTGAAGAGTCTAGGGGTAGCCTTGAAAAAAGTTGGCAGGAATATCTTCTAACTCTAGAAATCATATGTTTCTCTTAACATGCCAATGGATATCAACTAGTCAACTAAACTTTATTTTCTTTTAGAAAGAGGTGTTTATTAGGATCATATAATAAAAATAGGTGGCATAAAACATTTCTCCAAAAGTTGGTGACACATTTACCCACAAGTACATACTGTATACAGAGTTAAGTGGACTGGAGCTTAGATTACATGTGCCAAAGGGATAACATGCTCCTGGAAGTTCTTTGAGAAGGGGAAACTTTTCTGCTAGGTTCCTTATAGAATCTCCAAGAAGTCCTCCTTCAGTGTTTCTAGTATGTTCTTGGCTCTCGATGCAGACACTGTGGCTAACCACAATCATCCTGAAAAAAACCTGCAAGTCCCAATTCTCTAACTTGCCAAAGTTCACAAAGTTTTCCCTGGTCAGAGAGGGGTGGGGATAAAGCTGACAATACCTTCCTCCTTTACGCACACATACACACACACACACACACACACACACACACACACACACACACACTCTAGGTCCAAATACACTCCCCTACCCCCAAATGTATGCGTATATGAATGTGTGTATGTATTTTTGCATAAGGTATTATGTATATGTATATGTAAACATTCATAGATATGTTTAAATATGCATATGCATACATATATATAATTTGTACATTAAATATATAGAAGAAAACAAAGTATCAGTGACCTTTTGAAATGGTTTAAGAATAATGTGCCATTAAAAATTTTGAGCTAAATGACTTTAAATTTTCCAAAGTTGTAGGATTTTAGTTAGCATATTTATTTCTTTCCCATGTCAATGTATTTCTTAAAGGTATTTTTTAAAAGTATAAATAGCCAGATTCCTAAACAAGACAAATTTTAAAAACATTATTTCTAAGCCTGTAGGAACCAGGTAATAAGGAGAATATTATTTTTTTTTTAATTTTAGTCACTGAAAATATATAAGAAAATACTTGGACTATTAGGTTTCAGAAACTAATTTTAATTTCAAATGATAATCTAAAAATTATAGAGAATAAATACTAATAAAGTAGCTAATGTTATTTTTGCATTCAATCCAAAGAAATTTGTGAAACTGAATATTTACTTACTCTCCTTTGTATAATTCATGAACTAAAATTTACATATTTGAATGTATAAAAATATACATGTGATTGTATCTATAAATATCATATTATATAAATATATGTTTATATGCATATGTATGTATACATATGCATATCTTATGCAATTTGTTTCTTTCCATATGTGTATGCATACAAAGGTAAAATTTATGTGGTTGGTATCCATTTAATAAGCAGCTAGGTGGCATAGTGGATAGAGCACAGGGTGTGGAGTCAAGAAAACTCATCTTCCTGAGTTCATATCTGGTCTTAGATATTTACTAGCTATATGACCCTGGGCAAGTCATTTAACCCTGTTTACCTCAATTTCCTCATCTGTAAAATGAGCTAGAGGAGGAAATGACAAACCACTTCAGTATCTTTGCCACAAAAACCTCCAATGGGATCACAAAGAACTGGACACAACTGAAAAGACTAAAGAACAAGAAAAAATCCATCTAATATATAGATATGCCTAGCCCATGAGTTGTACAGCTAGATCGATATCAGATTAGATGCAAACCTGGCTCCAAAGGAAGAAAGCAGTTCCCAACTTTTGGGGGAACAGGAGAGGGCCATAGTTCATTATTTACTCCTTACTCCACTCTTCTCTAAAGAGAAATTGGGCTAAATTATATTTATCTATCATACTACAAATATTGACAGTTTAGAGCAAGAGAACTAGCTCGACCCCCTGACTATTCACAAACTGACAAGCGCTACAAATCATGCCTTGCTTTGTTGATTGTCTAGAATTAAGAAAGTGATAAAGAAAATTTTCTTAAGTCAGATTGTGCTAAAAATGTGTTTTGAGCACATTGTTTTTCCTGGAGAGTCAATTGTCAAACATTTATCAGGACATAACTGGTTTCAGGGTACAATAAAATATTCAGTTTCCCTGGTGGCTTTGAAGGGAGAGGGCAATGCTTAGCTTACCATTTAAAGTTTAATTCTCTCCCATTATATTGTAGCTATACAAATGACTCTCGTGAATGACTACTAACTCCCTTTAACAAATTAAGCAATAAAAGGAAAGTGGAGAGGATGTATAAATTAGAATACTCAGAGTAAACAAGCCCTTCAGTTTGAGAATAAGATTAAAAATACCTTAGCTCAAAAGAAGAGAAAATGTTGGCAATCGGAAGGGCCACCATTAACAGTGTCTAGGCTCATAAACCCTACAGGTTTCGTTTTACAGTAGAGGTAACTGAGGCAGACAAAGATTAAGGGACTTCAATGGGATCAAGAGAGTAAAATACTTGAGGTTGAATTTGAACTGAGGTCTTCCTGATTGCAGACCTAGTACTCTAACCATGGTACTATTTAGATGGGTGTTAGAGACCACCTCAGGACTATGGGAAAGGTAAGATGAGACACATCCTCCTACTCCTCTGGTTAGGTGACCAAATACTCCTTTGAGGTCTGGCAGAGCCCTCCAGAGGATCACCTTGGGAGGTCACTTCAGTCAAAAACTATTTTCTTAAAACTATTGATTTTTTTCGTGTGTATGTGTGTGTGTGTGTGTGTGTGTGTGTGTGTGTGTGTGTGTGTGTGATTTTTCATGCTGAAAATTAAATCATCCAAAAGTATGGAGTTAGAGAGCCTAATCAGTAATTAAGGTGACTGAGTGTGAATTAGGAATCAGCTAGTTCCAAGGCTGATATTGTAATTAATGGCAAAGTCCGACTAATTTGCTTCTTCTAAGTAAGAAATTGTCTTCTTCATCCCATTATAAGACTTGAACAATTGCTATCCAATAAATAGGTAGTTTCTTAAAGGTGAGAAATAAATTTTTTAAACCAAACTTTCTTATGGTACCATATATATTCTATTGTGGTTATAAGTACAAGAGTTTTTAAGTCTTTTTTCCTCCCTCTGAAAACATTAACATACCAAACAAGGTTCTTTTCCAAAAGACAGTAACAGAAGAATCCTTTTTTAAATAATATGAATAGTACAAACCTGCAAAAGTTGACCCCTAATATTACCCAACTAGAACATCATAGTCCAAACTAAGGGTTAAGTTTCAAGATTTGAATGAAAACCAATTACTCCCTATCTGTTAAATAGTTAGTAGTAGCAGACACTGAAACACAATAGTTCAATATACTACATTTTGTTGTTGAGTCAATTCTGTCATGTCTGACTCTTCATGACCCTATTTGGTTTGGTTTGGTTTTTTTTTACAATGATACTAGAGTGGTTTGCCATTTCCTTCTCCAGCTCATTTTATAGATAAGGAGTTAGGACAAACAGTTAAATGACTTGCCCGGGGTCACACAGCTAGGAAGTGTCTGAGGCCAGATTACTCAGTGAGATGAGTTTTGCTTACTCCAGGCTCAGCAGTCTATCCACTGTACCATCTAGCAAAACACTTAACGCCAACATGTTCTAACACCAGCTAAAATATGACTTGTGGAATTTTGACCATTCCAAGTCAATGGGATTTTAAACAATCCTTTGATCTATCTTTTGTGAGCAAAACACTTCTAATTAACTTCTTCTCAGTAATGCATAACTGCATGTATTTTCTTCTAAATTTTCTGTAGTTATAGTTCATTAAAGGTAGCTGAGCTGTTGCATTCAGAGAAGTTACTCTGTGCAGATAAGGAGTTTTTCAGTTACATACATGTACCAACATATAAGTATCTTTTACCCATACATATATGTGTGTATATGTCTATGATTTCATGTGCAATGATGTTCATAGATACATAAGTGTATACAGGCCTAAATACATATGTGATGATCTCTGAGATCTCCTGTAACTTTGGAAATCTGGGATTTTATAACTCCTTATTTATGAAAGAGTCTCATGCCAAAGATAATGTATAGTCGTTTAACTGGTATTCCTCCTCCCAGCCTCTCCTGCCTCTAAATCATTTAGTAGTGACTTTGCTTGTATCTTTACTGTATCCTGTCAGTCGAGGGGGAAAAGTTATTAGATGTTACAGATGTTTAGATTTTGTATGGGTAAAATATCCAATAATTGACTAAATTTTTGATTGTATAAATTAACTTGTTAATTTAGACTATGTTGATATGACTTCAAGTATCAGGAAAAATCTTGTTTATAGGCTTTATGCATAAGATATCAAAATAATTTAGACCCAAGCTTCTTTTTATCACTATTTCCTTTATATTTTAGAAGAAGAATAGATATGGCTTCAGTTTTCTTACACACTAAAAACTCAGATATGCCAGTAACTGGGAACAACCAGACTTGTCCTAATCTGAATAAAAATACTATTTGTTCCCAAAATGTTATCAAACATTCCAATTATGTTTTGGGTTGATGTGGTAATACACAAAATATTAGGAAGAATATAATCTGAACATAGGAATAAGTTAATCACCAGTAAAGTATCTGAGCTTTATAATCATAAATTCAAATTTTTTTAAAATAGGCTATTTCCTTCTCATAAAAGTTAAAGTTATAGACATTGCTTCTAATAGTTAATTTAAAATGACAATAAGGAAACCATTACATGTTAACAAGATAGTATGTTTTTAAGGGGAGAAACCTATATTTTCCAATACAAAAAATAGTGAAAAGAATATAATTACTTCTTATAGTTTTGCAAATATCTTTAATATTTGTCTTAACAGAAGACAGTTGGATTCTGATAATTCACACCTGCTTTAAATCTCATGAAGTCATTGAAGCATATGAAGAAAATCCAGTCTCACAGATCTATGTTGCTGGAAAAGAGAAGAGTTGTAATATTTTTATTATAAGTATAGTTTTTGACCTCTCAGAGTCATGGTAAATGTCTTTAGGACTCCCAGAGATACAAGTACTCTCAGGGATCTGAGGAACACACTCAGATAACTGCTGATGTGTACCAAATCCATCATTTTAAAGATAGGCTGAGATACATAGTAGAATTTAAGTGAATTACCTAAAGTTACATTGAAATAAAGTAGCAGAGACAGAATTTTAATTCATATTCCCTGAATCAAGTTTTACTCTTGCTTTCTTATTATATTGGACTACATTGGCAGCTCGTTTTAAGTTGTTAGACTGGGTAGGATTTCTATAGTTAATACGGTAATAAAAGAAACAGTTCAATATGAAAATTTATATAGTACCAAACAGCCCACCTGGTCAAAATTAGCCTTTCAATGACCTACTGAAGTCCTAAAACTTCCAAGATTAGGAAGATAAGGAAACAAGGTTTTCAAGTGAGTTGATAAATTATGACCTAAGTGGATTGGAGTCAACTCCTTGTTATCTTGCTACTTAATCTAATTAATCCATTATTATATATTTTTGTTTGTTATTTTTATATTTTTGTTATGTTTCTTATATTTTTCTGCCTTTATAGAGCAGGGAAGGGCTATCAGAGCCTATCACACAAAAGCCTATACTCAAGAAAAGTACCAATAAATCATGTAATGTTGTAATTTGCTAATTATTAAATTATGTCCATTATATATCCTGGGTCTACCTCCCACTTCACTCTGCTAACCTGAACTTGACAACCTAGGACACAATATATTGGAAGGTAGTATTTTATAGTGGAAGGCAACTAGATTTGAAGTTCTAAGACCTGTATTTCTAATATCATTTGTTTATTATTTATTATTAATACAAAATAATAAATTATTTAATAATTATTAAGAATGTACATTATTAATATTAAATTGTTTGTTTATTAATCAGTTATCTATTACCTGTGTAAACTTGGGTAAATCACTTAAACTAATACGTATTTAACCAAGGGAGAAGGGAGAGAAAGAGAAGGGAGAATGCTATTAGATACCTCGTCCAAAATCAGAGTATGTTCAGGGCTAATTGCCAAGCTTTCTGTGGTTTTCAGAGATCTGGACACCTCCATCCACTAGTCCCTCCTCTTTTGTAAGTCAGAAGGTCACTTTTGCTAAATTATTTGTACTATATATATGTATATATATATACATATATATATGTATATATATGAATTTAACCAATTGAACTTCACAGTTTGTGTTCATACTCAATAAGGGACACATTTATCTTCTTCCTTTTCCTGCAGTATTTCAAAAAAATTATTTTGCACATAAACATGGCATAATAGAGGGGACCACACAAGCATGGTTCTTAACTCAAAGTCATTGAGACAAAAGCAGTAAAAGTAAAAAATATTAAAATAATTACAAAATGAAATGAGAAATAAGGCTCCACCCAAATTTCTAGGATATTAAGGAACACAATCTGGTTGTTCCTAATTAAATCTCTCCACTCTGTAAATGCAAAACCCCCAGGAGCACACATGGCCTTCATAGGTCTGGGGCTTATTTTCAAGTATCCTTTGAGGAAGCTTAGTTTAGTGGAAATCAGAGGAAACTGCATGTCCCTAAGTGAGCTCATACTTTTCTACTGATGCCTGTTCTCTGACCGTGCCTCTAACTTCTTGTTGCGACATTCTCTGAATCTCAGGAGCCTGTGGAGTGTGACCTCACTCCCATAGACTTATTACAAACAAATGGGTCAGAAAAAGGTTCATTGTCCCTTTGTTTATGTCACCTCTTTTTACCTCTCCTGGTTTATTCTTGAAATTCCCTGGGGCTATCACACCTTAAATCACTTGCCTCATGTAAAGCATGAGTGCTATGACCTAAATGCATGGATTGCCCAAGATCGTTTTTTATTCATTCATTCATTTATTTATTTAATTTGCCTTTCTTTGCATTCCAGGTACATTGAATAGCACAATGCTTAGCACAAAGTAGGCACTTAATAAATGAATGTTGATTAGTTGATTATTCAAAAAAGGTTCTAAAATTAGTGGGTTTTTTGGTTTTAATTTAAGTGTTTATGTGTTTTACTTATATCTCATTTTTCCTTATAACATTCTGATGAGATAAATACAATATCTACTATTATTCTGATTTTGCAGGTTAGGAAACAGGTTCAGAGCAATTAGGTAATGTAAGACATAGATGTCAAAAGCAGTAGATGGATACAGATCTCTCACCTAACTTTTCTGGGCTTCAGTTTCCTCATCTCTAAAATGAAGGAATTGTAGTCCAATCCAAGAATTAGAGAACCTGTGTCCTTGAGGCCACATGTGACCTTCTCAGTCCTTGGGTGTGGCCTTTTGACAGAATCCAAGTTTTACAGAACAAATCCTTTTATTAAGGGGGTTTGTTCTGCCAAGTTTGGATTCAGTCAAAAAAAAAAAGGGCCACTTGAGGACCTAGGGGGCACATGTAGCCTTCAGGCCCCAGGTTCTCCACTCCTGGATTGGACTCTCTGGCCTCTAGTGTCTTTTCTGTTTCTAAATCTATGACCCTATTATAAGCAACTTGAGAGTAAGGGCTATCTTTTGTCATTCTTTATATTCCCAGTGTTTAACAGAATGCCTGACACATAGCAGTACACTTAATAAATGTTAGTTGACTGACTGATCCAGAATGTTTTCCAATATGTGCACTGCTCCCTTCTAACTAGTATTCACATGATGATCCCAGTTGTAGAGGTAAGCAGGCTCTGATTAAGTGTCCCATGTCAAACAGCTAGTGCCACAGGACTAATTTAACCTGATTTCTTCCAGTTCCAGCATCAACATTCTTTATATTATGCCACAGCAGAGATCCTGCCTTATGCTTCTTTTGTAATTTAGAATACTGATTAGCATAAAGTAAATGTTCAATCAGTATTTTTTGAATGTATAAAATTAATCATCCTTGCAAAGTATTTAGATGCCTAATTATGAATCTCAGTGTTCTAAAGACTTGAGAGAAAATGATACATAACTCCCGTCTTTTGTGGTGGAGAATGGATGATAGAAACCATCCAGTACCCAGCCTAGACTGTTGAGTGCTAAGCAAATATTACTTACACACAAAATAATGCATTTTTTCATTGGAATAGTGGCACAGACATAGATTAAGAATACTACACTATCCTTTAACATTATGCATTTTGGATTAGTTTTCCAGTGGAGAAATGGATTATGTTTTCTCTTTCTTTCCCCTGGTTCTTTGCTTGACCCAAGAAACACATCATGAAAAAGTTAGAAGTAAAAAACAGAGATGTATGGTACTGATGGGGTCTCAAGTGCATCATCTAAGCTTCCTTAGTAAACATTAGTAACATGCTCACCAAATAAGCAAAGGACTTAGGGTTCACCAGATAGATACACTAAGTAAAGATTAAGACAGTTTTAGAATACCCATCCAGGAGCTTAGCTATCTGAGATGGCAACTGTGTGAGAACTCACCTAGAACCTTTATCCCATACTTTATCTAGTCCATGCTTTATATCCCATCCAAGCATATGACTAGGGCAGGTTGCCACCTTTATTGAAACCATGTACCTCCATTTCCCCACTTCCTCATTCTACTTTGGGCACAGTAATCAAATCAACACTATCACTATTGTTGGGAAGAGAGTATGTATCATCTGCCTATTATCTCCCTCTCCCTCCTCCTCCCCCTCTCCCTCTCCCTCTTCCTGTCTCCCACCCCCCACCCCCTCTCTCTATCTATCAATAACTCTCTCTGGAAATGATGCTCCTTGAAGGCAGGGGACTGTTTAACTTTTGTACTTATATTCCTAGAGGCGCTGTGCATAGCAAACAAAGGAAACAACTGTAAAAACTAACATGCAAACAAAAAAAATCCTTCTTAAATCTGCATACTTTTAAAAAAAGATAACTTGGAAACAAAATTTTCTGAATTGTTAAAAAAGCAAATATTCCACTTCCTCTGTCTTTGGGAATTCTCTCTCACCTCTCTCACCTCTGATTTCTTTATCTTTCAAGCCTCAGAAGCAAATATTTTATTTATATTTAATTGTTCAGTTTGTTCTTTATGCTGTATCTATTTTCTTACATCTCCTTAAATTTGAAGAGCCAGATGACTTACTGGGTAGAGTTTGGGCCTGCCATCAAGAAGACTTGAATTCAAATACAGATTTAAGCACTTTAACTAATCTTTGCTTCAGTTTCCTAAACTGTAAAATGGGGCTAACAACAGCACATGTTTCCCAGAGCTGTTGTAAGGATCAAATCAGTACTTAGCACTGGCCTGGCACATAGTAGCTGCTTAATAAATTAATAAATAATAACAAATTAATGAATTTCCTTCTTTTTTGAACTTTACTTTCAATGGCCGATAAAGAGAAATCTAGACTTTCTAAGATGCTTTTATTTTCTGCATGCTTTTTTATGTTTTTCATATGTTTCTTTTATGTTTCTTTTTTTGTCCTTTTTAATTGGGCAAAATGGACCAGCTAGATAATGATTCAATCTTACAAGGTCTTTCCCCAGAATTTTGACAGTTCTCTCTAGTTGTAGTATCTAAAGCTTAGCTCTCAAGCTTCCTTTTTTCTTTCTATGGTTTTTACAATTCAGTCAACAAGCATTTGTTAAATTGTGTGAAACAATGTGCTAAGAAAAACAAAAGAAAGAAAAACAAAAGGAAAGAGAGAAAAATAAAAGTAGCTCCTGTTCTCAAGAAGCCTCTACGCAAATGAGAGTGACCACAAGAAATGTCTATGTACATACAGTGGTGTATGGTGTGTTCAGAAGAACTCGTACCCCTGGCATAAGAGCTTGCTGAGCCCTCTTCAAGGCTGCTCACCCACCTTTGGTGTTTATCTGATACTCTGGCTCCAAGGAGCGGTAGCATGCACAATGCCACAACTTGGTAAACTGTCTCAGTAGACAGTTTAAACCATTTTGAGTATAATGGACAGGACTGTTGGTGGTTTAGTGAGGAGCCTACCTCAAGCAAGTGAAGCTCTCCCCACACACAATGGTCTGGGTAGATGAGAATAATTTGTTCTCATGGCCATGACGTTGTCTGAAGCAGGTGCTGTGGAATGCTTAGAGTTTGGTCAGACATGGACCAGGCATCCTGGGCCATCACGCATGGTCTTCACTTTTATCTTGCCACTGAACTCCAATGATTCTCTAAGAGAGAGTGTAACTGAAGACTTGAGTCCACGACAAGCTGCCTCTCCTAAGTCCAATTCATGCAGGAGACAAGACATGACCCTGTGGTGTCACTGATGACAAATGAAGGCAAACAATGAAAGGTACGTGTAAGATACATATAGTTGTAATAGTCCTGGTAAGGCTTGAACTGGCTACCCTGAAAAGAGCCTTCATCACTACAGATCTTGAAGGTCATATTTATTTCCAGTGTGGGAAGAGTGCATGCAAATTAGAGCTCAAGACTGCAGAGAGGGCCTTTCTCCCATAAGAGAAGTTTTTAAAAACCTTGAGAGTGAAGAGAGGTACAAGAACTTTTCCAACACACGGAAAAATAGCAAAATGATGAGACTGGGAATGACACCTGTAATTTCCTTTCTCAAACTTAACTCTCTAAGATAGACTCTGAAAGGTAAAAGCTAAAGGAACAAGAGGCAAGATATTATCTTCCTTCCTTCTTTCTTTCCTTCCTTCCTTCTTTGTTTCTTTCTCTCTCTATTTCTTTCTCCTTTCCTTTCTATCTTTCTCTCTCTCTTCCTCTCACTTTCTCTTTATCCCCATCTCTCTCTCTCTCTCTCTCTCTCTCTCTCTCTCTCTCATTCAAGGCTGAAGTGCTCAAGGGAAAAAAAGACAAAGCTGGAGTGTTTATGCTAACTGCACTGCACTGCCCTACCCCCTTCCTTACTGCCACCACCATACTTCAGTTGGGTATAAATTCTAGGCATGTCCATTTATTTTTTAAGACTGTACCTGACTGATACAATTTTATTTCTAATAAACATATGCATTTGACCCTGTCCTGTGTATTTCCTTGTGTCCTTTAAGTCACCTCATGAGGAAGTTGGACACTTAAACAAAAGAGAATTATCTTTCTTAACCCAGGGCTGGGATTCCAACTCCCTCAATCCATCATTAATAGAATTTTCATCATTTATATGTTTCATAACTATACTACCAAGGGCAAACATACTATAATCTTTAGTCCTTTAAATCTATACCATTAGATTAGCATTTTAAACCTGTTGCAAGCCCTGGTGATAACTCAGTATAAGTAGGTCTTCTTAGAATTTGGGGTGTAGAGAAAGAAGGTCAAGCATCCTGCAGAAGATCTATCAAACTTCAGTTCAAATAAACTGAGTTCATAAATAGCCTTGGTTCATAATTACTGTTGGTTCGAGCTGAATTTTCAAGGAAGCTGGGGAACTTTGGAATTAATGGTAAAGAGGTAGAACATTCCAATTACAAGGAACAATTAGTGAAAATTATTAGAATTGAGATTCTTAATGAATCCATAAGAGGTTTTCTTGGCAAATAGTACTGGGGTGGTTTGCCTCTTCTTTCTCCTGTGGATTAAGACCAACAGAGGTTAAGTGACTTGCCAAGGTTCACGCAGCCAGTGAGTATCTGAAACTGGATTTGAATTCATGCCTTCCTGACTCTAGGCTCAGTATTCTATCCATTGAGCCACCAACTGCCTCCAAGGGAAACAGAGGTTAAATGACATGCACACAGTGTCACAGTGTCACATAGCTAGTAAAGGTCTGAGGTCTCAGGCCTTCCTAAACTCCAGGTCCAGAGAGCTACCCATTGCACCATCTAGCTGCCTCTTCTTAACAATTAGAGCTAATTGTTGTAGAATGGACCACCTTTGGAGGGGTATACTTACTATCACTGGTTGTCTTCAAAGTATGGATGACCATTCGTCATGATTGTTTTAGAGGAATTTCTTATTCAGGCAGAAGTTGAACCAGATAGCCTTTGAGGCTTCCTCTAAATCTCAGTCTATGATTCCCTAAATTCTAGGAGAGCAAGGACCTTTTCTTAACCGATGTGTTTCTTCCTTAGGACTTTGCACAATACATTGTATAAAATAAATGATTAAATATATGAGTGAATAATACTCCTGACATATAAGGTCTTCTTATTAGCCTCATGAGGCATATGCTAACATTAGAAAGTCAAGGTCAGACATCTGAGGTGACTACCTGTCATCTATCTGTGAACCAAATAGGCTTACAGTTGTAAACGTATTATATCACATAATCGTGTCTGAGTGTACACAGTCTCTCAGTGCATGCCACGTAGAAGATACAAATATAGTAAGAAAACATACTTTTTGTGTCAACAACCAAGCATGTTTGAATACTTACCTCATGTTGACACAACCTAAGTCAATAACCTAAGAAGAAACACAGTGGAGAAGCCGTGCCCTCGTATCTCAGTTACAAAGAGATCAGATAGTCCAACCCAATGGAATAACCATGTCACTGGTCACATAACTGGTAACTTTACTCACCAGTCAACTCACTCATTTACTATGTGCCCAACACTGTGCCAGACAAGTGGGGCATATCAAAGAAGCATAAGATTTTGACCAGCCCCTTTGGGCAACATGATTCAATGGCAAGATCTTTTGAAAACACGTGAAAGAAACCTAATAAAATTTAAGGGTCATTAGGCAAAAATTTAAGAAATGTGAATTCTAGGCCTGGTTCTTCAACTAACTAGTTGGTTCTCCTTGGGAAAATCCCCATTTTTTTGTCCTCAGACTCCTTAAAAGCATAAAGAAAGGCAACTGGAGGAATTGATCTCTAAAGTCTCTTTTAACTCAATTATTCTAGCCAATTTTAAGAATTTAAAAGCAATGGAGACTGAGAAAAGCAAGAGAACATCATTGTCTGGGGTGTTCATGAAAGATTTCATAAAGGAATCTGTACTTGACTGATTGGATGACTTTGGGTGACTACTGGAGAAAAAGGGAGACATTCTAGATGGAGGAAAAGCATGAGCCATAAAAAAGTAGAAATAAGATATAAAAGGCATTATAAATATACAAATAATCAAAAGTAGTGAGATAAATTGTTGTGGTGGAAGGGATGACCATTTTGATTAGATATTATAGGAAATGATTCTTCTATTCTATTTTCTTTCACAGTTATTGTATATTAATAGCATTGTACAGGTGCCATATTCCCTGCTGGACTATGGTCTATGAAGGCAAGGACATTATCTATAATGAATAATATAGTGCTTTTGTACACAATAGACATTTATTAGGGAGGACTCCATATACCAATAACCAACATTTTCATGGGCCCATAAAAACGTAAGTTCCCAAAGTGAGTGATACCACACTGTGGGTGTTGGAATGATTTGGGAAGGGGTGTGATAGTAGCCTCAGATGCAATTGGGGGACAGCGAATAAAAATGAGTAGGCAGAGGAAGCATAAGGAAAGAAGAGAAGATAATTTTGAAAAACCATTTCATCTGTTGTCTAACAGAGTTAAAGTCAGAGTGATTGCATTATTTTCTAAAGGAACACACAAAATGCAAGTTATAACCAATCAATGGTCAAGTCCCTTGACAGGTCTTAATAAGCAAGTGTTGGCAGATGAGTGTGTCGCACATTGTTGGGTAGTCCAGCATACTTAGAAATATGTGTGTAATGATTTGTTTACCATACAATACTATAAGGATATATAAAACAATATTACATCATCAAAATTTCAGGATTGGAAAAAACCCACAAATTTACCATAGATTATTAAATTTAAATGTGTCATTAAAAATATTTTTGAAGCAATGCAAATTAAAAACACACACACACACATTAAAGGGTTGAAGAAGTAGATTTCCAGGGGGGCAATAATTTTTTTTAAAGGGAGCAGTAGGTCAAATAAATTTGGGGACCTCTACATAAAAATAGCAATCTCTTTAGTCAATCATTTTGTTTACTTGACAATTTTAAAACACTCCACTTAGAACAAACAAAAATATGGATTGGGAGAGAAGGAAATAAATGGGCAGCTGGTGGGTCCTTTAGTCATGCAAACATCTTACACTTCTTCAACTTATTCTATTTAAAACAATGCCTTGCTCTTTTTTCCCAGGGAGAGGATTATTTTAAGATAAATGACATGGGTCTGTGGTCAACAATAAGGCAAAAATAAACAAAGGTGATTTAAGAACAAGATAGTCTTTCTGCCCATTTAATCTTTGGGACGATTCACACAAAATCAGAGGATACAAGAAGGGCTTACACTACTGGAAAGCTCTAGGAATACTGCCAAATAAAGTCATCCCCCATGTTTGTTTCTAGTATTATTCACAGCTATAGAAGCAGCAGAGCATCATCGAAGCTGCCAACTTTGGAGACAATAAAGCCTGGGTTTAAGTTTTCCATGATACCTACTGGATATGTGGCCCTGGAAAAGTCACATGATTTCTCTGTGCTCCATGCCAATATTGAAGATTAAAAATTGTTGAGAATTTGCCTATTTGTACTAAAAGAAGGGGATTTCTCACTTCACTTTCCTTGTACCAGTAAAATCACAAATCTTGACAAAATATCTTTCTGTCTGTCTATCCATCTATCTACATGTATGTATATGTGTGTATATGTATATATGTATGTGTATATGAAAGCTGCCATTGCCCAAAGAATCAGAAAACTCAGAGATAAAAAGAATATGAAAAGTTATCTAATCTGACACCCCAATTTGACAGATGAAGAAATTATGCCCAAAAACGTTTAAGTGAGTATATTAAACTGTAGTCAGAAGTATTTTGGAGTAACCATCTTTTCTGTGTCTTTTTTTTTTAAGAGGAAGGTGAGGTCCAGATAGTTGGCGTTTCTTTTCCAGTGACATTATTGGTAGAATAAGCATTGAAAGTTAGATCTCTCTGTACTTTACATCAAGTTAACTGTCCCATCACTTGCACTGACTCCTGGCAAATAAGTTGAATTTTTCTGCTTTATTCAGTTTGACATCACCCTTAAACAGATGGTCTCTGTCATTCCCTATTCTTCAAGGAAGGAAGGTTTTCCTTGGCTAGAACTAAACATAATCCAGAGATTCATGATGAAAATGTTCTTCTAAAAATGATTAATCTTATCATATTACTTGCCCCTTCAATGGATTGGGGAGGAACTAGGAGGAGGGAGAGAATATGGAACTCTAACTTTTAAAAGAAATGAATGTTTAAAATAAATATAAAAAATAAATGTTTTAAAACAAAACATTATCAATCTATATGGCTTTGACCAAGTTATTCACCTATCTTATAAATGTCCACATCTGACAGTCAATAAAGTCCCTTCATTTATGATTCTATCTACCCAACAGTGTGCCTTGAGAAAAACAGATAAAAGCATCACAAAAATATGGCAATAATATTATCATTCTATGTCATTCAAATACTGGACTATCCATTGCATAATTTGAATAAACTGACAAAGAACTAGTGATCTTCTATCTTAGCCCATTTCTTCTACAAACCAGGAAAATGAAGCTCAGAATTCATGGAATCATAAAAATTCATGGGATCATTACAGACAGAAGGGACCTCAGGCATAGTTTATTTCAACCTCCTCATTTTACCAATTAGGAAGCCAAGCTTTGAGGATGAGAAATGACTTGCCTAAGGTCACACAGTTAATGAATGCTAGGGGGTCGCAATTTGAATGCACAGGCTCTGTTGTGTCTAGTGATTTTAAAATAATCATTTCTAGTCATGATTCTTTTGTTTCTCAGCATTCTGGCTTCTCTCAAACTTCACCACCATACAAGTGGTCCTTTGGTAGATGAGAAGTAATGAGGTAATTTTGTTGTAGTTGTTGACAGAGTAAATGAAGTATGTTACTTAAGAAAGCTGGATGTTGAAAACCATAATAAACAGAAGTCAGGACAGTGCCATTCATAACCAATAAAGTATCTTTCTCTTCGAATTTGCTTTGAGTCTAGCCACCAGTGAAGAAGTAAAGGAAAGCAAGAATTCTGCAACGATGAGATTGTTTGGCTAATAATCCATTGTGTTGATTTTGCATTTTCATGGCAACAAGAGTTTGGGGACATAAAGAAAAACACAAATCCCAAGGAGAAACAAATAATCATGCCCCACTAAGTTAATCGAGCATTTATTAAGTGCTAACTTTATGCCAGGCACTGGGCTAAGATCTAGGGATACAGAGAAAAGAAAAGGGAAAAAAATAAAGATGAAACAATCCAGTCTCTTCCCTGAAGGAACTTATAGACTAATAGAGTAAGCAATAAGCAAACAACTGATCAATATGGAAGAAAGAATGAAAGGGGAAGGTATTAGCAGCTGTGAGAAGAGAAGGAAAGTCCTCCTGCAGAAGATGAAGTTTAGCTGAATCCTGAAGGAAACCAAAAAAAAAAAAGGGAGAGGAGCAGAACATTCTAGTCACAAGGGACAGCCAGTGCAAAGAAATAGGAGGAGTATCTTGTATAGTTACATTTTGGTGAACACTGAACCAGATCTCATTTCTACGGTTCTTTTAACATTCACCAATGTCTGCGTGAGGAAGGTTGGAAAGGTATCATTATCCTTCTATATTACTTACAGGGAGATTGAAACTGAGAGAAAAAATGTGACTTGTCTATGGTGACACCGGCAACTCATTAGAGCAGTGAATAGAATGCTGGGCTTGCATCAGGAAGACCTGAGTTCTAATCCCACCTAAGATATTTACTAGTTGTGGGAAAGTAACCTCTATTTGTCTCAGGTTCCTCATCTCTTTATCTTTATGCCAATGATTTTATAAATCCTTCTACCCTTCCCTGATCTGTCTGCTGACCACCAATCACACATCTCCAATTACCTTTAAGAGAGCTTGAATTGGGCACTCAGTAGACACTTGAAATTTAATATGTCAAAAATCAAACTCATTATCTTTTCCCTTAAACTTTTCCCCACCACATTTCCTCCTATTGTAGATGGCAACACTTTTCTGTTAGTTCCTCAGGCTCACAACCTAAGAGTCATCCTGGACTCCTCTCTCTCTTTCTCTCTCTCTCTCTCTCTTTCTCTCTCCGCACGCACGCACGCACGCGCACACACACACACACACACACACACACACACACACACACACCCAAGCTATCATCACTTCTTGTTGATATCACCTTTGTAACTTCCCTCAAGTATGCCCCCTCTGACACTGCCACCACTCTGGTGCAGGACTGTTGAAGGAAGAGCTAGCGGGTCTGCCTGCTTCAGGTCTCTCCCCACTTTAACTCATTCAGTACAATTCAGGTCCAACTATGTTACCCACCCCCAATTTCCACTCAATAAACTTCAGTGGCTCCCTATTGCCTCAAGGGTCAAAGACAAACTTTGTTGTACAAAGCACTTCATAACCCAGCCCCCTTCTGCATTTCCAGTCTTCTTATACCTTATTCCCTGATATGTACTCTCCAGTTTAGTGACACCACCTCCTGATTGCTCCATAAACAAGACTCCAGATCTTTGCTCTGGAAATTTTCTTTGTCCCCTATTCCTGAAACATTTTGTCTCCTCAACTCCAGAATTCAATAGCCTTCTCTGACTCCTTTTAAGTCCCAACTAAAATTCTACCTTCTTGCAGAAGGCTTTTTCCAATCTCCTTTAATTCTAGGACCTTTTTTCTGGATAATTATTTTATTTTTACATAGTTTAGAGGTTTTTTGAATATATTTCTTGCTATGCTGCTTCCACATTAGATTTTAAGCTCCTCAAGATTTATCTTTCACCTGCTGTTCCCAGCAATTAGCATAGTACCTGGCACATAGTAGGTGCTTAATATTTATTGGTTGATTGCTCAAGACAGCCTATCACTTAAGAATGTAAAGCAAATTTCATTCAATCAAAATCTTTAGATTAAGTGCTAAATGTATTTAGATTAAGTGGGGTGATGATTACAGGAAGTGTGTCAAGGCTCACTAAGTTTTCTCAACTCATATCCCATGGGTCATCTATAAAACAAAGGACTAGTTCAGAAGCCAGGTTACTCAAGCACTGAGAGGAGATTCAGATTCCAGTGAATGTTGAACATGGAGAGCACATTCTGGCTAAACTTTCTGAGGATCCACTTGGGAGAAAGGGGAGTATTTCAACTTTGGCCTTGGTCTCCACATTTCTACAAACTAAAGAAAAACTCTGCAAGCTTAAAAGGGTCCAAAGAATTTTTAGACTTTCCATAAGAATCCTTGAATCATACCCTGATATATTATTGACTGAAGCAGCATCTGTCTTTAAAGTCAAGGATGTATAGTCACAGTTCAACAAAGACTAACCAATTTTGTTAATAGTTTAGAGCTGTGAATTTGCATCTACCATGTATAAGGAGATTTCTTCAATATTCCAGGAAGAGGAAAAAGGGACAACAAGGAAATATGAATTGCTTCTTTGCCACATGTACACTCCAAGATTTCCCTTGGATTATGTATATGATGTTGGGAGGATGTGTTATACACTTTGAGGGAAGGATGTTTTGCACCAACTACACAACCTTAATAAATATCCCTTTGTAAAATCCAGTTGACTGAATGAATTGATTCTCAACTGATAGATATGGTGGGAAATATAGTGGACCGAGAACTCAAACCAATAGTACGAGAACAACAAATCCAAAGTCCCTTCAGGCTACCCTTAGAGCTCTAAGGGAATGTAGTCCTCCAGCTCTGGGGACCTGACTCATCAGTGTAAGTGTGCTAGCATAGCTACTTCCAAGCATGTTTCATGTACAATCAGAGTGTTAGAACCAAGGGCCTTGAGGTTTCCCTTCCCATCGCAAATCAAAGATCTGAGGATCCCTATGCATCTACACACCTATTAAGAATTTGAATTTGAAGAAGAACCCTAAATGCTACTGACTCTGCTATACTGAATTGTCTCTCATTACATAAGGTGATTCAGAAATTATCTGTATGTTTAATGGTTCAACACATTTGTATGCAAAGTGGAACCCTCAGTACTAACCCAACTTTCTATTACAATTACATAAAATGAGAGAAATTCTTAAACAACTGAAACAGAGCAGATCAGTGATGATGTGTGGGTCAAATTTTGTGCCTCTATAAACTCAAAATGATGCATAAATGCTTTGTTCTCTGCTGGGATGGAGAGCAGAAGCCCAACTTCAAAAGCAATGAGAGCAGTGTTGAAATGGGTATCCTGCTGACCTTCTTTAAACAGTGAGTCATCCATAGAGGGATGCAGGGAGGAAGTATCAAATCTTACACAGAAAAGTCAGCAGGGTCTGGCTTCTTCCTCTTTACCTACTGGTGGGGAAACAAATTTCAGAATACTTCATGCATACAAAGTCTGGGTAACACTGTTATATGTCCTTTCCCATGTAATGGATCCTTAGGCTGGAGAATGAATGTGGCAAAGCATATCACCATAACTCACTAGTAAAGTTAAATGATCATGATGTTTTTCCTCTAATTAAAATGAGAATAAATAAATGAAAGAATGAATGAAAAAGTATTCATTAAGCACTCACTACATATTACTATGCCAACCAAATGCTGGGCATAAAAATACAAAAGCAAAGTGGTCGCTGCCCTCAATAAAGTTATATTCTAGTAGGGGGAGACAACACACAGGGAAAGGGGGTAGGCAATGGTGTTCTGGTTTGGGAAGTCAGTGGGATTCTGAATAAAATAACCTGGCAGTTAACTGACACCTTCTGAGAGGCAATAGTAGTATGGATTTGATTACAATTCTGAGAGTAAGAAGTAGAAAGGCATATTGAGGGAGAGAGGGGTAGTATGTACCTAATAGAGTATATATGAACTTCTTCAAGTCAGAAATGATCTTGAAAAATATGGTGATCTCCTAAGGGTATGATAGAAGGAAAACAGGTCCTCCCTTAATAACTCTTTCTCAATGATTGCAAAAATTTTACCATTTACAGAGCTGAAACTACTATAAGGTAAATAGTGCTTTGCACCAGGACACCAACATCCAGGGGAATGTGCTTATTCCTAATGGTGAGCACTTTTCATGGCACTCAATTTTTGATTCTGTTAGTCATTAATCCTTTCCAGGGTCCATTCCAAGCTTCCCCCAACTTAAAATGAATCTACCTTCTTTCTTTCTAACACTTTAAGTTGTTAATCAGCATTGGGAAATTCCCATATCAGGAGCTTTCCACCCTGGTGAAATCACAGCCATGAAGCAAAAACAAGTAGAGAAAAAAAAAGATAGAATGTGGATAAATAGATAGGAAGGTATAGGGTATTACTGATGTAAAGAAAACTTAATCAAAACTATAGACAGAAAAGTAATGTTAAAGCAAGAAAAGAAGAGTTCCGGAGAAATTTTGACCTACCCAAGATCACACTGATGTGTGATCAGCATTCATCCAATGATGCCAAGACCTAGAATGACTCTACCCATATTTAAACTATTCTCTGTAACACCACAGCTCCCACATTTGAACTCAACTAGGCTCCGCATGTTAAATTCAGCCTGTTCGATGTTTTACACCTTATCTTTCCCTTAAGTCCTTCCCTCTGTGAAACTTTCTTCTTACTATAAAAGGCACTTCCATTCTCCCAGTCACTCAGACTGACAAACTCAGCAACATCTTTGATTCCTTAATCTCTCTCAGAGCCTTCTATCATTCCTGCCTTCACAACATCTCATATATGTATCCTAATCCTCTTCTCTGACACAACCCAAAACTCTGGTTTGGGGCCTCATCTGTCATGATTGGACCACTGCAATAGCTGTCTCTTTTCCCCATTGTTTCAAGACCCTCCCCACTGTAATCCATCTTCTATTTAGCTGGCAAAGTGATCTTCCTAAGGCATAGGTCTGACCATGCCATTTAAATGCCCACTCAATAACTTCCAATGGCTCCCTTATTACTTCCTTCACCTTCACTTGATGAGTCTCAGCCCAAATCTCACCTTCTGTAGGAGACCTTTCCTACTGCCTTACACCCATTAATGTTAGTTCCTTCACTCTGAAACTTCCACCTCTCCCTCCCCCACCCCGTTCCCTCTCTCCCTCTCTCTCCTTCTCTCTCTTGTTCCCTTTCTCTCTCTTTTTCTCTCCCCCTAGATAAATAGGGGACTATATCTAGTATCAGAATACTTAGATAGATAAATAGATAAATCTATGGAGATAGCACTACCTATGTCTTGCATTTACGTAATTGCATGCATGTTATTTTGTCACTTACAAAGTGAACTTCTTGAGGACACAAACTTTTCTTACTGTTCTTTCTATCTCTAGCATTTAGTATAGTGGCTATGTATAGTAAACACTTAATAAGTGGTTGTTGACAGACTGATCAAGTATTAATGTAAATTAATATTTTAAAAAACTTTTAATGATTTAAAAAACTAGTTTAAAAATGAAAAGGTTTTACTAACATTTTATAGTAATAAACATTCATAAATACAAACAAGTTTTATCTGTTTATTAATCCAAGTCCCAAAGCGCCTCTAGATTTATGTTCTTAGTATGTGTACTCTTCATTAAAAACATCACCAGATATAATACTTTTCATAATTTCTCTATTCAATTCAAATTGTGAGGTTTGTTTATATATTGACAAAATTTGATATGCTCTTTCTATGATACCAATAGTTCATTTTTTGGCAAAAATATTATTTTATTAGATTATTGTGATAAAGGTCAAACAGTAAATTCCAATCAAAGAAAAATGTAGAGTCCCTGACTTTCCTTAGCTACACATAAATAAAATTATTCATTTGTCTGAAACAACTATTATTTTAAACTCAAATTTATTATACAGATGTTTTGCATCTTCTAATGAGTATTCTGACTTAGTTTTATTTTGATAGATGCACAGATAGGAATTTTGGAAAAAATTACAAAATCATTATGGAATTTGGTTATTAAAATTAAAAAGTTCCTAGTGATATGCTTATAGATATGTTTTCCTGTGATACGCACATGTATATTACATATGTACATATGTGTACATATGTAATATATGTATAGAGAAAGAAAGAAGAAAAGGAAGAGGAGAAGAGGAAGAAGAAGGAAAAAGTAAATATTTAGAATGTTTTAAGATTTCTAAAATAATTTCTGTTGGCCAGAGTATTGGAGAAAGTTTCCCAAAACTATTTTGGTCAATGAAGTAATCCAACATCCATTATATGACCAAAAACCTAAAGCATGGTGACAAAGAACAATTGTAAAAATATATTTTAAATTTTAAATAATGAAATTTTAAAAGTAGACAATATGATAATCTTAGATTTATAGAGTCAACTATGTTAAATGATGTATATTCTTCAAAAAATGCCTCAAAACATCAAAGTAAGTTCAATGTAACTTGAAGAAAATATGTAATCCATCTCCTTTCTGGAAGTTATCCTTTAAATTCTGGGCTCACATGGATCATATTTCATCTCAGAGCTGCCCCTAATCAGACTTTTTGATTCAGTTTGCCTTCAGCATTTCTTTTTGGAACTGCAAAATACAGTATATATCCAAATTTCCACCATTATAAGTAAAACTCCTTTTCAAAAACTTACATGAAATATAAGATAGTTTTTATATTGCCCCACAGAAAATGCAGAGCATCATATATCACTCAAAGCAATCTATAAAAAATCAATGTAACTTGGGTGCAGAGCTAAAATGATGGAGTAGAAAGACACACATACTCTAGCTCTTCCCTCACAGCCCATAAAATACCTGTAAAAAATAACTCTCAACAAATTCTAGAGCAGCAGAAGCCACAGAATGACAGGGTGAAAGAGATTTCCAGCCTAGGGTAGCCTGGAAGTCCTATAGGAAAGGTCTATTGCACAAGGTGCTGAGATGAGTGCAGCCCAACCTTGGCCACATGGCACTGGAGGAACAGGACCAGAACAGGCCTCAGAGGCAGAATCCCCAGCAGCAGCAGAGGTTCTCAGATCTCTCAACACACAAACACCAAAAACAACTTCAAAGTACAGTGAGAGGGCTTTTTCAACTGGGCAAGAGGGAGCAAGGTCCTCCCCTAACCTGGGACCCAAGCTAAGGCAGGGGCAGGAGCAGCAGTAGCAGCTTCCATTTGTGGAGCCCTCATCCTAAGTCCCTGGGGGGATTGAGCAGCTGATCTGAATTGCAGCCCTGAGCACAATCCTCGGGCATGGTGAAATTTGAGGTGATTGTGGAGAGAGAGAATTCTGCTACTCACAGATTCTGGGCAGAAGAGTTATGGGTAGGTCCCAGAAAAATGCACATGCCAGGAAAGGAGTAAACTCCTCTCACTTGATTGTGCCACTTTGGAAGAACTGAGAACTTACACGTCCCAAGAGTATACTGTCCTCTTGACAAAGGGCTCAAAAGTCAAATAAGTGGCTGGGAAAATGCCCAAAAAGTGGGGGGTAGGAGGTGGGGGTGGGAATAAGACTATACAATGTTACTTTCTGGGTGAACAGCAATGTTCTTCCATCCCTTGAGATGAGGAAGAACAGTGCTTACCATCATAGGCCTCCAAAATAAATATGCAATGATCTCAGGCCATGGAAGAACTCAAAAAGGATTTTGAAACTCAATTAAGGGAGGTGGAGGAAAACTGGGAAGAGAAATAAGCAATGTAAGAAAATCATGAAAAGCAAGTCAACAGCTTGCTAAAGGAGACCCAAAAAAAATGCTGAAGAAAATAAGATCTTTAAAAATAGAGTAATCCAAATGACAAAAGAGGTCCAAAAAGCAAATGAGGAGAATAATACTATAAAAAGCAGAATTAGCCAAATGGAAAAAAGAGGTTCAAAAGCTCACTGAAGAAAATAGTTCTTTCAAAATTAGAATGGAGGAGATGGAAGTGAATGACTTTATGAGAAAACAAGATATTACAAAACAAAACCAAAAGAGTGAAAATTGGAAGATAATGTGAAATATCTCATTGGAAAAATAACTGACCTGGAAAATAGATCCAGGAGAGAGAATTTAAAAATTATGCAACTACCTGAAAGCTATGATAAAAAAAAAGAGCCTAGACATCATCTTTCATCAAATTATCAAAGAAAACTGACTTGATATTCAAGAACGAGAGGGCAAATTAAATGCTGAAAGAAACCATCAATCACCTCTTTCTCCTGAAAAAGACCTGAAAAGAGAAACTCCTAGGAACATTTTAGCCAAATTTCAGAGTTCCCAGGTCAAGGAAAAAATATTGCAAGGAGCTAGAAAGAAACCATTGGAATATTGTGGAATTATAATCAGAATAACACAAGATCTGGCAGTTTCTATATTAAGGGATCAAAGAGCTTGGAATAGGATATTCCAGAAGTCAAAGGTACTGGGATTAAAACCAAGAATCACCTACCCAGCAAAACTAAGTATAATACTTCAGGGAAAAAATGGTTATTAAATGATATAGAGGACTTTTAAGCATTCTTGATGAAAAGACCAGAATTGAATTAAAAATTTGACTTTCAAACACAAGAAGCAAGAGAGGCATATAAAGGTAAACAGGAAAGAGAAATCATAAAGGACTTTCTAAAGTTGAACTGTTTACATTCTTACTTGAAAAGATAATATTTGTAACTGTTGAGAATTTTCTAAGTATTTGGATAGCTGGAGGGATTGTACACACACACATGCACGCACACACACAGAGCATAGTTTGAGTTGAATAAGAAGGAAAGATATCTAAAAAAATAAAATTAAAGGACGACAGAAGAATATATTGGGAGGAGAAAGAGAGAAATGGAAGGGGGCAAATTATCACTCATAAAAGAGGCAAGAAAAAGTTTTTCCAATGGCGGAGAGAAGGGAGGAGGTGAGAGGGGAAAAGTAAAGCTCACTCTCTTCATATTTGGCTTAAGGAGGGACTAGCATGCCCACTCAATTTGGTATGAAAATCTATCTTACACTACAGCAAAGTAGGGGAGAAGGGGAGAAACGGAGTGCAGGGATGATAGAAGGGAGTGCAAATGAGAGGAGGGAGTAGTTAGAAGTAAACACATTTGGTGAGGGACAAGGTCAAATGAGAGAACCGAAAAAATGGAGGACAGGATAAGGTGGAGGGAAATTAGTTAGTCTTACACAATATGACTATTTATGGAAGTCTTTTGCAAAACTGTAACATATATAACCTATATTGAATTGCTTGTCCTCTCTGTGGGGATGAGTGGGGAGGGAGGAAGGAAGAGAAGTTGGAATTCAAAGTATTAGAAGTGAATGTTGAGAATTGTTTTTGCATATAATGAAAAATAAGAAATACAGGTAATGGGTTATAGAAATATATCTTGCCCTACAAGATAGGAGACAAGATGGGCATAAAGGAAGGGTGTGATAGAAGGGAGTGCATATTGAGGGAAAGGGTAATCAGAATGCAAGGTGTTGTGGGATGGAGGGAGGGGAGAGATGAGGAGAAAATTTGGAACTCAAAATTTTGTATGTCAAAAACTGAAAATAAATAAACATTAAAAAAATCAACACAACTCCACTACCCTTTCTGCTGAGTCCTTTTTTCTCCCCCCACAGGGATGTACGTAAGCCTTTGCTTTTCCCTACAGGCTAATCTAGGGGTCTGGCCTCTCCTTGGAAGGAAAATGAAGTTGGAGTTGCTAGAAAGGTAACCATCAATATTCTAGTAAGTCTCACTCTTTGCCTCAGAAATTCATAGAAGTCTCCAGTGTCATATGACATTAGGATCTCTAACTTCTCTAGAAAAAAAAAACAAACAGGGGTTTTATTGAGATAAAATCATTTTCTATTTAAATTGTTGATAATATAGTGAGACTGGTAAATTCCAAGTTTTGGTCCTTTGTGTGACATCTTAAAATCTTATTGCTCAATATCCTCTTGACCCAGGGTGACGTAATCTTAGAACTGTTATCACTTTTCCAGAAGCCTGGATTTCAGCAACTCTTAACCCTCCTCCAGAAGACTTGTGGTTCAAGAATTCTCAAGAGGTTCCCCATTTCATAGTGACAGTCACATAAAGTGAAGTTATACCACTCTCTTTCCATCGATAGAAACCAGGAAATCAGGGTCTAGGAGCTCAACCTCTTTCTAGCTGCATCCATTCCTAAGACTAAGTTGTTGAGAGGCAGATTCCTACTGTCACCCCTCTAACCAGATAGATGGAAGCATATATTCCTACAATGTGCCACTAATCCTAAATTACTCTTGGAGAATCCTGGATGAAATTGTGCCAGAATACCAAGGTGTGTTAGGAAATCTCTTCTTTTTGGTCTCTGCCCAAAGAATACACATATATATGTGTGTGTGTGTGTATATATATGTGTGTGTATACACATATATATGCATAAATGTTTACATGTGTGTACATCTTTCAGTGTGTGTACACACATACTCATACACAAACACTATATATACACACATATACAAATTCAAATGAAAATGGCAGCTATCATACAAAAAAAAAAATCCCTGCTGGCCATATAATGACTCAGAAAACTACGTATTAATACGACATGTTTTTATTGTATTTTTATTTCATTCGATAAATATTTCCTGATTACATTTTAACCCGGTTTTGTGATACCTGAAACTATTGGTGAACTAGAAATTTTTAGTTTACTGTTTGATACCTCTACTCCAAATCATTGCTTTCATTGGCTGCTATATCTGTTTGAGTTAAGTATTTAGTAATGTTTTAGGCTCTTTTAGCTTCTTTGTTGTAGTAATTAATTTCCTTTAGTTAAACTTTGTCTGAAATTATCCTTCCTTTTCCTTCCCATATTCTTCCTAAATTATGTGCTACTGATTGCTAGAAGTATGTTTTGGTACTATGGCTCTAAAAGGTGTCTGACCTATGTATTCATGTATTTTGAACATTGTAAATATCATTGGTAGGATTCGAAACTAGATCTTCTGGCTCTAGAACCATGGCTTTTTTACTGAGCACAATACAATTTGTGTATTAGGCTCCAAACTCTGGTTGAGTTTTATGCTGTGATGAAGAAGAGAGTTAATAATGGAAAGTGATAGAGTCAAGAAAAAGAAGAAAATAGTTTTGTCTTGCTTTGGACAATGCCAGTGTGACCATGGACAAATTGTTCAATTTCCCTGGGCCTTCTTTCCTTTTATCATTGGTAAAATAATGGGGTGAAACTAAATGATCTCTGAGATCCCCATGGACTCTATCTAGATATGTCATTTGATTTGTCAGTGCCTTCGGGAATCTCTGAAAGACTTGTAGACAACCTCCCAAGAACTGCTGGCTTTCATTGTTAGAAGGAATTTCAACAAGTGTGAAATCATAGAGCCACACACTATACACACCTCACTCCCCTCAAAAATATCCTGTAGAGACATCAAACAGGGACACCTGAAATTTAAAGAGAGCTTAGTGTATTTCTTCTTTACCTCTCAAGTAATGTCTCTATATTTTAAAGAGAGTTTCTCCAAGTTCTTCCAGTGTTCCTCTTAACTCTGGATTAGTATCTTATTTTTTTCCCCATTGTAACTCTTTTTTCACTTGTCAGAACCCTAACATATTAATAAAGAGCCCCTTTGATTGAGTTCAGTTATGGGCTATTATTGTAATAGGTTTACGTTCTCTCAGTTTAAAAAGAACAAAAGAGAATAAGATCTTTAAGAGAGGAAAACTGTTTTCTTTACATGAATTTACCAAAAATCCTTAATGCATGAGTTTATTCAAAACAAAAATTTATACAACTATACCAAACATAGACAATATAATTTCTTCCACTATTTACTGTCCTCCCTGATATCATAGCTCTAAAATTCTTCTTCTATCTACTTCCTATAACATCTTACAAAGATGAAGTACTTTGTATATAGAATCTCATTTAACCCTGAATTGCTTTTCTGAACCTCAGGTCCTTTATCTGTAAAATGGATATAATATGTCTAATATATACTTCATTAAGTTGTTCTGGGCATATTCTTTTATATACTATGAAAATCTAAGGTGTTCCTCTCTAATCAATTAGAGAACTGGTAGTTCAAATATCATTATTCCATTTTATAGATCAGGAGACTGTGGTTCAGATTTGTCCACAGTCAATCAAGCAAGCAAATTGGTTAGCTGGGTGGTTGCTTGGTTGGGTGGTTGTTGTCCTTTGTTCTTGAAGAGAACCAAAATAACATCACCATGACACCATGATAAAGTGAAACTTCAATATGTCCTACTGTAGCAGATCAGACTAATACAAGCTCAGAATGCTCTGCCACAAGAAAGACAAGCATCAGGAGTGGGATGATCATTCACTAAACATAATTTACAAACCAAGAACTGTGGTTAGAGGGTACAAAAATTTAATGTGTACCACTCTACAGAAGAGTGGAAGCCATGGTAAAAACTAATTTCACTCTCTTGTCAGCTGAATTTTACTCAAGGACCAACTTCATTATTGACACATCATGAATTACAAGTTGATTTGAAAGCCCATTGTGTGCTGCTTGCCCCAGAGTGTGTTTCATGCAGCTTTTCTGGATACTAAAATTGCTAGTTACAATTCTAGGAGATAAGCATTAATCTGTTCTTAAAAGGAGTAGTGGACATGGATTATCATAGAGAGAAGAAGGAGAAGAAGCTTTTGAACTTGGAAAAAAAAGGAAAAATTAATCAAGAGGAAAATGAAACTTGAATTAATAGACTAAATAAAAGGTATTACACGGCTTTTGTTTGTTCGTTAGGCTACAAAGTCCTCAAGTTCTTCTAAACTGACAGAAGGATTGCTACATGAGATTATTTCACTGGATGGAGTCTTTTCTTCTATCTTCCATCAATTATTTACTTAGTAATCCAATAATTACTAAAACCATTCTCAAACACATAGAATTAAATGTTTTGGGAAGTGAAGCAAACTTTGAAATAACTAGAGCAGTGGATAGAGTGCTGGCCCTGGGAATAAATCAGACCTCAGACACTTACTGATTGTGTGACCCTTGTTTGTCTTGGTCTCTCATCTGTAAAATGAACTGGAGAAGGAAATGGACCGATATCTTGGTCGAGAAAATTCCAAATGGGGTCCTGAAGGGTCTGAAAGGACTGAAACTACTCAACAACAAGAGATCTTAAAGATGCTTACGCTGCTACTCAAAAGATTAAGTGATTTAACTGCCAACTTTCCATTCAAATGAATACACTCAATGTCTATTTAAATATCTGAAAGACTGAGGTGCTTTGGGGAGAGAACTAGTTCTTACTTCCCACTTTCATTCTTCATGAGAGTTCATTGAGTAATCAATGTATTCTTTACATGTCTTCAAATCACCGTATCATTTGCGGACAAAAAGTCATACAATACTTGAAATAGAATATGGAAAAAAAATGGCTCCCTGGAGAAGCAGAAAATTAATGGAAAATGTGAAGCATGAAAATGATGAAAGTCCTTTGGAGATTTAAAAATTTGTTCAATTTGATTTTAGTAGTTTAAATGTATTAGAAAAAATACTTAACTATTAAAAACTACTTAGCTAATGTACATTTCCCCCCAGATTTAGGGTTGTCCCAGGAAGTATAAATAACTTCCCGCTTGATCTTTAATAAGGATCCTTTTAATACTTCTCCCACTTTCCTTTTCTTCTTTGCCATCTTTTTTGTCCTCTTCTCTTTTTTCTTCACTTTCATCTTTTTCTCTGTTTTCTTCTTCGGTGTCTTCTCCTTCCTCTTTTTTTTCTTCATGTGTTTTCTCTTCTTTCCTCCATTTGTCTTACTTTCTTTCTCTTCAGTTTTCTTCTTACTCCACTTCTTTTCCTTTTGTTCCTTCTCCTCTTCTTTCTCTTCTTCATCTTTCCTTTCTTCCTCTACTTCCTCTTCCACTTCCTCTTCCTCCTCCTCTTCTTCCTCCTCTTTCTTCAACTTCCTGTTTATCTTCCTCTTTTTCTCTATCATTTTATTCACAAATTTGATCTTTTTTCCCACCTTTACTCTCTTCTTACTCTTTTTATTTTTTGTCCTTTTCCCTTTAATTTTCTTTATTTTCTTTTCTTCCTTCTTAATCTTTTCTTTCTCCAAATCATCCTCCACTTCTCTATCTTCCTGTTCCTCCTCTTTCTTCTCGTCTACTTCCTCCTCCTCATCTTCCTCTTTCTTTAACTTCCTTTTCAATTTTTTCTTCCTCCTTTTCCTTTTACTCACAAGCTTGATCTTCTTTTCCAACTTTACTTTATTCTCCTTACTCTTTTTGTTTCTCCCTTTTTTCTTTATTTTCTTCTTTTTCTTTAATTTCTTCTCCTCTCTCTCCTTCACCTTTTCATCTTCCACTTTATCTTTCACTTTTTCATCTCCTTCTTCTTCCTCCATTTCCTCTTCCTCCTCTTCTACTTCCTGTACTTCCATCTCCTCTTCTTCATCCTCTGCTTTTTTCAACTTTCTTTTCATCTTCTTCCTTTTCTCTTTCATTTTATTCACAAATTTGATTTTCTTTCCCATCTTTACTTTCTTCTTCTTACTCATTTTTTCTCCCTCTTTCTTCATTTCTTTCTTTTTCCTTACTTTCTGCTCCTCTTCCTCCTTTACTTTTTCCTCTTCTACTTAATCCTCCTCCTTTTCCACTTTGTCTTCCCCTTCTAGCTTCTGTTATAGGGCATACTGTTATATAAAGAATATAAAGAAGCCTCCATCTATTGCCCCAAATTTCATTTTAATCCCTGTATACCATCTTGCTTGATCTCCTGCTGAGCAGAATGAGAATGTGGGAGTCAATGCAGTTGCTACAACACCAGTCATCACCGCAAAATGAAGTCATGCTAACAATGGTAACTGTTACCGTGAGTAGCATCACAATAGACTTTAAAGAACAGCTATGTAATTCAACATCACAATGTCATTTGAAGTTTATGCTAAACACATGTTTGTATACCTACCAGGAATTTCAGCAGATGTTGGAAGATGAGGTGTAAATGAACAAATTAGTAAAACTGGTTATTTCAAGTTATTTGTGTCTAAGCACCTTCCTGACTAGAATGTACATTGCAACAACAGCTGTTGGGAGCACTATAATGGAAATTATGACAAGTATTTATAGAGTGCCAAGAGGAATACAGAAGGATATATATATGAGACAGATGTGTGTTGTCTAGATAATTAGTGATCATGACCAAAAGTCATTTCCCCAGATCAAATTATGCTGCTTTAGGTGAACTGCATCTCATTTTAAACTACATATAAAAATTATCAGACATTTTCTCAATTCTGCATCATTTATCTATATTCATTCCTTGTAACTGATACACACACACACACACACACACACACACACACACGCTTTATCAGACATAATTTTGCAGAAACACAATCCATATATTATGGGTGTGTATAACTAGCATACCTGTATATTGCACATATACATACTTATCTATATGTATGCATAGACATCATTAGGAGACCTCTTTCCAAAGCAAGTCTATATAACACTGTATACACATGCATATACATATGCACTTATGCATGCATTTTATTTATGTAATTCTATATGTATATGAATGTACATGAGAATAAGCATATAGTATGTATGTATTGTGTATGTACCTGAGCATATTTCCTAATTTTAAACAGTACAACAAATGCTTGTGAATAGTAGAGACTTTTCAGGGTAGAAGCGGGATTCTCCCAGTTTAATATGTTTTTTCACAGAGGATAATGAAAACACAGAGATTGACAGAAAGGGCAATTTTGAAAGACCATTTAGGAGTAAATTTAGATAAGCCTCATCCACGAATTTCCTTTTCTTCATTATTCCATACAGAGCACTACTCTTTGGAAAACAATTGGATTGCAAGTAATTTTATCAATTCTTTTCAATCAAAACTAATCCAATAAACATTTAAAGAGTACCTGATATGTATAAGGCACTTAGTTGATGCTGGGAAAACAAAGACACATAGCGAAAAAAATGTTTACCATTCAAAAAATTAACTTCTAAGGGGTTAAATGTGGTGACATACAATATATAAACAGATATATGTACATGATAATTTAAGAATAGAGAATTCTAAATTTAAGGGGTTATGCAACTAGACCTCAGGGAAAACATAGCAATAATAAGCTCTTAAACGGCACCTCAGGCCCAATAAGAATCAATATACCAACCTTCCATAAAATCCCTTCACTAGAACAAGCCAGTACAATGTACAAATTACTGAATTGGATGGTTTATTTCTCACTTTACAAATAGTCTTGGCATCCAAAGGCATAGTGAAAAAAACATTAATAGAGTCAGAAATCTTGTCATTTGTGAAAGGGCCCTGCTCCTTCCTGGTCATGTAACTTTCAGCAAGTCCTTTCACCTCTATGAATCTCTATTTCTTCAACTCTAAAATGGGAATAAGAATGCCTGTCCTACCTGTTTTACAAGGGATCATTGAACCTCTGAGTCATAAACAAATTCCAAGTTCATCCAGTCCAGTCTGTATCTAAAAAGGAAGCCTTTCTGATATGTACATGTTTTTACCTGTTCTTACTTCAAGACCGCATCCCTTGCTTTTGGAGGATAATGAAAACAATGAAAATAATCGTAGACACTTATGTAGCACTAATTTCAAGTTTGCCAAGTGTTTTACATATGTTGTTCAGTTGATCTTTACCATAAGCTTGTGACTTAGGTGCTATTATTAGTCACACTTTACAGGTAAGGAAACTGAGGCTAAGGGGAACTAAAGCAGTTTGCCCCAGTCACATAAGGTATATTAAGTATCTGAACCAGTATCTGAAAGGTGTTCCTGACTCCAGTTATAGTGCTCTCTCAAGGGTATGTTTGTAAATGTTTAATAACCATTTATTTAGGGAAAAAATGTACTCATGACACATTTTTAAGTTTAATCTGCAATATCGTCCCTTTCTGCCTCCCTTTCTTAAGTCTGTACAACTAACAAAGCAATAAACCAAGCCCCTTTTTGTAGAATTTGGCTATTTTGGATGTGTAAATATTCACATTGAAAATGAACCAATTAGCTTGAGAATAAGTTGGGGCTGGCTCTAGGACATCCCTGCATCCATCCACTGTACTATTTAGAAATCTTTGAAAACTATAATAATGCTAGGCCAATGGACAACTCTTAAAGTATGGTTTTTTTGATCAGTTGTTTTCCAGTTATATCCAACTCTTTGTTACCCCATTTGCGTTTTCTTAGAAGAAATATTAAAAAGTGGTTTGCCATTTTATTTGCCAACTCATTTTATATATGGGGAAACTAAGGCAAATAGTACTAAGTGGCTTGCCCAGGGTCACACAGCTAGTAAGTGATTGAGGTCATATTTGAATTCATGAAGATGATTCTTCTTGATTCCAGGTCAGGCACTCTATCCATTGTGCCACCCAGCTGCCCAGATTGTACTATACATTCGTGAAATTTAAGACCTTAGAAATCATCTATAATTAGAGACAGTTTATACATGAGGAGACTGAGAACCAGAGACGTAAAATGATTAGCTCAATTTAATTCAGATCATAAGCAATAGAGCTAAGAATTGTACATGGGTCTTCACTCCCAGGCCAGTGGAGTCCTTCCATTACCCTATGTGGTTTCATGGAGTTAATGATATACTCACAGGTGTGAGTGGAAATGTAACAAGAACATTCTTGAGCTATTTTGGGGGAAAGGGTGTGTAAACAAGGAATTGAGGGGGTTTTTCAGTTTGTTTTGTTTTTTCCTAGTAAGAACCAGGAATAAAATGTTGAGAGTCACAAAGAAAAGCAAAAATCAAAGGCATTCATCAAAGTTAGAAGGTCAGAACAACCCAAGTATGGCATTGAATGTACTAACCAATGACTTGAGCTGTTTTGTGCCTTTCTGCAGAAATCCAAGTTCCTTGGGTGGAATCAGATTGGAGATCAGAACAAAAGTAAAAAACCTCACAGTGTTCATCTTTCTCTGACAGCTGAATCTTACTGCTTATATGATTAGCTCTCAAATTTCCCATTTCCATTCTTTCTATGGAAAAAATGTTCTTTCTCCTTATACATAAATGTCACTACTACTACTTCAACTACTGGGGCAGCTAGGTGACTGAGTGGATAGAGTGCAAGGCTCACAGTCACCAAGACTCATGTTCTTGAGTTCAAATCTGGCCTCAGACAATTTCTAGCTGTGTGACCCTGGGCAATTCACTAAAATGACAAAATGCTCCAATATCTTTGTCAAGAAAACCCCAAATGGGATCAAGAAGCATCAGACATGACCTAAACATGACTGAACAACATTCCTCTTCTTCCTATCAATAATAATGAGATGAAGTACACTATCATTTATAGAATAATTTGAAGTCAGCAAAGACTTTATAGATTTTTTTTCAATTAATCTTCACCACAATTCTATGCTATAGGTACTAACATTATTCCCATTTTATAGATGTAAAAACTGAACCTGAGAGAGGTTGACCTGCTCAGGGTCATACATCTAGAAAGAATTTGAGGCAAGAGTCAAACTGATTCTTTTCATCACTCTAACATGCCAGCTATCTTCCATGTTACATATTGCAGTTGAATTGCAATAATTTCTCCACTCTCCTTTCATTTAGTCTTATCCGTGGCTTCTAATAGAAAAACTGTCCAATTTGTCTATCTACTTGCATGAATGTGCCTAAGTCTAGAGTACTGTTCAAAATTCTGTTAGCAACACTTCAAAAAATGTAAAAAGTATTCCAAACAATCCAGGTAGGAGTAAATCAAGTAGCCAAAGGAATGGAGCAGCTTCCACGTGAGATCTACTAATACGAAGGACCGAGATCCAAAACTGAGGAATAATAGGGATAAATAGTAGGAGGGTAAATGGAGAAGTAGGAATGGACATACCATGGTTTTCTGAGTAGAAAAGATTTCTATCAGGGAGGAGTAACATTTTGGAGACACCATCCTTCCATATCCTTTTGACCTACATGTAAGTTACCTGACTCCAATCACTCCTACTCTGTAACATCCTTTCTCACATTCAAACCTTCCTTGCCATTTCCACAGGAGGCACTGTATCTCAAGACCTCATCACTTCATGTCTAATCCGATGCCACACCCTTCAAGGTAGACATTCTGCTACCAGTCTCACTTGGCTTCTTTCCCTGCCAGGTAACGACAACCAGTCTGTATTGGTTGAATGATCATATACTGTTCCTATCGCCTGCAAATTCTTCTCTCTCTTGTTAGGCCATGATCACCATCAGGTTGAAGGCTATGTCTTTGACTGCCTGCTTTGCCCCATTGCTCCAGGACATTTCCATTTACACAGACAATGTGAGTCAGTCAATGTTGTTAAAATAGTAGACATAAAGAAGTAGACATGGATTTTACTATTATACAATTTTGCTTCTATCTTTGAAATATGGGAAATATCTTTAGAACAGGAAGGGACTACCCTTTTATTAAAAAGATTATTAAAAAGATATTAAAAAGTCCTACCCTTTTATTAAACAGATGAAGAGTTATAAACCCAAAGAGGGAAATGACTTACCCAAAGTCCCCAAACTAGCAAGAATTTTAACTCAATACTTACAAATTCAGATTCAATATTTCTGCATAGCCCTCCCTCACTTAAATTCAATTCACTTCCATGTCAAGGCATCATTTCCCTGATGGTATGGTCCTCTTCAAGAACAAAAGACCGATAACAACAACGTTTTTGCATTATATCACAGAGTCAAAAAACTTTTTTCAATCTTTACTAATGAGAAATAACTATAATTGTACATTATCTACATCATTTTGAGTATACCATCTGGTGAATTTGCATTCCAATAATATTTATATTATGTGATTTTACTGGTCAACAAATGCATTCTCTCCACACATAATGAAATTTTCTATTCATAACAAAGGAGAAAAAGCATATCTATATATGTGTATATGCATATATACACACACCTATATACAGATATATGTGCATGTTTATGTATATATGTGTATCTTTGTATACATACATATATTATTACTATTAGTTTTGTTCAGTAGATTATTTTCTCCCTCACACAGAATTTCTTGTTTGATAGACCTTACAAGGAAAGAATGCTTTTGTGGAGGAAATTGGACAACCACCAACAAAAGGAATCAGATAACCAGTCATCTCAATATCAACTTTATTCAGAAAACAAATATCACTGCAGCTTTTAGCAGCAAGCATGGAAATGGAATGAGTTTGAAGTTCAAGGACATGAGTTCAAATCCTGCCCACTCCCTGAGAGATTTTGCCAAAATCAATTACCTCTCTAGTCTTCAATTTCTTCAACTATAAAATGAGAAGTTTGGATGATATGGTTTCTATAATCCTTGCTGGCCTGTAATCTTTAATTTATTCTGTACTTCATAAGGTGAAATGACTGAAATAACTAACACCTATAGCCCAATCGTTTTAGGCATTAGACAGACTGGCACTCAGGGGACAGACAGGTAGTCAATTTCTTGGATCCAGATCAGTCTTCTCATTTTGATTTGACAAGTCAGACCTTGTGCTTCCCCAGCAATAAATGAAGGAAAGACATCACAGGGAGATCACATTTGGATCTAACCTCTACATTTAAAATTAATTTTTCTTCTAAGATTATTGAAGCTGTTATTGAGCTATGTAAGTCTTAGAGCACCAAGAACAATAACTTTATGTCCCAGTACCTGGAATAATGAAAGTTTTGGGCTTAGCAGACATTAAATTGGTGACTAGTCAATTGAATTAAATGTCCAACAATCACAGAGTCGCAGACAATCCCATGGTCAAAACCAAGTACAGGTAGATTGACTGCTTCTCTCATTGCTCAAACATGCTTTAACTAAATCATTTGAAAAAAGTCAGATATTTGGCAGCAAGTAAACCCCAACGTTGACCTTCTAGTGTTAAAGGAAGTAAATGCTTTTGGTAAAGGTTCATTTTCACTCTGACTGAGATTCCAAATGAAGCCCAACCTCAATGACTTCATAGGGAGTGTCTTATTTGGTTTACTCAGGAGATTTTTTTCCCCCTCACACATGATTTCTTGTTTGCCAGACCTTATAAGGAATGAATGCTTCTGTGGAGGGAAACTGGACAACCACCAACAAAAGGGATCAGATAACCAGTCATCTCAATATCAACTTTATTCAGAAAACAAATATCACTGCAGCTTTTAGCAACAAGCATGAAAATGGAATGAACTTTGTATCTGGGCATTAATTACTCTTTTTTTTAATTGTAAAATGAAATTGTCCATACCAGAGGAAAATTACAACTAAGTCAGAGTCCATGAAGCAATGTTTTTCAATCAAAACTTGCAGAGGATATCATATAATATATGAAATGTTGAGTAACTCTGATTTTTATGCACTTTTATACTTCAGTAAATTGGGGGGGGAGTGAGTTTTTCTCACAAACAGAAAATGGTTTCCAAAGAATAAGTTTTGTTAAACAATAACAATAATTCCTGTTTCTATATAGTATTTTAGTGCCTCTAAGTTGTTTTGTTCCCATTAATCTGGTGGCAAAGGGGCACAAATATTAATATCCTGAATTTACTGATGAGTAAAGTGAGGTCCCAAGAACTGAAATCATTCCTTCAAGACCACACAGTTAGCAAATGCTAGATCTGGAATTAAATCTTTGATCTTCCTGACTACAAGTTTAGTGGTCTTTCTATTATACTATGCCTACCCTCATGCAACTTAGCAAAATGTATTAGATCATTAGCTAGTTTACCTTATTACTTATATTGCCTTAGCTAATCATTAATTTTAATAAAATGTACAGATATATCTGTATTAGTATGACAAGGAAATAAGAAGTTTTCTATGAAAAGATTGTGCTTGGGTCAGATTTTTACCTCAGTAGAGAAAAACCCATAGCTACATGGCTCTATTTCTGCTTTTGAAAGAGAAAACAACTCTAGTTCTTGATGTAACTATCACCTCCCAATTCCCTGTCTCCACAGCCACTGGGGGCCCTTCAAGAACCAAATTCCTCACTCAGTTTACAGAGAACTGGAGTAGGGAAGCAACATGAAGGTTCTGTAACTTCCTTCGTGAGAACATTATTTAATGCAAAAGGCTAGGCAACCTTGTCAATACTCCTTGATTTGAATTTAGAATTGTTTCTAATGATCTGGTCAAACCTTGCAGTACCTTTTTAACAAATAGGAGGATTGGGTGCTCTATAAAATGACTGTGAAAGATGAAAGTGGGGAGGATAGAAGAAGAAAGAGGAGGGGACAGAAAGAGGAGAGGAGAGAAATTGAGATAGAGGAAGAGTGAGAGAGGAGTAAAGGAAAGAAAGAAGGAAGGAAGAAAGGAAGGAAGGGAAAATGAGAGAGTAAGAAGTGAAATGCACAAAATGTTCTTTATATCCTCAATAAAGTGTTGATTAATCATTTGTGTTCCAGACACCATGCTAGGTCCTGGGAAATGCAAGTATAAATAGTTTAACAATCCCTACTTTCAAAAGCACTTAGCACAGTATCTGGCACATAGTAAGAACTATTTAAATACAGATTACTATCATTATTGCATTCAAAATGAAGGTCTTCCTAAATGGGGCAGTCATATTGTCACATTCAGTAAACCTCGTATCTCTAGATGGAAGCTTTAGTTGGAAGTAGCCAACAAAGAAATCTGTCTCTTCTTTACATTAGCAAGAAAATGCCCAGGGCACATTGGTTGAAAATAGGGAACTGTTATTGTTCTGAATTTGAAAATTCCTTTCCTTCATATCTCTCAACTTCCCCCAAAGAGTGAAAGAAAACCAACTGTTTCTCTTGCCTTATACCCAGGCTCAAAGAAGCTAACCAACTGGCCATGTGTCATTCTTTAATTTCACAGTAGGTTATGGGTCACTTCTTCCAGGCTAAATATATGTACCTGTTATACTTTCCAAGTTACTGTTGTGGTCATTGTTTTAGAAAATAGCTTGGAGTGTCTTTGGGTTCATTAGTGTTTATGCTTCAATAAATGATGACTATGTGATTTCAACAGTATGGCAATTCCCTCCATTAATTCAAATGATGACCTATTCATAACTTCTTGTCTTATTCATTAGTTAAAAAGAATAGGCTTATAATGAAAACTGAAAGAATTCAATAAAGATTACAACGAGTGCTCCTTTCATTGTTTTTCTACCTTTTCCTATATGTCATCAACAGTCTTTGCTTTTAAAAATGAGTTCATTTAAACTTTACAAGATGTACAACTTTAGGAGACATTAGTGGCTAACTGACTCTGGAGTCAGAGGACCTGAGTTCAAAATTTACCCTGATACATTTGGTGTTGGGCATATCACTTAACTTGCCTAGGTTTCATTTCCATTATCTGTGAAATTAAGGAGATGGGCTATAGGGCCTCCAGATTCCCTTCCAGCATGAGATCTATGATCCACTGAAATGTCTTATAGTCAAATGTCCCAAATTTTCTGCATTCTCCCTTTCAACACATGGTTGCTGTTGTGTTGAAACAAGCAACAAAACTGTTGAGTGTGATGGATATGGATTGTATTGCACTTTACAGATTATAATTCAACTATCCTTTTAGATTTTTCTCTTTCATGTCCATTTGGCTCCCTATACTTAGAACCATAGTTTTCAGATCAGTTACCAGAGTATGAGAGAATTTTAGTTGAAAGGAAACTCAATGACCGTCTAGTTCAATTTATACTTGAAAAATAATCCTCATTATAGCTTAAGAATTATTTTCAACCAGTTTCTGCTGAAAGGTAATGAGAGGTAAGTGTAACAATAAAGACCCCAACATACATAGGGAGGGCTGCTATCACAGGTTCTTTGATCTGCTTTTTTAAAAGAAAAGATAACTTTTGAGGGGTTAATAATCTCCTTTAATCAAGCATATATATCATCCACTTAGTTCAGGAAATCAACAGACAGTGCTCCCAAATTGTCTGACATAAGCAATACACATATCACTAACAGAGAGGTCCAACTGTATGACCATAGTTGCCAGCGAGGGAAGCAGCAACATCTGGGTTTTCAAAACTGGGGGGCTGCTTAGTGGCTTCCCAGAGTCTGATCTGGCACACAAACCTTCTTCCAAAAACTAAGCCCCACAGTAAAACCTCATCATCAGAGCATTTATAACTTTTTTTTAGAGTCAGAGGCCCTCTCAATCCTTGAGAACCAGTGCCTCATTAACAAAAAGTGTGAGCCTTTCTGAACATCTTCCCTAATCAAACTCCCTTTAATGGGAAGGCTCATTAATGAATGGGGAAGATCTTAGTCACATTAACAATACAAATACATATACCCTTTCTAGTTAAAGAAACTCTGGTTTTTGTACTTTGTAGGAAAGTCTCCTGGCTGATAAAGGTTAAGATTCATTCAGAGGCATTATACTTCTTGATCATACTACAACAAAAACAGCAGAAGATCCGACTTTACCTGCCCTTACAGTAAACCATCACATTTTGGTTGGGTTGGCTTTCATTTCCCCAAATCTCATGGAATTCAACAGAACCTGGATATTTATTGACTGACTATTATTTTTGTGCTACTGAGTATTGAAAAGACTAGAAGAGAAGTTTGATCATCAGTCAAGAGTTGGTTCTCCTTTATGGAAAGAGTGCTAGGGCTTGAATCAGGAGACCTAGGTTCAAATTCTGGTACTAACTGAGTGGCCAGGGGAAGATACTTCATCTTGATGAACCACAATTCTTTCATCTGAAAAATGATGAATGATATAGGGATATCTTATGGTCAAAATCTTCACAGGATCTAGTACAATGCCCTCATTTTACAGATGAGGAAAAGAGATCTAGATAGTTTAAATGACTGATCAAGGTCACAAAGGGTATAAGGGTCAGAGGCATTATTTGAAGTTAGGTTTTATGATTTCAACACCCATGCCCTAGTACCATGTTGCCTCCAATGCTCTAGTTTATAGAGGTATTAAAAAGTATGCATTCAATGGCATAGTGGATAGAGCACTGGGACTGGAATCAGGAAAATTCAATGTCATGAATTCAAATCTAGCCTCAGACACTTATTAGCTCTATAGCTCATCAATTTTTTTGCTTCAGTTCCTTATCTGTAAAATGAGCTGGAGAAGGAAGTGGCAAATGACTCCAGTATCTTTGTCAAAGAACTGGACATGATCAAAACAAAATGAATAGCACCAACGATGCCAAATTTAAAGTACCTTATAAATATGATTTTTTTTTCATAATCAGATGCACAGGTCTGAAATCCATCACTGTAGAATCTGTCAAGAGTAAAGTGGAGGGTGATGTTAAAGGGAAGAAAGAATTCAGTCCTACCTGTTACTAACCAGATTATGACATTGAAAAAATCATATATCTTCTCTGGACCTCACTGTAATCATCCATAAAATGAAGATGTAGGGTGAGATGATCTCTAAAGTTTGTCAAATCTATAAAAATTTGTGAATATTAGTCAATTTTCTTTTTCTTCCTCTTAAATATCAATGACTGAGAAAAAGTGAGTTTAAGTAGAGGGTATGAGAAGTAAGCTGATAATTTTAGTGGAGTTTCTGAAAGCGTTTTCTTGGGTATTTTAGGGATTTTATCTATTTATTTTTCCACCAGCCAAAGATCATTTCATGTAAACCTTTTATTTTAGAGTTAACGAGGCTAAATTCTGGAGAGGCAAACAGCTTCTCTAACTCTCCACTGACAAGGTCAGAGCTCACCTTAGAATCTAGATTGGAGAGAATTAGATTAGAAAGGAAGAAGGCTTCATGTACTCCACTGAGAAAGAAATTTCCTGGAATTAAATTAACTGATCTGGGAGAGACTAATAGAGAGGAAAGGTCAGACAGCCTCAAGGACACTTGTAGCCTTCTAGATCCTTGGGTGCAGCGTTTTGACTGAGTCCAAGTTTACAGAACAAATCCTTTTTTAAGGGGATTTATTAAGGAAATTTGTTCTGTGGAGTTTGGATTCAGTGAAAAGGCCACACTTAAGGACTTAGAGGGTCACATGTGTCCTCAAGGCTGTAGGTTCCCCCTGGCAAAAGGTTTTTAGAGTTGTGAATGAACTCTAAAATAGAATGAAGAAATTGGTAAGTACAACATTTCAAGCTTACTGGTTCTTCTTCTTCCACTGGACTAACTATTTCCCCTTAATTTTAGACTTTGATGGTTCACTAGATAATGGGCTGGCGAAAAAAAGGGAAATAAATTTTGTGTTTTCATTACTGGGAATGAGATACTTGCTTTCTCCCTGTTGTTTGAGCATAAGCTAATTCAGGCCAACTATATTAAGTTTCTCATGTGAAGATGTTATTTGAAATGATATATTTTTAATTCAAGGGGATAAAAAGACTCTACAATGTAAAGAACTCTGAATCTCTCAGATTATGGTACTTTATTGACTTCATAGCAAGTGAAAAAGAATAGCAAAATTTACTTTCATTTTTTTTCAACCCATCATACATAACATGTCCTAACAAGAGGTGAAAGAAATTTTCTAGTTGAAGAAGGAGTAAAAAAGCAGTTTTCATTTGAGTTTATCTAGATAGAACCAAAAAAAAAAAATCTGCTAGAGAAAAAGGGAGAAAAAAAATGAAAGAAAACTGAGTTAATGCATGGAACACTACCTTGTAAGAGATGTATGAGTTGAAGAGGTAGAAATGCCAAAGATTTTTCATTAAGAGTAAGAGACAAAGAAATCCTAGATTAAATAAATCACACTTTGTTCTCCTTTGTTAAAGAATGTGTTCCTAAAGTACTGCTGTTATTTTTAGATTATAATCCCTCTGGGCTAAAACTGTCTGATTCAATGTTCTCTCTACCTTTCAGCCTACTGCTATTACTCAATATATTTTTTAAGTCATTAATGGTCACAACATCACAATGTCAATAATGATAAATAATTATTTCAATCATCAAATTTAGAGTAGAAATTGACCAATCCTTCCCTTTTAAATGAGGAAACTGAGTCCCAGAAAGGTTAAATAATTTGCCTAAGTTTACACTGGGGCATGAAAGGTTCTCTGACAAAAATAGTATTCTGGACAAAATTGTGAGGGACAGTTGTGACAATCTCTAGGACATTGTTAATATTTTATCTTCTCAAAATCAATTAAAATCATTTAAGTTCAATTCAATTTAGTTTAATCTAACCAGTTTTAATTTGTCGCCTACTATGGGCAAGGCACTCTGCTAGACAAGTGCAGATAAAAAACCAATTTTGTCTTTATTTTGCATACACTCCACATTTACTTTTATGTGTACATGTATCTCTCTATTGGAATGTAAGATTTTTGAAGGTAGGGGATGTTTCATTTTCCATCTTTTTTTGACAGAGCAAAGCTCTGTGCCTCACACATAGTAGGTACTCAAATGCTTGTCAAATCAAATTGAATTCACTAAGCATATTATTATAGAACCATTCCAAACGAACCTTAGAGGCACCCAAAACATCATTTGTGCACAGGCCATCGTCTGGGTAGGCTGTGCTTCACCTTTTTACTTTGTATGGCATTAACAGAAGATGCTCTATTTTGATCAGTCTTCTTATTTCACATCTGCCACCCCCACTAGGCAGCTGTGTAAGGAATTTGTGCCTCAGGTTTCTTGGGAAGAAAGCCCATGAGTAATGACTGTCAAACACCACTCCTCCTGGGTGGGGAAGGAGCCTTACATGCTGTGGAGCAGCAGCAAAGCTTTGTAGATTAAAATCAACACCTTGCTTCACCCCCTGAAGCAAAAGTGGAGCCATTTCAGGTTGAAGCTCCTAGGTGTAACCTGCTAATTGGGACTAATACTCTCAACTACTCAGATTACTACAATCTTGACCCACTTAAATCACTGGAGGTTTACAAGGTTCAGCCCACTCTTGTGGCACACATTATCTAGGACCCACTCAAAGGTGACAAAATCTAGTTAGCATTGATAAACGTGAGTCCAGAGGGTAATAATTTTCTCCCTAGAAAAGTGATTCCCAGCCTCGTTTTTTGTGATATTCCCAACCTCCCATTCTATCCCCATTAATAACTATCAGATCAGGTATAACGAAATCCTCAAATTGCAGCGCGCTCTCTCTCTCTCTTTCTCTCTCTGTCTCTCTCTCCCTCTCTCTCTCCATATATGCATTCACAGAGTTTCAAATCATATTTTGTATTTTTCTATGCCTGTAAGGTATACATATATACACATAAATGTGCAGATATACATACTATATCTACATGTATGTGTTTATATCTATGTGACTATATATATATATATATATATATATATATATATATATACAAACAGATATAATCCTGATGTGATTTCACAAATGTAGACAATATATGATGTGAAAATTCCACTAGTATCTCAGTTTTAATTTACAGTACCAGAATTTCCTGGTGTTCTGGAGGATTAAATAACTTGTCTATGGTGCCACAGCTACACAGCTACAATGCGTCAAAATCAGGACAAAAATTGATCTTCCTGACCCCAAGGTTAGCCTTCTATATCATACTATCTCTCACTCTAATTTTAATAGTAAATATAAATTGTAGAGAATATTTAAGGGTCTTTATCCACCTTTAAAAGTGACCTTGATATGACTGTACTTTTATTTTAATAAATCTAGCTCCTACCACTTCCACAAAACCTTCACAGATTATCTAAATCAGAATGTTCTTTTCCTCTTTAGAATTCTTCTAATACCTGGCTCATAAATTTCTTATTTCTTAAATGTTCTACTGTTATTAGTCAATCAACACACACTTATTAAACCTTACTGTAGGGCCATTGCCAGTTGTCCTGACCTATGTCTTTTCGCTGGACTCTGATGACTCTGGGGAAGAAAGTGAGGCTAATGGCTTTGCACAGTCCTGCCTCACTTAAATACGGTTCATTTGCAAGTCAAAACATCACACTCCTAAAGTCATCAGTCTTCTCTGAGAATGAAGAACTAAGAACAACAAAACTTACTGTATATAATGACAGCATACTAAGCATTGGGGATATAGAGAAAGATAATATATGGTCGTTGATATATATTGGTCACATATTAATGGAGAAGACACAATGCAAATGATATGAACTACATACAGTGTAGAGAGAGGGGAATGCACCAGCAGTGAAGGAAATAGGCAAAGGTCCCTTGTAGATAGTTTAAAAGAGAACAGAAGAAATGAAAGCAGCTTTCTTAAATAATTTAGCCAAGATGGACATGCTCCAGAAATATAAGGTAATAGCTGAAATGAAAAGAAGGATCAGGGGATGCTTACTCTAAGGTGGTGTAGGAAAAAGAATACATGACTTGGAGTCAGAAGGTTTGGTTTCAAATTTGAGCTTTTCTAGGTGTGAGTTCTGAGAACTTTAGTAAATTCACTCCTGAACCTCCGTTTACTCACCTGTAACTTGCTACTTGTGCTGCATAGAGCTATTTTAGACAAAGTCCTTGGTAAAATTTCATGTCCTCTAGGAAAGAAATGTGAATTCTTCTCCTTATTAACATTATTTCATAACTATCTCTTTTCAAAATTCACAAATATTATTCATGCAAATAATTATTCATGAAATAGTTAAAATGAATAGGTCTTTAATAACATTTTAAGGTATAACAGAAAGAATCCAGATTTGGCAGGAAGGGAATTAACATCTCAACTAACTTTCTATATGATCTTCCTTAGACCTCTAGTTTCTTTATCTGTAATAAAAATTCCCTTCTGTATGCAGAAGAAGGGAAGGGAATAAGCATTTATATGATACCTACTGTGTGCCAGACACTGTGCTAAATAAGCACTTTGTAGATGTTATATCCTCAGTCCTTTGAAGCTTTCGAAATATTTGGACACATTATTCACAGTCATTAGGTACATGTTCGCTCATTTCTTCCACTGTGCGTATCACTTTGACCTCTCCCAAGTTTTTTCTCCACCCTGGTTCAGCCACCATCTGACCTTGAAGATCATTCCATCCCAGCAGCATATGACTTTGCAAGATCACCTCACCCCTGTGGCCAATTCCTGTCACTGTTCAGTTTCTTACAGTAGCTCCATTTTAAGGCAAGTGACAAAGTGTTCCCTCTATGGACCCTACTCCTGATTCTCTGGAGGTCATTCTCCATCATATTCTCATATGGGCACCTTTTGCCATTTACCTACTCCTGCTTTTTATCAACCTTGAATGATTTTTTCTTCCCTCCCATTAGAATAATCTTTGAAGTCAGGGACTTTTTTTTTTTTTTTGCTTTTATTTGTACTCACAACCCTGAGAACATGCCCTGGCACATGGCAGGTGTTTAATGATTTCTTTTGACTTGATTTGATAGTGTCCCATTGGGTTCTTTCAATAACCCTGACAGGTGTAATTCTCATTTTATAGATGAGAAATCCAAAGCAGGGAATGATTAGGTGACTTGCCCAAAATCACAGGGCTAGTGCTCTAGGTAAAATTTGAGTTTTGTTCATTTTGACTCTAAGTCCATCATTCTATCCAGTAAACCACAATTGTTCTCTTTAAAATGAGTGAATTTAATTGACCTGATCTCTCAGATTCCATCCACTTCTAAAAGTATATGATTTTATAAACATTGCAATATTTCAAATATCTCTTGAGACCCAGTCTCCCGGATACCCAACTATAGAAGACTATCACTAAACGATGAAACTGATCATAAAAGAAAGGTATAGGGAAACACTGGCTCAACAGTTGTACACGAGAAAAATGTATGACTAGTTATCCAGAGTTTCAACAAAAAGGGAATCATTGAGTTTTCCAAGAGGGCCAAAGGAACCTTCATAGCAAATAGATTTCTTGAGGGGCAGTGTGGTACAAAGGAAAGAATGTTGGCTCTGAAGTCAGAGTATCTGGACTCCAGTTCTAATGATAGCATTTGCTATTTGGGTGATTTAAGAAAGCCACTTAATGTCTTGGGGTCTCATTTGTTTTATTTGTACTAATTGAACTAAGTAGTGTCCATGGCCAGTAGTATACTGGATTGCCTTTATTTTAATGGTGAGAAAACTGAAGTCCAGATAGAAAAATGAATGGACAAACAGATGGATAGAGTTGGAAATGACCTGAGAGGTCATGAAATTCCACTATCTTGTTAGGACATATAAAAAGTTCAAGAGCCATAGTTTCTGAGTGATTAATCAATTTATTTATCATTCCAGCAGATAAAATAAGTCAATGACCCTCCCAGATGCCAATAGCTGCAGGCTTTCAGCTTATATGTATAGGTAGACAAATAAATGTCAGACGTAGTATTCAAACACATATCTCCTAATTTCAAAATTGAATTCTAGTGGTTTTACCAACCTTGCTTAGGAAAGAAGGGGGTGGGGTGGGGGGGGGGAACAGGTAGGTAATAGTTAAACTGGATTCAATCCAAGCAAACTTAGCTGACTGAAAGCTGAAAGGAATCTGATGATGGAAAGAAGGGAAAACTCCTATTTATAATACCCTAACACTAAGTTTTTCTTTTTCCCTTATTGCAATCTTTTTTCACATCCTTTACATGCAGTCTAAATACTGTCCCCAAATTCAAGGAAATCGAAACAAGGTGATTCCCTTAAATTTGAAGAGCTGCTTGTAAATGACTAGAAAATCTAAGTTGGAAAATGTTTCAATCAACATGTTTCTTCTTGTTTATACAAGCTAAAATATCACTGTTGGAATAATTACTGTTTCATATCTCGTCTAGCGCAGCACACACTCTTGCTAATCCTATAGTCCCCTGCACGCAAAGCCAACAATGACTTTAAGAGCCCATTGGTGCTTTTAAGATACAGTGTTATTACATGAAGCTCCCAACTTGCACTGAAGGATTAGGAACATGACCAGTCAAGGTTAGAATATTGTACTTACATGTTGCAGTTGTTTGGAGTAGGCTCTTAAAAATAGTTACGTACCTATATACATAAAGATCTAATGAACTAAGTATCACTAACCATCTTTGAGAAAGTTTGATCTTCCAAGAAGCAAAAAATAACTAGTAAATATATTTACTGAATGGTCTTTTCTGATTTGACATGAACTATCAGGAATGATAACATCAGTGGAAAAAAACAATCTGAATGATTGGGGGAGGGGAGAAGGATAGAATTCAGTCCCCATTCCTCCTTCCTTCTCATCATGGTCCACATGTCATGTTGTCAGATAGCTGTTACTTTGTCAACATGGCTAATCCAGACACAATTTCCTTGTTTCAACAAGGCTCAGATATTCAAGATATACTTGAAATTTTGCCACCAGTCACTCACATAGAGATTGGCTCACATAAAATGCTAACTCATACCATGGTGCTAAAAAAAAAAAATCACCAAAAAATGGGACTGACATCATTAAAGTGAATGTGAAGCATTGGGATTGAATAGAAGTTCTGAGAGGTCATCTAGTCTATGCCCCTGCCTCTGGGGAAGATCACACCTAGAAAATTTCAAGTTACAATATGAACCCTTTTCATTTAACTTTCTAAAATGTCATTACTCTGATATTTTTTAAAGCAATAAAGGAAAAAAATGACAAGACAATGTATCAGACAAGTAGGGATCAAATTCCAGCTCTGCTAGTTACTACCTACCTGAACAGGTAGATAAATCACTTAACCTCATTCAGACTCAGTCTTCTCACTGCAAAATAAAGTTGATGACCCTGAGGTACTGTTTGACTTTAAATCTTTGATTGTATGATTCTTTGTCCTTCTATAATTCCCTGCAGCTAACATGAGTCTTTTTTTTTTTTGGTATGTGAGGGGAAAATTGACCAGGGATTCCTTCAAAGGCAATGAGCATGCTGCACTTATATTCAACCTGCATCTACACTGTCACGTACAGTTATGATCTTCATGTAGCCCCTGATGTTTTAGCAATCACACTAAGGCAGCTATAGAAAACTTTTTTTCCACATATGCTTCCTTTGTGCCCATTTAACTGTCTTTATGCATTCTCTCCTTATGCCCAAAGAGATCATCAAGCATTTATATCAAAAGTAGACAGGATTTTCAACACTCAAAATGTCATGACACTATTTTAAAAACATGTTCTATTTTTTTATATCAGTCAAACAATGTACCCAACACTATGCTTGCTGTAATTGGGAAGTAAGAGAATTATATAATAGAAATTGATATTAAAAATAATACTTGGTATTTATAAAATGCCTTAACTTTTTCCACTATTATATCTATATACTGTCACATTTGAAACTTGTAACATCTCTGTGAGGGAGAGACAATAAAGGTATCGTTCTCTTCTAGGAAAGTGAAGCTTAGATCAAGTAAGTAAATTGCCCAAAGTCAAATAGCTAGTAAGTTTGCAGGGTCAGGATTTGAATACATGACTCTTGAATCTAGGACCAACAATCTATATACTCTATGTCACACTATCTTTATAGAATAATTTCTATAGTTAAAGAGCTAACCATCCATAGTAGTTGAAGAGAAACCATGGGCACCAACTAGGTAGTCATTGTTGCATATAATAAGTGCCAAATAAGTGAAGGAAATAACAATATTTTAGATGCTGGAGAGATAGTTAGAGATAAAAGAGGTATAGAAAGGCTTCATGGAAAGCCTATCAAACCATCTTTAAAGTCCAACTAAAACACATGGAGAACACACACCCACACATAAAATAAAAGTCAGGTGTAGAATTTATTATGTGAAAAAAAAACAGCAGAGGTAGTAATCATGATGTCAGATAAAGTTAAAGCTAGGATAGATTTAATCAAAGGCAAAAAATGGGGAAATTACACTATGTGTCAGCTGTACTAATCAATATTGTTTTAGACTACTTAGGATAACCAGATAGTATAAGGTTGAAATATCAATGGGATGTAGGAAATGATGAGCTGGTGGATTTAAAAAAATACAGAAAGTCCAAGAAAGACTTGGACTTAGGAAGGAAGATGCTATCCACTTTCAAAGAACCTTCATAGTAGAGTCTTACATATATGTGTATGAATGTGTATGTGTATACACACACACATATACACACATGCGCATGCACACACACACACACACACACACATATATATATATATAGAGAGAGAGAGAGAGAGTGTGTGTGTGTTCATGTGTATGTATATGTGTGGATATGTGTATATATGGGTGTGTGTGAGTGTTTGTGCCTGCATGGGAGCACACAGTGGGACCAGGGAAAATCTTGGAAGATAATTAGGTTAGGAATTAAGTCTTCTGTTCTCTAAACATTATCACTACCCCTACCCTGCCCCTACTTTATTTTCTAACTCTTAGGACTATAGATATAGAGTTAGTAGGGACCTTGAAGGTCATCTGTTCCAAATGCTCTCCTTTTACAAGTGAGGAAGAAGAGGATGAGAGAGAATAATCAATTAATTTTAGTTTTATATATAAATATATTTATAAACTATAAATAAATATTAAACTATATAATGTATTCAATAAATATATAAAAATTAATATTAGGTATTTACTTGCATAAATTTATAAAAGACAATTTTTTTAAAGAACCTTTGTTAACTCCCACTCTCTCCTGTCTTTCCTTTCCATTCCTGCCCATTTACTTGGTACTCCTCAGCAAAACAGCCCCCCCCCCACACAAAACAAAGCCTGCTAGCTGAAAACCAGAGGCATAGAGAGATTCTTAATGCTAGTGTCTGATTCAGGGTTTCCCTTGGGATTGCCTGCTCCCAGAGAGGAAACTTTTTGTCACTCAGTCAACCTACAAGGCTTGTGCTGGGCGTATGTGTCTTACCTTCATCTGCCTTGGACTCCTCCTCTCTTCACCTCATAGAATCCCTAACTGCCTCCTCCCTTTCCACCCTCCCCTACATTCACCATGGACAAATTAGAATTAAGGTTTAAAATGCACTTTAGGTAGATGGCTATGGAATGATTCACTTTTTAAAAGTGAGATCTGTATGTTCATGTGGGTCCTTTTCCTCTCTCTTTGATCTCATTGGTGTATAAGCCTAGTAGTAGTATCCCTGGGGCAAAGGGTATAAAATTTTTAGCAACTTTTTGGTAGAGAATAGCTCCACCAGTTCAAAGTTCCAGTCCCTTTCATATTTTGTTTTTCTTGCAGGGGGGCAACTTTGCCAATTTAATGGGCATGATTACTTTGTATTTTGTAAAATATTAATGATTTAATGGATTTTCCTTTGGTTATTGATAATTTGAATTTCCTCCATAGAAAACTGTATAAATGTACATGCATACATATATATTCTTTGAATTTATTAATTGATGAATGACGTATTTTTATAGATTTGAATTGATTCATTGTATGTCTTTGAAATCATATACTTATCAGCAAAACATCCTGTAAAGATATTTTCCCTAGTCACCTATTTCCCTTCTAATTTAAGCCACATTGTTTTTGTTCATGAAAAAAATCTTTTAACTTGATCTAGTCAAAATTTTCCATTTTATCCTTTGTGATCTTCTTTAATATATTTTTATCCATGAACTTACCATATTTGTGTATCTGAACAGTAATTTTTCCCCTTGTTCCTCTTATTTCCCACCTTAAAGTCAAAGTAATATATCTATTTTGAACTTATCATGTTACATATTTTGAGAGATTGCTCTATACCTAGTTTCTATCAGAATGATTTTTTATTTTTTCCAGAAATTTTTGTTGAATAATGAGTTCTTATACCAGTAGCTTGAGTCTTTGAATTTATCAGACACCAGGTCCAAAGTTTTATCTTAAAGAGTGAGTGTTCCTGGAATAAAATTTCCTTCTCATGTACAAGGAAAACATGTCATGCTCCTCCTAGTCATTCCTATTTACCCTTGAGTCTTACAGTTATGAACCTAGAGCTCATGATAGGTAAAAAGTTAAAAAATAAACTATTCTTAGCCTCATTCTACAAATATGATGCATTTTTTTAACTCCTGGCTTGAAAATTTATTTCAGAATATTTCCAGGACATTTCTATGTGACATATTATTGGGTTTGATTGGGTTCATACTGCCTTTCCAAGGAAAAATTCCAGAAAAAAAGAGTTTCTAGTAATACAGAATATAATATTTGTGTCAGCTAACAGATGTTGGTCTAACTTAAACTGTTGTAACTACCATTATTCTTAATTCAAGCTACTTTTAGGAAGACACCATCACTTTCCCCTTTCATCTCTACCATTGTGCATGCTTTTGCTTCCTAAATTCCAGGCAGTGGCATGAAATTTTTAGGAATTGCAGTAGTCAGGAGGACCTGAGTTCAAATCTCACCTCAGACACTTGACACTTACTAGCTCTGTGACCTTGGACAAGTCACTTAACCCCAACTGTCTCATCCTGGGTCATCTCCAGTCATTCTGATGGATCTCTGGTCATTGGATTCAGATGACTCTGGAGGAGAAGTGAGGCTGGTGACCTGCACAGACCTCCCTCATGCAAAACGAAGTCAAGTTCAAGTCATGTCATTATTTCCCTGATGGCATGGTCTTCTTTGGCAAAGAAGGATGAACACACACAATTTTCCACCTTCTCTTTCAGACTTCCCTAGTTTCTTTTCAAGTTTCAGTTAGAATCACACCTTCTGAATCCCAGTTCCACTTAATATTAGTGTCTTCACTATGTGATTATCTCTACATTTTCATGTTCATATCTTGTTTGTACAAAATAGTTTACATGTGTTCTCCTCTATTAGAATGTCCTTTCCTTGAGGCCAGGGATGATTTTTACCTTTCTTCTTCTCCTCAGTATTTAGCACAATGTCTGGCATATAGTAAGTGCTTAATAAAATACTTGTCTACCTGACTTGATAAGAGGAATAAAGGGAATGGATGAAGAAGAGATTGTGGAGTTAGAATTGATAAGACTTAGAAAATGATACTTGTGATTATTGAGGGGGAGCTGAGAGGGAATAGTTTCTATTAACTTAGAAGTTATAAACCAGAGTGAGTAGAAAAATGACAGCACCCTAAAGAGAAGTAGAAAAGTTCAGAAGAGAGATGCATTTTAGAGAAAAGGTAAAAAGGTATGATTTAGGCATGGTGATTTTGAGATATCTAGTGGACATTCAATTGGACTTGCTCAACAGGAAATTGGTGATCCAGGATGCATGTTCAGGAAAGAAACTACACCTTCCTGAAGAGATCCATGAGCCATCTGAACACAGATGGTATTTGAACTTAAGAAAACTGATGAGATGTGCAACAAAAAGGGTAAGGAATAAAGAAAAGAAGAGTGTCTTGAGCACAGCCTGGGGAACAAATTGTACTTAGAAGGTGGAATACAAATAATGAACCGAAAAAGAAGACTAAGAAGAAGGAATCAAGCACATTGGATGAGAAATAAGAGTGAATACAGTTATGAAAATTTAGAGTGTGCTGGGTGACTAGCAGTGTCAGATGCTTTGTAGAGATCAAAAATATGAGGACCAAGAGAAATCCATTCAATTTAAAGATTGAGATATCATTGAAAGCCTAAGAGAGCCAATTTTCAGTTGAGTGATAAGGCTGAAAGAAAGATTCATTTCAGGGTTGGAACCAAGATGGCAGACTAGAGAAAACACTCATCTGAGTTCTTCCAGCATTGTCTCTAAAAAAAGTTTAAAATCATACTTCAAATTGAATTCTGGAATGGCAGCTCCAACAAAAGGTCAGGGTGAAACATTGCTCTAGCCCAAGATGACCTGGGAAGTTGGAAAGAGAGATCTAAAATATGGCAGTAGGAGTTCCCCAAAACACACATGGATAAAACACCAGTGGTGGGACTATGTGGTGGCAACAGACACAGCAGCAGCTTTGGGAGTTCTCAAGCCAAAGGTGCCAAAAGGACTTGGAAAATGGTCAAAAAGAGATTTCAAGAGAATCCTGTGATAGTAACGGATGCAAGACTATATACTGTTGGGTATATCCATTGCCTATACCCACTTCTGGTTCATAGTTCAAGGATGGAAAAGAGAACTTTCAGTAGAGAGGGAAGTCAAGAAAATATAGGAGCAATACTACTTTTAGTCACAAAGGATCAGGGACACTGAAGAACAATTGCATTTTCATCACTAAGGGATCTGGGAGTATAATGCACAATATCATTTCCAGTCCCAAGGAAATAGGGGGATTGAGGAGCATTATCAATTGTAATCTCAAAGAACCCTTCCTGGATAAGGAACTAGACTAGGAGATCAGTGACCTCACCTTTCCCAAGATCACACCACCTTGGAAGCACTAAACACTTCCAAATGTTCAAAACTAGTTGTGAAAAGAGCAATAAGAAAAAGCCTAAAGCTTAAAACAATGCCCTTCCCCCATCCCTTGTGCAGGGGATATAGACCAATTTTAACACAGAGTTCAAGATCAAGAAATAAACATGGAAAAAATGAGCAAACAAGAACAGCCTGATCATAAACATCTACTTATAATGACAGGAAATATCAAGATACAAACACAGAAGAAGACAATGAAGTCAAAACAGCTATAAGCAAAGCCTCAAAGAAAAGAGGTGAATTAGAAAGAAGTCTAACAAGAAATCCTAGAAGAACTAAAAAATGATTTTCAAAATCAAATAAGAGTGGTAGAGGGAAAATTAGGTAAAGAAACGAGAGCAAAAGAGGAAAGTTACAAAGAAAAGACAATTTGGGAAAAGAAGGACAAAAAATACTCTAAAAACAGAAGTGGCTGAATGAATTAACCTGATTACCTGAAATTGAAAAGCTTTTTGCACAAATAAATCTAATGCAACAAAAATTAGAAGGAAAACAGAAAACTGTGAAAAAATATATATGTAGAGAATTTTTCTGATGAAGGTCTCATTTCTCAAAAGCATAGGATGAGCCAAAATTATGAAAAATAAGTCATTCCTCAGTCCATTATCAAAGGATATGAAAAACCAACTCTCAGAAGAAAAAAAATCAAAGCTGTTAATAATCACATGAAAAATATTGCTCTATATCACTACTAATTAGAGAAATGCAAATTGAAACAATTCTGTGAAACTACTCCTTACCTATCAGGTTGGCTAACATTATGGAAAAGGAAAATGACAAGTGCTCAAGGGGATGTGAAAAAATTGGGAAACTTATGCACTCACTGTTGGTGGAGTTGTTAACTAGTCCAACCAATCTGGAGAATAATTTGGTACTATGTCCAAAGGGCTCTAAAATTGTACATACCCTTTGATCCTGCAGTGCCACTACTAGGTCTGAATTCCAAAAAAGATCAAGGAAGGTAAAAAGATCTATTTGTACAAAAATATTTATAGTAGCTCTTTTTGAGGGGGCAAAGAATTTAAAATAGAGAAAATGCCCATCAATTGGGAGATGAATGAAGAAAGTTGCGTTATATTATTGTGATGGAATATAATTTTGCTATAAAAAATGACAAGCAGCATGGTTTCAGAAAAATCTGGGAAGGCTTATCTGAATTTATGTAAAATGAAGTGAGCAGAGCAAGAACATTCTACGTAGTAATAGTAATGTTATAAGGATGATCTACTGTGAAAGACTTAGCTGCTCTGATCAAGACCATGATCCAAGAAAATTCTGAAGGACCCCTGATGAAATAGGCTATCCAGCTCCAGAGAGAAAACTACTAAACTCAGAATTTGGATGGAGGCATATTTTTTAGTTTTTTTAACTTTTTAGCATATTTTTTGTTTGATTTTGTCTATGCTTCCTTTTGCAACATGGCTAGTATGGAAATTTGTTTTGCATGACTTCATTTGTCTAATTGATATTGAATTGCTTGCCTTCTCAAGGAGAGAGAGACAGTGAAAGGAGGGAGAGAATTTGGAACTCAAAATTAAAAAAAATATATTAAAAGTTTTTTTACATAGGTTTGGGAAATAATGAAATAAAAGTACATTGAAAGTTTGTCACACACAGAGAAAAAGAAAGTCATATTCCAAAGTGTTAAGAAGTGACTTGGAAGAGAGAACAGTGGCAACAATGAGCATGAATGGCTTTTTTCCCCTTTAAGTTTGTGAAAAAGAGGAGGGATAAAAAATGAATGGAAGAAGCATGGCACCCCACTCTGCATCAGGGGCCATTCAAAGTTTGTTATAAGCATTATCTCATGTTAACCTTTTTACCATCCTGGAATGGTGAAAAAACTTTATTATTCCCATTTTACAGATGAGGGAATTCAGGAAGAAAGAGGTTTAGTGATTCGTCCATGGTCACACAGCTAGTAAGTTTCTAAAGCCGGATTTGAACTCAGGTTTTTCTGAATGCAGTAAACCACATTAATCTATACAGTCCGCTATTGACCTAGTAAGTTCAACTGAAAATTCTTTACATAGGAAGATCTTGATGAGTTTATATGTTACAAAGAGGTTGCAGAGGAGGAAACACTAATTATCGGAGAACTGACTTTGCTTGTGGTTGCTAGAGGTTAATATAGAGGTTCTGCCAGCACCCTACCTAACTTACATATGGCTTTTACCTCTGCTTTTTGCTCTTAGAAAGACCAGTGTGCTGGCACATCAATTAATCAAGTACCCAGTTGAAAAGTTTTGGTAAGTTATTTGGCTTTCATGAAGTGTTCCAATTAATCCAGGTTCAACAGAAGTCTAGAAATATGCCCCATGCTCACACTTACTTACCAAAAATGGGAAATTCCTTTCATCTCCATTCTATGAGTACTTATACAATATTATAAAAGCTAATACCCATTGGGGTTAGTAGAAGAGCTAATTAAGATACTAGAACTGCAGCTTTAGAGGTCATCTAATCCCATATTCTGCTTTTTTTCCCATATAAGGGAATTAAGTCCTATAGATGCTACCCAGATACTGAGAAGCAGAGCAGAGAAGGCAAGAATTAGTTTGGTGTCAAGAAGTTTTGAGGTTAGACTGAAGAGGAAGAGTAAACGCCCGAAGGATTACCTTTGTTTTCATTAGAAATATATGATATGAGACAAGGTTGTCTGAGGAAAGGAAACGTGAAAGGTAGCATGGAAAATGAGTATAAAGGATAAGAATTGCCACCTTAAGATATGTAATAGTCTCTTCAAGATGTTTTTAGAGTTGTTTACATAACAGTGAGTTTCCAGTTGAGATTTATTGTTGATGAGTTTTCAGGCTCGTCTGACCCTTCATGACCCCCTAGACCATAGCACATGAGGCCTTTCTGTCCTCCACTATATTTTAAAGTCTGTACAAGCTCATGTTCACTGTTTCCAAAACACTGTCTATCCGCCTCAGCCTCTGCCATCCCCTTTTCCTTTTGCCTTCAATCTCTCTCAGCATCAGAGTCTTTTCTAATGAATACCATCTTCTCATTATGTGGTCAAAGTTTTAAGTTTCAGCCTCAGTATTTGAATTTCCAGTGAACAATCTGAATTAACTTCTTTAAGTATTGGTTGGTTTGATCTCCTTGCTGTCCAAGAGACTCTCAAAAGTCTTCTCCAGCAACACAATTTGAAAGTGTCAACTCTGCACCTCTCTGCTTTCTTAAAATCTAAATCTCACATATTTCTCTCTTGAAAAAACACATGGTTTCAACTATATGGACCATTGTTGGCAAGATGATACCTGCTTTTTAGTATGCTGCCCATATCTTTCTTCCAAGCAGCAAATATCTTTTAATTTCATGGCTGTAGTCACCTTTGCAGGGATCATGGAGCTCAAGAATATGAAATCTTACACTGCTTCCATTTCTTCTCCCTTTATCTGCCAGGAAGTAATGAGGCTAGTTGCCAAGATCTTAGTTCTGCTATTTGTTTGGTTTTTTTTTTTACACTCTCCTCTTTCACTTCTATCAAGAGACTTCTTTAATTCTCCTCCACTTTCTGCTATCAGAATGATATCTACATATTTGAGCCTGTTGATATTTCTCCGAGGAAATTAAATCTGACTTTTGATTCATCCAGCATAGCATTTTGTATGAGGTATTCTACATATAAGTTAAATAAATAAGGTGACAATATACATGCCCACTTTCTAATCTTAAACCAATCAGTTGTTACATGTTCATCATGATTACCAAAGACGGAAAGGTTATAGTGGAGAGTTGTGACAAAAAGTGAACCACTGAAGAAGGAAATGGTAAAGCACTTCAGTATCTTTGCCAATTGAGTTCAAAGAATATAAATTTGCAGGGAAATAGTACCATTTTAGAAGTCACTTCCACACATCCTTATATGAATGAATAGAGAAGACAGATGGTAATGGTGACATTTGGCACAAAATGAACAGCAATAGCTCAGAGAGGCAAAATATTAGAGAATTGAGGACAGTGTATTGTTGATCATCAAAAGTTGGAAGGGGAAAATGTGAGATGCAAGCAAGGGTGATGGACTGAGCAATCCCTCTGATGGCAAGTAGTTTAGATGTCATGGTAAAAATGAAGAATCAGTATGGTAGGAGTAAGAAACAAGGGAAGATGGGAATATAGGAGGTTACAATCACATCAAGGAATTTCAGAACTATGTCATACATGCCTTCATTCAGATCATTGAGAAAATAGCTAAACAGACAAGACCAAGGACAAGCCATCACCCATATCACACCTCTAGAAATCTCTACATTTGGATTCAGTCATTCAATAACTTCAGAATGACTGAAATGATTCTGAATTTTTTTCAATAAACTAGTATCTAGTCTATTTCTCTCCATCTCATACAAAAGGACAGCATGAGAAATTGTGCCAAATGCTTTGCTATCATGACTTCAGTATTTCCCCTGTCTAGCCATCATGTCACTCTGTCAAATAATGAAAGAGGTTTTTCTGGCATAAGTTGTTTTAGATGAACTCATACTGTCTTATTCTGTTTTTCCTCTAAATTTTTACACTCCATCCTTACTTCCCTGATTCTCTAAATTTATCTAATTTACAGACCTGAATCTTCATTTCCATATTTGACTCCATTGTTTCTATTCCCATTTCTTAGTCATTCTGCTTTTGCATTGTCCTTTGCATATATCCCCTAATTCCAGTTCCCACCAAAACATAGTTTATTTCATTTTATATACCACTGCCAAGTTAATCTTCCTAATTAACTCCCTTCATCATTTCACTCCCCTTCTCAAAAACTTTTTAATGGTTCCCAACTGCCTACTGAATTAAAGTTAACTCCTTATGCTGCTATTTAAGGCCTCACACTATCTGACCCCAACTTAACTTCCGCCTTATCTTGCACTACTCCCCTTCACATAACCTATACTCCAACAAAACTGAATAGTTCACTCTTTCCTGAATACCATCTCCATTATCAGCCTCAGTGTATTTTCTTATACCATTCAACCCAAAGGCTGAAATGCTTTCCATCATTTTCTATTATCATTTCCACCTATAAAAATGATGTACATCAGGTACTATAGAATAATGGAGAATATCAGTACTAAATATACATACACCAAGTGATAGAGCAGCCAAATTCTGAAAGAAGCTACAGATTCATGACCAAACAAGAGATAGAAAGCATAACAAAATGTAAAATAGATAATTTGATTACATTAAGTTAAAAAACTTTTGTACAAACAAAGCCATGGCCACCAAGATTAGAAGGAAAACAGAAAGCTGGGAAATAATCTTTACAGCAAGTATCCCTGATAAAGGTCTCATTTCTTAAATATGTAAAGAACTGAGTTCAACTTGCAAGAATACAAGACACTCCCCAATTCATAAATGGTCAAAAGTTATGAACAGACAATTTTCAGATGAAGAAATCAAAGCTATCTGTAGACATAGAAGTGCATTAAAACATTTCTGATTAGAGAAATGCAAATTAAAATTACCCTGAGGTACCACATCACACCTATAAGATTGGCTAATGTGACAAAAAAGGAAGATGATAGATGTTGGAGAGAATGTGGAAAAATTAGGACACTAATGTATTGTTGGTGGAGCTGTGAACTGGTTCAACCATTCTGGAGAACAATTTAGAATTATGCCCAAGGGGCAAGCAACCTGTGCATATCCTTTGGTCCAGCAATACCACTATTAGGTCTGTATCCCAAAGAGATCATAAAAAATGGGAAAGGACCTATATTTGCAAAAATAGAGCAACCTTGTCCATGGTGGCAAAATATTGGAAAATGAGGGGATGCCCATCAGTTGGGGAATGACTGAACAAGCTGTGGTATATGAAAGTAATGGAATTTTATTGTGCAATAAGAAATGATGAACAGGAAAGTTTCAGAAAAGCCTGGAAAGACTTGTACAAACCAATGCAAAGTGAAATGAGCAGAACCAGGAAAACATATGTAGTAGCAGCAACATTAGCTCTTCTCAGCAACACAATGATCCAAGATAAGTACAAAGGACTTAAGAAGGAAAATCCAATCCTCATCCAGATAATAAACTGATGAATTCTGAATGCAGATTGAAGCATACTTTTTCTACTTATTTTATTTTTTCATGTTTTTTTCTTTTGATTTGTTTCTTCTTTCATGACTATGACTAATATGGCAATATATTTTACAAGATAGCACATGTATAATCAATATAAAATTGCCTACCATATTAGGAAGAAGGGAGACGAGGGAGAAAAATTCAAACTCAAAATCTTGTGAAAAATGAATGCTAAAATTGTCTTGACATATAATTGGGAAAAAATACTATTTAAAAAAATGATGTCCATCCTTTAAGGCTCATCTCGAACTCACTTTTCCATAAAGGGTCTCTCTACTCCTACCTATCAAAAGTGATTTTCCATTTCTCTGAACTTTCACAGTATTTTCTCTTCTTATTTTCTCTTCTCCCTTCTTCCAGCTAGCTAAAAAATTTAGCTACCTTCCTAGCTCCTCCGCAGAAGAAGGAATATGTTTTGCATCATTCTCTGTACCTAGTCTATTATCTTACAAAGAGTAGATGCTCAATAAATATCCAATCATTGAGTCAAGTTGGTTACATTCCAAAACAACATGTCCAGATTTTTAAAATGTTGGCAAGAGGGTAGGAACATTAGAAAATTCTTCTTGATTATCATTCCAACATTGATGGAGAATACAGACGGTTTAAAAAAATAGATAAAAAAAGAAGAATGAAAGGTATGAATGTGAATGTACAAAGAATTTTGGAATAAAAGTCTGTTACTAATCCTAACCCAAACATAAGTGGTAAGGAACCTGTGTCTTTGACAGAAATGAAGATATAAGGTGATGTTTATTCTGCTTTTCAAAAGATCCATTTACTAGAATGCTTTAACAAATACTAAAAACCTTTCTTTAACTTCATCTTTCCTGTGGAGACATGACAATCCTAATCATCTCCCTTCTCCAGGAGAGGTAAGATGATCTGCTTGCTGAGCTTTCAATTCATGACATTAGAAATGTACTTTGAAAGCCAATGTATGGATAATCCTTAACATTTATTGCAAAACAATGCTATAAGCAAAATTAGAGATATATTGTCAAGACATTTAGTGTGTATCCTGGGACACAATACATAGCTTTTTAAAATAGAAAAATAAACTGGGCTAATAGCACTATTTCATAATTCACTCATATGTTCTCAATGGAAAGAGCACTGGTCTTAAAATCTTTAGACATGGGCTCAAGGTCTGACTTGATCCCTAACTAATTGTGGTCCTGTATACCAAAAGAATCTGAGCCTTTGGTTTCCTCTTCTCTGAACAGAGAATAATATATCCCTGACATATTTTAACTGCTATCACAAGGCACCATTTTATTAAGGACGTGATCTTGAGCTCTTGAAGTTGTTCTCAGAGGAATACAAGCTTTCGGAATTCTTACCAAGACAGAAAATTTTCCACTTCTGCCACGGAGATGGTTTAGATGACTCACTTATCTCCGGTTTTTCACAAAACTATACAGAGTCACAATCATATTTTTATTATGAACTTAAACATGATCAACAATCATGAATATCACAACAAATAGAACAAAAAAACCCATCGTTTTTGGAAATGAGGCATTGTACCACGTGGCCTTTTAAAGTATATTATAACAGTTATGACACAAATGTCTCCTGAACTTTTTTCTTCTATTTTTAATTTTTTTTGCTTTTAATACTCTTTTCTTTATTGTTTTCTTTTATCTCTATCATGTAATCTTCCTCTGCTCAGTTTTCTCACATATTAAAAACAGATAAGAACAATACCAAATTCCAGGACTGTTATGAGGATAAAATGAGGTAATATTTTGTAAAGTGCTGTGTAAATCCTGGTTACTATTATATGGTATCATTTAGTATTTTGTAATCCTTCAACGGTGTTTTAATTTACAGTATTGTCATCTATTGATTTCACTCTGGATCCTTTTGTATATGTCTGATCACATTTCTCTGAATGCACGTCTACATTCATCATGTCTTAATTGTAAAACAATAATCTATTACATTCAAATTTGCTCCCTTATTCTATGATTATTTGGCATCCAATTAATTTCTAGATATTTTTGCTACAATAAAAGTGTTGCTGTGAATATTTTTGCTGCATATTTGTATTTTCATTCCCTGTCCTTGACTCCTTTGTGGTATTTATCTAATAATGCTGTCACTGGGTCAAAGGGTATGCATAATTTAGTGACATTTAGGAAATAGTTACAGAATGCCTGCAGAACGTTTGGAGCAATTCTCGGCTCCACCAGGAGTACGTTAAATCACCTTCCCTGCTGTTTCAAAGCCCTTTCCACAAATGCCATTTCCATCTTTTGTTATGAATTTGATGGGTGTGACATGGAGCCACAAGAATACTTTAAATAGCATTTCTCTAATTAAGAATAATTTTGAATATTTTTCATAAGGCTTTTCGTTTGAAGATTGTCCTTTCATCTTTTGTGAATTCTTCCTTTTTCATTTTAGCTTTTGGTAGTTTGCCTTCTCTCTCTGATTTATATTTTTAGTATTAAACTCTAATGGGCTGGGTTCAGACCCTATCTTTTCCAGGGGAAGGAGCCTGTGGTTTTAGATCTCATCACCTGGTGTTCTTTGACTCACCCTGGGCTGGAGATCATTCTTGTTATACACCCTTTCTTCTGCCACCACCCTTATAGGAGAGAATGAGAGTATTCCAGTGATATCATGCTGGCTTCCATATTCATCCACTGCTACCACTCATCTCTAATATTAATTTAGGCTTCTGGCCATCACCTGGTGTCCTTTTGTATTTGGGGAATTCACTGTTGTTTCCCTTTGGATTTGTTAAATCTTTTTTTTCTCTGACATTCATCTTTCCAGAGGTATTTTTCAGAAGAGCTGGGGTCAATGGGTATCTTTTAGATCAAAGGACAAAATTAATAACTAACATTTTTATAGTGTTTACTATGTGCTGAGTACTTTACATTTATTAACTTATTTGACCCTTATCACAACCCTAATAAGTAGGTGCTATTATCATACCCATTTTGCAGATGAGAAACAGGGGCAAACAGAGGTGAAATGATATGTAAAGGGCTACACTCAAATTCTGATGCCAAATTTGGACCTGAAGTTCTGACTTCAGGTCCGGCACTCTATCCATTATGTACTGTTTTACTGATAGCTACTTCTGAAAACCAAGGACTATTGGGTTGTAGGTTCCTTTTGGTCTGAAAGTGCCCATTCTAATGAAATTGCAGGTGCTTGTGGAACTGCAGTCATCTTTGATCTACACAACCTTATAAGATTTATGTAAGTATCAAATTTTGTAAATGTACATGAAAATACTTTGCTAAATGTAGAGCGCTACACAAATCTTAGGTAATATTAACAACAGATTCACTGCTGGAGTGGGAACCAAGAAGACTTGAATGAAAATCCAAACTGAAATACTTAATAGTTGTGTGATCCTTGGCAAGTCACTTTGCCTCAGTTCCTTCATCTGTAAAATGGCAGATAATACTAGCGCCTACCTCCCAAGGACTGATGTGAGGATAGAGTAAAATATTGGTTTTTTGCAAACCTACCAATGCTATCTAAAAATAGCAACAGTAATGCCATTATAAAAATAAAGATGGTGACGATTCCGATAATACTTCAATATTTTAATGAATCCTTTACCTCATCAGCGCATGAAACCTTCCAGTGATACAGAGCAGAATCTGTCCTGGGCAACTTTTATTCTTGCCATTCCATCACTTTGTAATATTAAAGAACTTGAAACAATGCCCTTATTTTACAGATGATTAAATTGAGGACTAGTGAGGGTAAGGAAATTATATTTGGTATCATAATTGGGGTTTGAACCCAGGTTCTTTGATTCATCATAGTCAGTGATCTTTCCACTATACCATCCATCTCCCCAATTTGTTAATTGCCAAGATTTAATTTGGATTAATTACAGTTAGAATAAAACGTAGAAATTTATAAATTATTGACAATTTCAGCTTGTCTCAGAAAGTCTGTATTATTTCCCACCATAATCTGTAAGTTTTCTTATAAACATGGGGAAAATACCAGTGCATTAAAAAAATGGTCCTAGTTTTAAAATATAAAATAACCATTTAGAGAGGGATGAGTTTTAAAAAATAGAATCAAATCTCCAAGTCCATCAATGCTCTCTAATGGACCATTTGTGAAGATCTACCTTTTTCATTTTCAGTCCCCTTGGGTGAGAATAAAGAAAAAAAATCCACAATGGTAATATTTTCTTTTCCAGGATTATGTTTGGCAGGTTTTCTCATCAGGTATTTGCAATATGTCCTAAATGCCAGCAAATCTAAACTCCATCAGAACAGAAAAATAACCAAGGTTCAACCACTTGTGTTAAATTTTTCCAACTTCTATGAGTGATATTGGATGTCCTCCATTTCTGAGGTGTGATATAAGGGGAAAGTTCTTTCTAAAACTTTTTTTTAACATAATCAAAAATACCATTTAATATTCCAATCTACCTTTTGACTGAGAGTCAGTTATATAACCCTGAGTATTGACTACAAGTCTGCAAAATAGTAAATATTTCATAAGTGTCTACAAAGACCTACGCTACGTGCAAGGGATAGACAAACAAAAATTGGCATCCATCCTGCCCTCGACAGCCTGCAATATAATAAAAAAGGTATGAAGAAAGTAAGCAAGATCCCACCTAACACTTTGTTTGCACTTCTCCATTGTACTCATCATATACCATTGTGTGTTATCATTTTTAACGATATTTTATCCCTATATAAGATGCAAGCTCATGAGATCAATCACGTGTTTTTAGCTAATCATGGAAGCTATGACAAGGATGAAAGAGAGATCCAGGTGAAATGACATAGAAAATAGAGTTACTGTAGTAGAGAGGGAGAGAGAGAGAGAGAAAGAGAGAGAGAGAGAGAGAGAGAGAGAGAGAGAGAGAGAGAGAGAGAGAGAGAGATTATGGAAACCTCTCAGAAAATCAACAACAAAAATAGGGAAGTGATATTTTTCAGTCATGGGGGCAGGTTAGTTACATGATGAATAGCGAGAGCGGACCGGAGAATCTTCAAGTACAAGAAAGAATATTATTTGTGATAGCAATGGAAAGGTGAATTGGAGTCATGGAATGAAGTTCTTTAAATGCCAGGATAAAAGGTTTGTACTTTATCTTATAGTTAAGAGGGAGCTTTGAAGGTTTTTGAGCAGCTAAGTAACACAGATCTATGCTTACATTTGAAAGATTAATCTGACAGCTGTGTGAAAGAATGTGATTCTTCCCCACCCCTCATTATCACCCACCTGACTATTAATATTCTTCCTCTCTAAATATCTGATATTTATTTGTAATTATTCTGTATAGAGAAATACACACACATGCATATATATGTATATCTGCAACGTAGCTATGTGTAATCAATACATTAAACTCCGTGTGTTTGTGTCTGTGTCGCTCTGTGTGTAGTTTCCTTGGTCAAAATGTATGCTTTCTGTGGGTAGGGATCATTTCATTCTTTGTATTTGTATTCTCAGTGCCCAATCCAGTGACTTGACACATAGTAGTCACTTAATAAGTGTTTGTTGATTTGTCATGCTTATTGTTTACTGAGCAAAATACGGTCCTTGTGGTTCTCCTCCATTACAGTGTTTCTGTGAATAAGTTGAAATCCCATGGCAGTCCTCAGACAGTCTGTATGAAAACCTGTTGTGTACACCTTGCTTGTTATCATAGAAAACTCTCTTAGGTGCTGTAAAAAGTGTAAAGAAGAACTGTGGACATTGCTTTCAATCAGGCCAATAATATACTTAGCCAGAAAAGGTTCCTACATAAATAAGTGCGGCACAAGAGAGAAGGTGATGAGTTACTCAGGCTGCCAGTCACATTTATTAAACTCCCACTGTGTACCAATAATCCTACTTAATGTTGAAATTGGAAAGAAAAATAAAAGTTAATCCATGCTCTCAAGAAGCTCATAGTCTAATGAGGGAGACAATGTGAAAAACAAACATGTACAAACAAGGTGCATACAGAATGAATCAGAGACAATCAAAGAAGAGTAGGCACTAGCATTGAGGGAGATCAGGAATAATTCTCCATAGAAAATAAGAATTTAACTGAGATTTGATGAAAGCCAAGGAAACAGGAGGCAGAAACGAGGAGGGAGAGGGAGTTTTCTATGCATGATGAACAGCCATAGAAAAATGTCTGGATTCTGGAAATAGAATGTCTTGTTTCAGGAATGGTAATAAGGCTAGAGGCACTGATTTGGGAATGGGGGGCAGAGAAGGGGGGAGCAGGTATAAGAATACTGGAAAGGTAGGAGGGGGTCAAGCTGTGAAGGACTTGGAATACTAAATAGAATATTTTATACATCATCTGTTGCTGGAGATGGTAGAGAACCACTGAAATTTATTGAAAAGACTGGGAGCGGCAAAGGTGATATGGTCAGATCTATGCTTTAGGGAGATTTATTTGACAGCTGAGTGAAGGATGAAGGGGAGTGGGGAGATAATTTAAAGCAAGCAGATGAGTTTCATGAAAACTGAACAAATGAAAGACTATATGACTTGAAAGGAAGGAGAAAGGGAACTCACTGAGGCAACCAGGGAAGACCTAATAGAGCCATTTGAAGTTCCAGTGGGGTCTTTCATTTACTTGTGAGCCAGATCAGAATGACTAGATGGATGATCATTTGTGGATCCATAGCTGAGGTCTAGGTTTGTCAAACTTCCATAATACCCCAGTATGTTGAGGGAATGATGAACAGCCTGATTTGGGTAGAGCATGAGTAGGATAAACATGTAAATAAAGTTGGGCTAAGGCTACAAAAGTAAGTTTGCTCCAGATCATATAACAATGTGAATGGGAAGTTAAGGAATCTGATGGTTCTATGAGGGGTGATTGATGAATTTCTTCAAGTATCTTTCACCATTTCTGGAATCTAGCTACATTTATTCTGTTGTCTCTTATTTCCGTGTCTATGTTGACTTAATTTCTCTCCACTTTAACCTGTTCTCTGTAACTATCCTAGTAAATTTCCTAAAGCATAGATATGATCATGCCATTTTCTTACTGGAGTGGTCCTAATGACTCTGTATTGCATCTAGGACTATATAATAGATAGATAGATATAGATATATAGATATAGATATAGATCTATCTATCTATATCTATCTATTTATATCTATATCTATCTATCTATCTATCTATCTATCTATACATATATATATATATATATATATATATATATATATATATATATACATACACTCCTCTGTTTGGACTTTAAAACACTTCACAATATGGTCTTTTCCTATCTTTCTAGTCTCCTTACACATTCTTCTCTCTCTCCCTCCCCAGTGAATTCTACATTTCAGCCAAGTTGGCCTTCCTGATATTTCTCACACTTGGCATTCCATTTTCTGTCTCCATGCTTTTGGAAGGCTGTTCTCCTAGGTCTGGAATGAACTCCTTCTTCTCTTCTACTTCTTAGATTCCCAGAATCCTTCATGACTCAGCTTCTGTATGAAGCCTTTCCTGGTTTCTTCAGCTTTCTCCACCACATCCCAAGGTTACCTTGTATCTGCTCTGCCTCTCCCTTCTTTGTATCTATAAATGCTTGTAGTATCTCCCCCATTAGAATATGAACACCTTCAGATGGAGAGTTTTATTCTTTTTTTTTTAATCTCTATCACCCAGCACAATGCCTGGGACAATATAGCCTCTTAATTTGTTTGTTAATTGATTGATTGATGCATCTGGTAAACAGAGGAACCAGACTTGATAGGCAACCTAGGATAGTGAATGAATGCTTGTTTTGAATTTTAAAATGTGTGTTCAAGTTTTGATTCTCCTTCTTACTCCATGCATGACTTTTGAAAGGGTTGGTATTTTTGTTGGTTGTATTTCTCTGGGTCTTAGTTTCCTCATCTGTAAAATAAAAGAATCGAGATAATTGATGTCCAAGATCACTTACAGCTCTAAATTCTACTAGCTCAAATCTCTTGATTTCAAATCCCTCAAGAAGTATTTACATGAAAAGGCACATAGGAAACTCCATCACGTTAGACAGGAAAGACTGCCTAATTCAATGTAAGCTCCTTCAAGGCAATGTTCCTTTGTCTTCTCAGTGCTTAAATCAGAGGCATGAAATAGTAACTGAGAACTAACTTTCAGGTGAGGAAGGCATGGGCTCCAGGCCTATCTCTGATACCTACTGCTTATATTGGAGCAGTCAGGTGGTGCTGTGGATAAAGCACCAGTGCAGGAGTCAGAAGGACTTGAGTTCAAATCTCACCTCAGACATTTGACAATCCCTAGCTGTGTGACCTTGGACAAGTCACTTAACCCCAATTATCTCATCCTGGGTCATCTCTAGTTATCCTGATGAATATCTGGTCACTGGATTCAGATGGTTCTGGAGGATAAGTGAGGCTGGTATCCTGCACAGCCCGCCCTCACTCATAAAAAAAAAGGTCAAATGCAAGTCATGTCATTACTTTTCTGATGGCATAGTTTTCTTTGGCAACGAAGGATGAACACACACACTGCCTATGTGACCCTGGGCAATTTACTTAACCTCTAAGTGCTCTACACATCTCTTTAAGGCTATAGAGCATTAGTCATAAAAGTTGACTACCTGAATTTGTAGAGGGGTTTCTTTAACTGGGAGCTGTCTATGCTACTATAATCATAGGTCCAGTCCCTATAGTTATTCCCAATGCTTAGCAGGACATAGTAGGCATATAGGAAATATTTCTTAAATTTGGATTATATTGATGATTTACAGATATTGAGGATGGGACATTAATGTAAAAGCAAAGAGGTGGAAGATGGAATGCAGATATTTTCTACACAGGGCTTTCAGACCTTAAATTCATTCTTAGGATTTTTCATTTTCTAAATAAAATTGGTAAATTTTTAAAATTGAAACATAAAATGATCATAAACATTTCTAACAATCTACTATTTCATGGAATAATTTGGAAATTATGATCAATTAGTGGATCTTTGAATAAGAATAACAGTCATTTTTGAACAAAGCTAGGAAGAAGTTTCACGAAATTTACTAAATTATCATGTAAAAGTTCGAATATAAGCATTTGCTTCTGTTCTATCTCAGTTCTCAGATTATTCATCTGAAATGTTTCCATGTTTCTAATATCAAATACAAAAAGGTTTTGTATAAATTGAGCCAAAGTTAGCATGGGGCACTTGTAGCTGTACCTCAGATTTTGGCATCTCTGGAAGCATGTTTCTTGTTCCCATCCCCTCACTCCTCTATCTGCCAGAGACAGCTACTAGGCTAGTCAGTCTTCATGGGCACTGGAGGCAACCTATATGCAGTCTTCCCTTATCCTTCTCCCCACTCCTTCTCATGGTCTTTTGTCTGTCTTTGCTTTGTATCATGGTACTTTATCAGACAAGATATCTAACCTGGAGATTCATGCCACACAAAACAGCTGGGATCAGCCTAGGATCAGCTAGGGAGAATGAACCATAAAGGTGCATTCTGCCATTGCTTCCCAGGGCAAATTCAGTCCTAGCTCTCCTCAGTTGATTATTATCTTGCATCTTCCCTTTCTATTTTACTCTCTGTGAACTTCTCTATTATGGCATACTGACAAATTTTTATGAGTTTAAAGTTAGAGGACTAGAATTAAAATCCTAGCTCTGCTCTCTGCCACTTAAATGACTTTGGGCAAATAAGTTCCTGTCTCTGTGCCTCAGTTTCCTCAAATGCAAAATGAAACCATTACACTAAATGACATGTAGTTGCTTCTCTTTCTCTCATATTTATTCCATTTACTTCTGAAGTGAGGCAATTAGCATTTATATAGCACCTAACATGAACTAGGCCCTGTGCTTTTACAAATGCTTTTCATTTATTTCTCACAACATCCCTGTGAAGTAGGTGTGATTATCTCCATTTTACAGTTGAGGAAATTGAGATAAACAGAGATTAAGGGACTTGCCCAGGGTCACATGGCAAGATTTCAATTCAGGTCTGGAATCATATGCCTAGCACCTTGTCCACTAAGACACTAGCTGCCTGCCTTTGAATATCATTTAGAGGTGTTCATTGAAACATAGTTTTCTCCTGAAGATGCCTCTTGGTGTTTGTTTCAAGGCTTACTTCTTCTCTCCTAAGTCCCTAATACACTTGAACCAAAGGAAGAGTTGACATACGGGGGTCCATACGGGGAAGTTGACTCCCTAGTGTTAACACACTTGAGCCAAAGGAAGAGTTGACATATGGCGGTCCAAGTGGGCAGTTGTCTCCCTAGTGTTACTTTCAGACTCTTTATCTGCCACAATCATGGAAATGATTCCTTCCTTTTTTTAAGTTTATCCTCTTCTATCCGGATTCTTGTTTCTGTCATCTTTCGCCCTTCAAGTCATCCTCTATCCTCTCCAATAAGTTCTGTACCTTGCTCACAGCCTTCCCTATTCTCCTAATATTCTGGTTGCTTAATTCCTCAACTTGTTCAATTCCTCAATTAAATTTCTAAAACTCTTCAATAAACTTATTTCCAATTGACACCAACTATGAACAAAAATAATCCTGCTTTAAATGTCTTAATCTCATCTCAATTGAATTGGGCCCATGTACCAGAATTCTTAGTAGCATTTCAGACAGAATTACAACATGTGAAGGTTAAAGTATAAGTAAGTTGGTCCAAACTGCAGAACTACTAAGGATTTAATTGACTCAACAAAAAAACCAGTCCTTTCAAGTATTGGTGTAGATTTCTGGAGAAGTTTAGATACTTATCATCATCATGATCTGTAGGTCTTTAAAATAGGATGCTATTGAGTGTAGCTTTTGTATCATTCTGTCTGAAGGAAGGAGAATGGACCAAGTAATACTTCTGGGCCCCTTCTAATCTCCTGATAACTGTGAAGCACAGTGGTACCAGAGTGAGGCATATAAGACTATATGGTACCAACAAGTTGCTAACTGGGGTTTGATTCCCTTCCACAAAGGGAGTTCTGCACACTGATAAAATTGTAGATCCAGATTTCCTTCCCATTCTGTCATAAAAAAATAATAAAATAACCAGCCTACTTGCTATTCCCATGGGTCGTGTTTATCAGAGACCTGTTGTTTGTGTAGTATTTTAGAGCTGGAAAAGGACCTGAGAGATTCTGATTCTCCTCCAAATTTTATTGATGGGGAAAATAATTCCCAAAGAGAGGGAGAGAATTATCTGAGATCACACAGAAAATAAAATGAAAATGAAATTCTTCATTATCTGAGATTTTTCCTCTCTTGATCTGATACTCCTCTATTCCCTTTTCAAAGTCTGATATGAATAACCAAAACATATTCAGGCGATATAACAATTATTTGGGGGGGCAATTAAAGCATTGCTTGTATCTCTACTTTCTGGGAGGGATCTATTCTGAATGTGACTGCTGCTGTAGTCTACTATAAGGAAACTGGTCTAATATTCAAAGGTTTCTATCCATTTGTCCGGTATCTATTCTGCTACCTATACAAATGTCTTCATGTTGCTGCTAGAAGAGTTGAGGGAAATGGTCATCCTTGTCCTGGTTGCTACTGCCTGTTTAGCCTTTAAATAGCCACAGATGGTGTTTCCCTGGGAATTCTGGGCCCCTGGGTCATCAGCAACAGCTGGGCATCCTTAAGTAGCTGTGGTGATTGTCACTGACTCCCAGTTGTCCTGAGTCAGGATCTCATGAATCCCTTTGAATGAGATTTTTTTTCTTTTTTTTAATTTGATCTAACCTGTGATTTCATGGAGAAAAACACCCATTACCAAAACAGCTCAGTGACTATCCTGCAGATCATAAAATATGTCCTTTAAATCTTATATTTTTTCATAAATCTCTGTGGTTAAGAATGGACATTTTAGATTTCTCTGAGTGTAAAATCTCAGGTCCCTAGGTAGCATGAGCAAAACAATTTTCTAGTCTAGGGAAGTGATTGGCCCATTGTATTCTTCCTGATCATGCCATATGTTTAATATTGTGTTCAGTTCTGGATGTCAAATTTTTAGGACTTTTAATAGTGGGAAACTAGCCAGATGAGGACAATCAGGTTGGAGAAGGACCTCAAGAGCATGCTTTAAGGGACAGGTTGAAAGAACAGGAGATTATTTAGGCTAGAGAAGATAATACTTCAAAAAGGGGGAGGTGGAGAAAGGCAATGTCATAGCTTTCTTCATTTACGTAAAAGTCTTTCAGAAGTAAAAATTATTCACTTTCTTCTGCTTGGCTCCAGAAAGCAGACCTTTATGAAAGGGGAAGGAGCTTTAAAGAGGAAAATTTAGGTTTGAGATAAGAAAAGATTTCCTAATAATAAGTTCACTAAAAGGAGAATAGAATACCTGATATGATGGTGGTTTTCTCCTTGAAGTCAAGACTGGATGACCACTTGTTGGCAACCTCATGTACTTGTGTTCAATTTGAATTTCCTTAGATCTTGGGTGGGGAACCTGAGGTTTTGATGCTACATGTGGCCTTCTTCACAGATAAGTTTGGATTCAAAGGGCCACACTTGAGGACCTAGATGGCCACATTTGGCCTCAAGACCACAGGTTTCTCACCCCTGCAGATGACCTCAGATGTCCCTTCCAACAACTGAAATACTCCAACCATATTTTAGCTGAAAAAAAATGTATTCATAACCGGAGTCAGAAACTGCCCTTCTACACAGTGCATTACTATATGTTTGTTTATAGAGATAAATAATATTAGGAAATTCTGATCATCTCCTGCCCCAAAACACCTTCACATACCCATACTCCCCCCCACACACACCTGACTAGCTTTCTCAAATACAGAGTTGACACTAATAATCTCTAACTATACATTGTGAGGGATGGGGTGGTAAATCCCTATTTTCTCAAATGTAATGACTATGTGGCCTTTTGTAAGACATTTCATTCCCTGGGCCTCACTTTCCTTATTTGTAACATCAGGGATTTGAATTAGATTGTCTCAGAAATCTCTAGATCTAGTTCTACATCTATGATCTTACAAACCTTATGTTCAAATCAGAAACACTAAAATCAGTGTTGTCTCTTCTTAAAACTATAACCAGCCTCTCTAAACAGGGCAATTTACCTCTGTCCCAGAAAAGTATAGGGGAAGTGTTATTAATTCACTTTTTTCATTATTAAAGATCAATAAATTGAGATCATTAGCAGTCATACATAGAGACTGGCAGAAATTTCCTTTATATCTTGAATGATAGGTTTCAGGGTATTTGTCCTTCTCTTAATTAAAAATAAATTGGCAATTTAAGTGCAATTAAAAATCACAATGTTTGCCCGTCCACCCAGTACACACTTGTGCTTTGTTCACTGTGTGTGGTCAGGCACAATTAGGCTGGCCATTTACAAAGGACAAACATTGGGCCCCTTCAGGACACTGGAATTGCCCTCCTCTGTGGATGGGGGATCTTTCTCAACAACCTGCAGGTGCTGTTAGGGAGAGGAAAATGACAAAGGAAACCCTTTGAGAAGTGAGTGATAGATTGAAACTTTCCCAGTGCCGTGCCCCTAACGAAATACTAAAACAAATGGAGACAGATTCCTTTTGTACTGTACTTCATGTTTGAGAGGCAGATTTCCCCCTGAGTGAATTATTCGCAACCTCCAATCTGGATTGCCCTTCTCCCACCTACCCACAATTATTAAATCTACCAAGCACTTTAGGTTGAATGACTTTTTTATCTTGGTCTATTGTGGTCAGCTCTGAATGTATGCATGACATTGACAGGAATGTCTAAAAGTGTCCCCCCAATTCCAGAAAAATGTGTACTGTAGATCTAAATATAGCATCTTAATGGGCATGAAGCAGCTGCATCCATGGTAAGCTGGGGATCTAACTATGTGGCCTTAGAGAAGGGTGGGAAAGTTCAGGTGGATAATAGAAAGGAGGGGAAATACTGAATTTGTGTGTGTGTGTGTGTGTGTGTGTGTGTGTGTGTGTGCGCGCGTGTGTGAGAGAGAGACAGAGATAGAGACAGAGACAGAGAGAGAGACATAGACAGAAAGAGAGAGAGAAAAAGAGAGAGAGAGAGAGAGAGAGAGAGAGAGAGAGAGAGAGAGAGAGAGAGAGAGAGAGAGACTGGGATGTTATAAAAAGCTGACTTGAAAGGAGCTTACTTGGAACCTGATGTCTGTTATGGGAGGTATTCTAGGTTGCTGCTCCATATTACTCATAAAAAGAAAAAATGGAAAGGAGGCCTTCAATGATAGGATCCAGGGCAGGAATTATTAACCTTCTTTGTGCCATGGAACCCTCTGGCTATCTGATGAAATCCACAGTCTCTTCAAAATTATTTTTAAAGCATAATATAAAATATACAGGATTACAAAGAAAATCAATTATATAGAAATGCAGTTATTTATTGATCTGTTTTATATCTAGTTATATCTATAGCTGTTTTTATATGTATATATAGATATATTTCTCAATCTATAGTTATAGATAGAACCATACAGGTGGATAGATCTACACACACACATAGAAGGGAGCGAAAGAGAGAGAGAGAGAGAGAGAGAGAGAGCACAAGTTGTTCATGGAGTCCAATTTAATAACCCCTTATTTAGAGCTATGAGAAAACTATCCACCCACCTCTCCCCCATTTTAAAAATAAGGAAACAGAAGTTCAGAGTGGTTAAATGACTTTTCCAATGAAGAAAAATAGAGGTAAGTAGGAATCAGAGATTCAAACTCAGATCTCCAGACTCCAAGTGCACTGTTCTTTTTAATGTACTGTAGTAAGCTCAGGGAAGGCACCCACTATACTTTTTTTTTTTTTTACCATTTTTCATCTGCCATTGTTCCTTGTAAGCAAGCTACACAAGAAGATGCTCAACCACACCTCTATACGTATATTCCAAATACAAATATGGTGGGTGGATCACTGATACCTTACTTGAGAATTTTAATTCCAAAGATTAAAACTTTTCTCTCCAGACATGCCTTGAGGCAAGCCTATCTGGGAGCTGACAAGGTTTGTGTGCTTAGAGTTTAACAAATTCCTCCTAGCTCTTCTAAGTCAAGTCAAGTACTCATCCTGCAAGAACTAGATAAAGAATAGTAAATGCCAGTGAATGGAGGATCTAATAGTTGGAGATTTTAAGGGCATGATTTATTAGAAAACCTATTTTGTAACAGGAGACCTTCACTAATTCCCTGACTTAACTGTGTCTGTCTTTTCTCAACTTGTCTGATTTCTTGTTGAATGATAGCAATGGGAAGGTTATTGTTGTTTTCAGATGCATTTTTAAACATGAAGTGGGGAATAAAACATTCCTCTGTGTTTTATAGAAGGAACAGCTTTATTCATGGCAATATACTTACCATACACAGGAAGGAAAAACATAGATTGGATGTAATCTGCATTGCTGGTGGGACTACTTACACTAAATGAGGTCAAAATATCAAGACAGCATGGCATAATGGGTTAGGATTGTTAAAGAATTCATTATATCAAGTAAGATAATGTTTGTAAAATATTTAGTGCCTGGCCCTCCCTCCCTCTTTTCTTCCTTCCTTCCTTCCTTCCTTCTTTCTTTCTTTCTCTTCTTTCCTTCCTTCCCCTTTAGAGATGATTCTTTCTATACTTAGCTAAGATTTTCCTCCTAAAAATTTATACACACACACATACACATCTATATCCATGTATATACATATATATGCATACATACATGTACTCATCCTACTCAATGTATACAATACTATGCATATATATATACATATAGAGTATATTTCTACATATGTGTATATATTATAGTTCATGTACCTGTAATGTGCACAGACATTTGCTCAATACTGTTACATAATTCATACATAGGTCAATGTACATAGATTATGGTTATGTGCTTGATTTTTTTTAGTAGTAGGTATCTAAGAAAAAATATTTCAAAACTCATGATTTCTTTATTATGAAATAGATTCCATTGGAGGTGGCATATGAGCTAAGTCTTGAAGGAAAATAAGAACAGATGCCCTTCAAATGTTCGTGGGAAGTATCATCCATGTGTCCACTCTCCCATGTAAGTATTCTCTTCTTCAGGCTAAACATCCCCAATTCCCTCACCCATTCAATCATACTTCATATTCACTGTTTCTTAATGTTCTCACCATCCTGGTCAGTATCATCATGATGACCTTCATTTCATCAAAACAGAGAAAAGGTAAGTAGGATGGAATGATCTAAATCAAAATGGAATCCAGATCACCATTGACAGTTCATCAGGATTAATTTTTATTTGCTTTTTATCAGTGTGAATACAGATTTAGTGGTGTTTCTTTTTCTGTTGTTTTAAGACAAGATTGGTTGGGAAGAAATAGGGACACCAATAGTGTCCCTAAATCCACCATGGTAGCATGATTGCTGTATGAACCTGGAGGAAGTCGCAATCAAATGACTACATATGTTCTTTGGCATTTAAAGCATTCTACAGCTTGCTCTTTCCTAGTACTGTGACCCAGCCCAGACCTGCCTTGCCTAAGAACTTTGATGTAATCACTGTATATGACTGTAAGAACAGGTTATCTGATTTCCTTATATCCCCAAATGAAAACCATACCTTTAAAAAATCTTCTAACTAGTTTTATATGAACAAGTATATGTTTTTATTTTGAAATGTTTGTGCCTAGCATAGATACACATCTAAGGAAGGCTATTAATCCTGATTATTTTCAAGCATTGTGAACTTTTCCAATAAAGTTCTTCTGGGAGCAAGGAACTTTATATCCTATATAAAAAAATGTTGGTAATATTTCTGTTGTAGAGTTCTGGCTGAAACTTTGGGGAAAAACCTCTAAATGTTCTGTGTGGGAAAATGTAATCTAAATAATATTATATACAAGTAAACCAAGAGTTCTATCTTAATTCCACTGGAAATAGAAGGAAATAAACCCTTTAATACATCAGGGATCTGTCATTTTGACTTAGTGTATATCTCCTTTTGTGACACAGATCACAGCCCCTATGTGATATAATAGGGACTCTTCAGGAATCCTTGCAATCAGTAAAATTTATTTTACTGAAGCTAGTGATGACCTAGGCAGTGTGGTATAGTGCACAGAGTGCTAGACTTGGAATCAGGAAGTCATGGATTAGAATCCTACCTTGGACACTTACCAGCTGGACAAGTCATTTGACCTTTCCGGGACTCAGTTTCCTCATCTGTAAAATGAGGTGGGTTGAATTTGATAGCATCTTATGTACTAGCAGACATGCATATCTACTCACTTATACTTGAAGCCTTACAACTTAGTAAATCCTCTCATATTTTATTCTCTGCTTGCTTATCCTCTGAGGATCCAGGGTTAGTTTTGTGCCATAGTAAGAATGGAACTTTGATTAAAAAAAAAAAGGAGATTTGTAATGATGAATCATTTCGTGAACAAGGACTAGGTAGAGAACAGACATTGGAAGATCAAAAATTACTTTATACTGTCAAATATTGTTAGTAAGTAAGTAAACAAGTAAGAATTTTCCATTGAAGTTTCCTTCCTCCTTATGGTTTGTCCCTAAGATTTTAGGAATGTTTATTCTCTCTCTAGGCTATAATCTCAAGCTAAGTTCATAGTACTTTGCTCTTTTACTTTATGTTGATAAACTAGAATGGGTAAGGAAAATAGTGACCCTTATACAACCTGTATTAATATGTAGATTAACTGTGATGTTTCCCTTCAAAGGAATAAATGTATTTTCTGCAAAACATTTCACTTTTATTTTTGCATGAGGCAAAAACCAACACAATTCTAAAGGTCTTAAAAATGTTTACAGGAATCAAAAGAAATCATTTAATGAACTGAAAACTTAAAATAGTTTTTTTTTAATTTTCTTAGTTTAAGATTATTCAGACCTATTCAAATGAAAATATAGTCACCAAATCCCATATGCCAGAACAATCATTTGAATTGCAGAAACTTTGCAGGCTAAGGGCAGAAATTTTCTTGGCCCCTTTGTCATTTTTTATATGTATTTCAGTTTCAAATAGAAGCCCCTGTCATTCAAATGGGGACTTCTTCAAAAGGACTACTTTCCTTGATTTGCTCCATATCTTTTGGATCTAATAAAAACATAGAAATTCCACTAGATTCTCCTAACTCGTTATTCTTAAATGAATTTAAGTAGTTATTTGCTAAGAAGATAAATACAGTTTCTATTATAAGATATAAAGAAAAACTGGAAGAACTGAATTTCATCTAAAGAAATAATGCAAATTTAGCTGAGTTTTGTAGAGGAAAATACAAGTTGCAATCTTGTTCTCATGGGACTACTACAAGTTCTGTTGTGGTCTCAGATAAACATATAACAAGTTAAATAATAACGGTTTGCTTTAAGGGCTAGGGGAAGAAAATAAGCCTTTTAAGTGTCTACCATGTGCCAGACACTGTCCTAAGGGCTTTATAATTATTATTTCATTTGATGCTCACAATAGCCCAGGCAAGTAGGTGCTATTAGTATCCTCATTTTAGAGTTGGGGAAACTGAGGTAGACAGAATTCAGAGTCAACAATTACATCTAATATGTATATAGCACTTTAATTGAAAAGTACTTTACCTGTATTATTCTTTATATTTATATGTATACTTTGATGTTCCCAAATAACCTGATGAAGGGCTATTACTCTCCTCATTTTGTATGTAGGGAAACTGAGGCTGAGAAAGACCAAATGATTTACCCAACTTCACTCAGCTATTTCATGTCTGAGGTACAAATAAAACTTACATCCTTCCAACTCCAAATCCAGTAATCCACCCACTATACCAAGTTGTCCCTCAATAGATGATACAAGATAGTAGTTGTTTAATTGCCAAACAAAATGGTATAAATATGGAATGCTATAAATTCAGAAGAGGTTAGAATTACTAGAGGTAATTCAATAATTCAATTCAATTCAAATCAATGATATTTTATAATCAAAAATACAGATTTCAAACCAAAAATAGCCTTAGAGCTCATCACATCCAAACACCATACTTTATACAAGAGATCCTAATTAGGTCCTAGGCAGCTAGGGATAGAGCACCAGTGCAGGAGTCAGGAGGACCTGAGTTCAAATCTCACCTCAGACACTTGACACTCACTAGCTGTGTGACCTTGGGAAAGTCACTTCACCCCAATTGCCTCATCCTGGGTCATCTCCAGTCATCTTAATGAGTATCTGGTCCCTGGATTCAGATGGTTCTGGAAGAGAAGTGAGACTGGTGACCTGCACAGCCCTCCCTCACGCAAAACAAAGTCAAGTGCAAGTCGTGTCATTATTTCTCTGATGGCATGATCTTCTTCGGCAAGGAAGGACAAACACAAAGAGGTCCTAATGAGGTCCTAATGGGCAAATCCGTTAACTTGGACAGATCTTGGAGCTCTGGAAACAACAGTACTAGATTTGAACTCATATCTTATGACCAGATTCAGTTACCATTTCTCCTGAAGAGTTGAGTTTGCCTTTGAAGGATGGTTACAGGATGTCTGATTAGAGAAAAGGAAAGGTGAGGGTGAGGTGGGGAAAAGGATAAAGGTGATAAGTCAAAAGTTCTTTCTGTTCTATTGCATTGACTCTCTAGGTCACTGTAAAGTCCTTATAGGTCAGAAGCCCAAGAGAAGGACTTTTGAGAAAAAGTAGCAAGAAGGAAATAACTGTTTCAGGCCCTTGAATCCTGAACCTTGAACTAAGGTTTGAGGAAGCAAATTCAAGAAATAATCACATCCCATGAAGTTTGCAAATGGAGACTGACAGATAGGAATTCAGAATTGACCTATCTATCTTATCTGAACGAGGATTGGACAGACTGATGTTGATAGCAAGATACTATATAAGGGGGGGTGAATGGTAAGAAAGGAAGAGGGAATTTAGAAAAGTAAGACCTAGTTCCTTTTCCTTGGCAAATAGACAAAATATAAACTTTCCTCTTTGCTTTTAAATCCTCCATGCCATTCTTTCTAGTTCAAGGCCACTTCCCACCCGCCCCCTCCCAGCCCCAATGGTGATTTGTATGATCAGAAATCCAAATTACATGGATCCAATTAATTTAGTTCCATCATAATTTTTGAGGGTAGTGATATGAGTGCTGATTTCAAGTGTCAGAAGATCTGTTTGAATTCTAACTGGTGACTGTGTGACCTTGGATAAGTCACTTAACCTTTCCTGAGACTCAGTGTCCTTAAATGTAAAATAAGGAGATTGGAATGATCTCTAATTGTTTTTAAATAAGCTCCAAATCCTATGCCCCCATAAGTAGAATTATTTATTGTTCCAAATCTTTCTAAGTGTATCAGGCTGGGGGCTCTCTAGAGTCAAGCATGATTGGTAGCTCGTCATTGGCCCTTGGGTCTCAAGTAGGATGGCCAGGCTGTTCTGATGAATAAAATTCTGCATAAATGTTAAAAATGAAGTTTGTATGTGAACTTGAGGACCAGAACATGGGAAAGGATAACATGAGATCAGAGGGAAAGAGTTTTATACTTACCCATTGATTAAGCAAGTTCTCAAGAGCCCAGATTTGTAGAAGAGATGGAGGCGTTAGACACCAGCAGGGGGCTCCAGCATGCCAAATCCTGGTGATTTGCTGATGGAGGAAAAAACATCTGGCCAGGGGTTCAATGGGGCCCCCAGAGTTACATTATCCTTTTTTTTTTTGGTTAATCTTCATCTATTTACTTGCCAATTAAAATGAACCAACAAACAAAAGCCCACCTAAAATTAACTGGGGATAGAAAAAAAAGCACCAGGGACTACACATTCCTGAGACATTAGCGGGTCATTTTCTCTGAAAAAGTACACATCATTTGACAATTGCTTTCAGGAATTGCAAAATTGTCTATTTTAAGATGCATTTTTATCAGATGATTACCTAAAAATAGGTCAATTACTTGACATTTAAACAAGATTATAGGTTACAACTGTCTTGGCAGGAGGGTACATACCTTAACACAGCCATTCTATTTTTAAACATTCTGCCCTTAACTATCCTGTGTCTTGTAAGGAGAAGATGGAGATGTAGTTAAATTGAGGTTTTTTGCATTTGAAAAACACAGCTTCCTAGTCCTTAACTTTACCAAGTTATAATGAAGGTTTTACAGGATTTACTACTGCATATCTCTACATAAATCTTTTCAGATGGTATTTTATTGGAAAATAGATTTGGGGGTGGAGGTGGTTTGAGGTTACAAAAGATGTCGTTGCTCTCATGTGATTTTGGTTCTGTAAGAGTACTTGCCTCATAAGTAGCTTCCCCAAGTTTACTAAAGCCATATATGTTAGACCTATATGTGTATGTAAATAATATATATACACATACACATAAATACATGCATATACATATATGTATATACACATATATGTATATACACATGTATAAATACATATACACATGTATGTATGTAAATACATATAGATATGTTTAAATATATATACACATGTGGTTTTTATTTTTGTTATGCTGGCAAATGTATACATAATGTAACATATATTTATGTGTGTATACACAAACACACATGGATATATGGAAGCATACAGTAGTCTAGACAGTGTAGGATCCGAGGCAGGGAAAACAGTACCCTGGGTTCAAATCTTTCCCCTGAAATTAGTTCTGTAACTTTGCATAATTCATTTAGCTTCTGTTTTTATTTTCTTATCAATAAAATGGGAATAATGACATGTGCAGTACGTACTTTAAAGAGTTGGTATGAAGCTTATGAGAGAAGTAGTGTGACACATTGGGTCTAGTTCTGGGTTGAGAATAAAGAGCTGTATTCAAGTTTCTCCTGAGAAAATTGCTTGCTGCATGACTTTTGGCTAGTCCCATAGCTTCATTTGTTTGTGCTTCATTTTTCTCATTCATAAAAATTAATGGGCTGGTTTTGATTGTTCTTTATGGCTCTTTCAGTTCTGGATATATGATACTATAATCATCTAGTAAGAAAAGTGGGCACAAGCCTTAGTCAGTCTTAAAGGGCCATATACATGCGCTGCTGCAGTGGTCAGAAGAAGCAGTATAAGAACACTTTCAAGGTCTCTAGGATCAATTGTGAGACTTGGGAAACACAGGCATAGTACTACCCAGCTTGGCATCCCCATGTGAAAGAAGGCCCTAATTCCATGAGCAAAGCAGAATCACAGCAGCACAAAGGAAATATGAACTTAAATCCAGAGGCATCTCCATCCCAAATGTTCTAATGGACTACTTGTGCACAACCTGTGGTACATCAGGAGTGGATACACTGGGAGCTATGGTCACAATCCTGCACACAGTGGCCCAGGGAATAGGGTGATCTTCTCACTGGATTGAATCAGTAGTGAGTTTCAGTAGCCTGCTGGATGTCTGAGCAGTTTTGTTTTGTTTTGCGCTTCTTTTTTAAAGACTATGCTGTTCACCTGGTGCTGATTTCATCCCAGCAGATCTACAAGGCAGGAGGTCCACTAAAATACTAAATAAAATAAATAAAAAAATAAAATAAAATTAGGTTATATGGCAAGAGGAGGTTATTCCCCAGGAGTTCTGGGATACCTCCATTGTCTGTCTCTATAAAGGAAAAGGAAAAATGTTGTCCTGTGATAATCATAGAGGGGTCTCTCTCTTAGTCATTGCTGGCATATTTCTTGCCAGGGAAGCTGAGCCCTCTCCTGGAAGATCATCATCTACCCTAAAGCCAGTGAGGCTCCATAAAGGATGAAGGGATGACCAAGAGAGTGTTTGCTGCCCTACAACTCCAGGAAAAATGGCAGGAGCAGAACAGAAGTCTGTATACCATGTTCATTAATTGGATCAAGGCCTTTGATACTGTCAGTTGAGGGCTTGTGGAAGACCATGGTGAAATTTGGTTACCCAGAGAAGTTTATCAGTACTGTATGCCATTTTCATTAAGACATGCTTGCACAAGTTTTGGATGACTATGCTCTTGTGCTTTCCCATTCACCGATGGAATGAAGAAGGGCTGTTTGCTTGTTCCTATGCTACTAAGATGTTTTCTGTGATGTTGATGCCTTCAACGAAGATGAAAATGGCATCAAGGCCAGCTACCACACTTACTGTAAACTATTTAACCTGAAAAGGCTACAAACCAAGACTAAAGTGGAGAGACAATTGGTACATGACCTTTTTGTTTGTAGATGACTGTACACTCAATGAACTCTCTGACGCTCAGATGCAGAGTATGGATCAATTCTCTGTTGCATGTACTAATTTTGGCTTGACAATCACCGCCAAGAAAACAGAGGTTATCCACCAGTCAGCACTGCACCATCCATATGTGGAACCATTGGTTACCAAAAAAAGAGCAATTTTGAATACAGTCAATGTGTTTACTTACCTTGGCAATATACTTTCCAGGAATGTCCACATAAATGATGAAGATGACACATGCACTGCCAGAGCTAGCTCAGCACTTTGGGAGGCTCCCAAAGAAAGTGTGGGAGAGAAGTACTAGGCTGCATATCAAACTGAAGGTCTACAGAGCCATTGTGAGAATTTCATGGTTGTATGCCTGTGAAACCTAGATAGTATGCCAGCAACATGCCAGGAAACTAAACTGTTTACATTTGAATTGTTTTAGGAAGACTCTGAAGATCGGCTGGCAAGATAAGGTACCAGACACTGACATCCTCTCTTGAATTGAACTGCCAAGCATTCAAACTATTGCAGAGAGAGCAAGTGTGATGGATTGGCCACGTAGCCTGAACACTAAATATATGATGACCTAAAAGACTATTATACAGGAAACTTGAGCAAAGCCAGCTCTCACAAAGAGAAGAAATGGAAAAAGGAGAGTCTTCAGGTCCCTTTGAAGAATTTTAGTATCAATTGTGAGACATGGAAGTCACCAGCACAGGACCACCCAAGATGTGTGTCTGCATCAGAGAAGGTGCTGTGCTCTGTGAGAAAAGCACTAGCACATGAGTATAAAGGAAACGTGAGATGTTCAAATCTAGAGACATCTCCAATTTGGATGTTCAAACGGACAATTTGTGTATGACCTGTGGTGGAGCCTTCCAAGCTCATATTGAACTAAACATTCACATTTAAATCCAATGTACCTTGACCCCAGCATCATGATGTAGTTGGTACTCTTTGAGTATGACAGACATACAACAGTAACTAATACTGCTATGGTGTGCCTGGAAGGAGTTATTTCTGTATAATGTAGAGAATGAACTTAAAGTTCTAATACCTTTTAGCAGTGAATCTTATCTATGCCTCTTTTTTTAAGAAATGATTTATTTTTGATGTTTTTTAAGTTCCAAATTCTCTCACAGTCATGCCCACCCTTCCCATCCACTAATAAAGCAAACTATATCAATTATACATGTGAAACCTTGCAGAACATTTTCATATTAGCCATATTGCAAAGCAACTTTTAAAAAGTGAGAAAAATATACTTTAATTTGCATTCAGAATTTATCAGTTCTTTCTCTGGAGGTGGATAGAAATTTTTTCATCATAAGTTCTTTGAAATTATCTTGAACCATTGTATTGCTCAGGGTATCCAGCAAAACCACTACTAAGTCTGTACCCCAAAGAGATCAAAGAAAAATGAAAAAGACCTCTATGTACAAAAATATTTATAGCAGCTCTTTGGTGGCAAAGAATTGGAAATTGAGGGGGCTGCTCATTAATAGGCAAATGGATGAATAAGTTGTGGCATATGGTTGTGATGGACACCTATTGTGTTATAAGAAGTGACAAAGGAGTTGGGTTTTGGGGGTAAAAGCATGGCAAGACTTAAATGAACTGATGCAATGTAAAGTGGGAAGAATCAGATCATTGTACACAGTACTAGCAATGTTGTAATGATGATCAACTGTGAAAAGCTATTCCTCTTAACAACAATTTGACTTGAGATAACTTTAAAATGGATAAGAAATCTAGGGCTGAAAAGGATCGTAGAAGTCATCTTATAAACATTTTCACTTTATAGATAATAAATGATTACTATTCTAGAGATAAACTATAGCCCAGAGAGTTCAAATACATTTTGCGAAGTCACAAAAGAAGCAGTCAAGATTTGAAGCCTAGATCTGTGCCTCGACTTCCAGTCTTCTTTCCACTGTCTTCTGCTGACTCCACTGAGCATGAATCCCCATCTATAGAATGGAGATAATGAGATATGATTTGTGTTCACAAAACAATGTTCACAGTAATGGTGGTGACTATGAATATGCTAGGGTAGTTCTCAATTGCAAAATAAATGACTGTCCATACAGAAGGCAGAAGAAAAACATTTATTTAAACACCTGAAAGTCAGATCCCAGAACCAGAAAGCAAAATCCATCATGGTGACCAAGAAGTAAATAACCATGATCATAGCAGAAGGCAAAGCCAGTCTCAAACCTCCACTCCCTCAGCCAGGGACTTCTCACCATCAACTGTCACAATGTGTCAATTGTCCTTGTGTCAGCTGGCCTGTGTTCTTTCCCCTCTGACTTGACCTCACTCACTTCCTCCTGTTCTGCCTCTTCAGCAAGCTCCACCCACCACATGTGATCCATATTTTCAGCGGATCCAAGTAGATCATATGGACCTATTAATTAATGAGAAAGATCTTTCTGTTTTTAAATTACTGTTACACAAAGTGGTAGGGAAAACACTATAAATCCTGAAGTCTTTTCAAAATGTGACCATCTATTTTCCCCTAGACCTGAGATTTCACTAGTATAGATAACTCCTGGCAAGAAAATTCCCTCCACTAATGCACATCAATAACTCTTGTCTATTTTATAATCTTAGAGAAAGTGTGAGGCACTGAGAAATTAAGGGACTTAGCCACTATTGCATGGCCCCTATACAAGGTGCACAATTTGAACCTAGGCTCTGTCAATATCTACTATATCATTTTGCCTCTATTTGACTCTCTGTTATCATCGAAAAAGTACTTATAAAAAAAAGAAATTCAAGGTAATCTGATCTGCATTGTGAATGTCTATCTATATATTTCTTTTAGATCAGGGGAGCAATCAACAGATATTAATGAATATCTTTTTCAGCAGCATAGTGTAGGTGAAAGTCCACTGGAAAGGAGTCACAATGCATTTTTTCTATGCCCAATTTTGCCACAAGTCATTTGATTTCTTTGGGTCCCAATTTCCTCACCTACAACACAAGGGAGTGACAAGTCTGGATCACTTTGGTGCTTCTTGCTCAGAATTGTAATGAAATGAGAAATTCATAGACCATCCAAATAAACAAAGTTTACTTAACAGTACTTAATAATACAATGGCAAGGATACAGCACTGATGAATGCAACTTTCTTCTCTATGTTGACTATGCTGGTGTACCTGGTCTAGCCCATGAGAAAGAAATCTCTTTGGTTGGTCATCTGTGTTTAGATCACCAGTGATCTAAATCAGTGGGTGAGCCATAATCCCTGAGTCGTCTAAACATTTAGGACAGTTGCAATATCTTTTAAGGAAAAATTAGCCAAGTTTGTATACATGGCAGGTATTGGTTCTATCACAGGGGATGAGAGTAGGGGTAGGGAACCTGTGGCCTCAAGGCCACATGTGGCCCTCTAGGTCCTCAAGTGTGACCCTTTGATGGAGGATGGTACTTCAGGACCTAAAGGGCCATGTATGACCTAGAGTCTGCAGGTTCCCCACCCCAGCTTAGACTAAAAGACCCTTCTATCTCTTACATTCTAGAGCTCTATGTGCAAAATTCTTTCGCTAATGCTGTATAAGATTTAGGTGCATCTAATCCAGTTTCAAGACTGCCATTAATGTTTTTGTGGTGGTGGTTTTTCTGGTGAAAAGGAATATGAAAGATGAGTTTCTGAATGACTATCAAATATAGTTTATATATAATTTGACTTACTTAAGGTGGTTAGTGTTTCTTTAACTGGTAGACATCTCATGCTTCTGAGTTATGTCTGGGTTATCCTTTAAACATAGGGTTTTTGTCTGTTTGTTTAAATTCCTTAAAGCAATTTTAATGTTCCTTGTGCATATTTATTACTTGTTCTGTTAGCGACAGTGTAACAATTTTCATTGAACTAGTTAATTATAGTCAATGAAATGAAGTCTCTGGATCACCTGGAATGACTTGGCAATGTTTGCCCAAACAGGCATTAATATTTTTTTTCAACTTAGGTTATAATTGGTTAATAAGTAAGGCAGCTATCTAAAAGAGGAGTCATAGAGATTATTTCAGTATTACTCATCTGATTCTAACATGACTGCTGGTCTTGAGATCAGGAGAAACTTGGATTTAAATCCTGCCTGCTTGTAAGTTACTTAAAATCTCTGAATTTCAGTCTTCTTGTCTCTTAAATGGGTTCTTGTATCTACTGTACAGTGATGTTGTGAGAATCAAATGTAGTAATGTATATAAAGCACTTCATAAACTTAGAGGTGCCATACAAATATCAGTATTTCTTCCTCCTCGTCCTCATCATCATCATTACATTCTCTACCACTACCACCACCTACCTAGGAGGTGCAGTGGATAAGAGCTTTGAACTTGAAGTCAGGAAGAACTGAATTCAAATCTGGATGTATGTGTGTGTGTGATCCTGGGCAACTCACTTTATCTATTTGTGTCTGAATTTTCTTATCTGTAAAATGGAAATTATAATAGTACCAACTCATAATGGTAATTTTGTGGATAAAATGAGGTGATGTTTCTAAAGCTCTTTATGAAGTATAAATCACTACATAAATGCTAGCTATTACTATTGCTACTGCTACCACTGCTACTGAAGCTGCTCTCATGACTACTACTACTACTACTGTTTCAGAGAGAAATGATACTACGGCAAATGATTATCCTATAGAAATATATCATCATTTAAATTATATTATATTATTAATTACATATTATTGTATATTTTAGAAATGATATTATATGAAAATAATGTGGAAAAATAATGCTATATTTAATGTTTTACAAATTTTTACATGGGGGATAAAATAAACACCTTTTTAAGTGAATAAAAGCATTGAGATTTAAGCTCATCTTCTTTATCTTTGTGGAAACATCTTTGAGATAGCAATCAGAAAGATGGGAATATACGTCATCTTGTTTCCACTTGATCTACTAGGTCTTTATAATTTGAAAGTTTTTATTTCCATGTAGCTTAGAGAATCTGAGTATTCAGTATGATAGCATCAATTGAAACCATTGCTATTAAATTTTTCTGTCTCTGCTATGTCTGAAAGACTGTGGGCAATGGTTTTGGTTGCAATATTGCCCTTGTTCCAGAATAACTTACTGGATGAATTCTCAAGGATATTTCAAGGTTTGTATTTTCAGTATGAGGAATTTTTTATTCTTACTTTAGGAAGGATAGTAAAGTTTCTATTGTATAATTCTAATCACCAAGTTGTTTCTTGCTTGATAGTCACAATCTGTATTACACAGTTGGCGTAGCTTCATTAAATAATTTGAATTGATCAGTAAGTCTAGGTATCTTAAGGAGAACTCTTCTGTAATTTCTAATGGCCATAGTCTAACCATCTTGAAACATTATTATAAACTCTTCTCTTTATAGGAACAATTTGTTTCTTTTTTTGTTATTGTTGACATAGTACTGGTTAATTTCTTGTGGACACTGTCCATGAAGTGTCTTTTCCTTGCACTTTTGGATATTAGCCGTTTCACAGGTTCTACCCAAAGGCAAGTCTACATTAGTTAACATTCAACAAACATCCAGGCCCTTTACTAGTGCTTGCTGAAGCATTTCAGAAGTATTTTTATACATGATTTTTAATGTGCTTATCAAATTTTCTGAGCATATCTTTCTTTTCCCTTCCTCTTTTTGACAAGTCTTTATCTTTTTATACTTGCTTTAGGGTTGTGGGCCTCTACTAGGTTAATATTGAATGAGTTTTCTTTAGAAATTATACAAACCTGTTATTTCCGTTTTGCTCCTTTTAAAAGTAAATGTTAAGAATGTTGTAATTGCAAAGAAATTAATGCCATTAAAAGTACTCTTATAGAGGTTTGACCTCAGAATTCCAGTTAATCTCTTGACATAATACAATCACAAATATCTCCTTAAGAACTATTTGCGGAGGGGCGGAGCCAAGATGGCGGAGTAGAAAGACTCACATTTGCTAGCTCCGAACCCATAGCCCATAGATTCCCTCTAAAAAGAACTCCTGACAAATTCTGGAACAGTGGAAGCTGCACAGAAACACAGTGAAGGAGATTTCCGTTGCAGAGAGCCCTGAAAAACCCACTGCAAAGGTACCCTGGACGGGAGCGGAGTCTTCCCCTCCCTCGCCCCGGCCACGCAGCACTGAGAGGAGCGAGCAGACCCAAGCAGGCATCAGGGACCTGAATCTCCGGCAGCTGCGAAGGTCCCTCCACACACAGACGCACAGGTCAGTGAGAGAGAAGGGCTGAGAGGGGAGCGGGGGATCTCCTGGACTCGGACCCCCGGCAGCCGCGGCAGAGGCGAGGTGGAGGCAGCTCCACGGGAGACTCCCGGGAGGGACAGGGGCTCTCTATTGCAAGAGATATCTGCATAAACCCCCTGAGGGAACTGAGCCTGCGAGGCGGCCCTGCCCCCACCTGAGAACCAGCAGATAAGCTCCCACTGAAGAGCAGTCAGGCCTGCCCCCAAAAGCCCTGAGGCTAGGGAGCAGCATTTGAATCTCAGACCCCAAGCACTAGTTCGGGCAGACCTAGGCTGGGGTGGAGAGGACTCTCAGAAATCAAGTAACTGGCTGGGAAAATGCCCAGAAAAGGGAAAAAAACTAAGACCATAGAAGGTTATTTTCTTGGTGACCAGAGGATTGCGCCATTCCTCTCTGAGGACAAAGAGAT
>CM053772.1:66740818-66765435 GCA_028658325.1 Potorous gilbertii | reverse complement strand
GAGAGAGAGAGAGAGAGAGAGAGAGAGAGAGAGAGAGAGAGAGAGAGAGAGAGAGAGAGAATCAGAGACAGAGAGAGAGAGACAGAAGAAAAATCGTTTACTACAGGGAATAGCTACATTTTCATCTTTGCAGATATTTCTGCCTGTCACTCCCTGAAAAGCATTTATTTTCTAATAAAGTACCATTTGTTGTTCTTAATTAACTCAATTGCTTCTTTATGGCAATATGCATTTTTCCTTTCCCTCTTCTTTTGTTAATACAATTACTTTAATTACTTATCACTGATTTTTTTTTTACCTTTCTCGCCTTACTCCTTTTTTTGTGTTCTTTTTCAGTTTCATCTTCCCTTTAGTTATTTGTTCTTCCTTTCTTCTTCTCTGTCTCTGCCCTTCTTTCTTTCCTCTATCCTTCTTTCTCATGTCCATTCTTCTTTTCTTCCGGCTTAATTTAATTCATCTCTCATTCACTTCTAGCTGACCTTTTATTTTCTGTTTCCTCATCTTTTATTGGCCTTTTCTTGAATTCCAGTTACAAGCAGTTCCCAAGTTACCAATGCCTGGCACAGAGTCCCTGATGTCACTGCTTTAGAGTGTGCCAACATTGCCACAGTGGCACTGGGCTCCTGTTTCTTGGAGGACCCATCTGAATAGCTTCGGAGTTGTTGCCAAGAGCCTTGCAGTCCCTGAGGGCATTCATATCACTGCTGGAGACCCAACAACTATTCCCACAGAGGAAACTCCCTCCCCCCCACCTCCCACTTTCCCCATATCAGAGATCTGACTTCACCCCTTCCAGCTCTTCTCATTTGCATATTCTATTGCTTGAACTTGGATTCCCCCTTGCAGGGCCCAAGGCAGTCAGACTTCAGACCCATCCCTCCCCAATCAGTCCTTCCCTAACACATGAACCTCAGTAAGTGTGTCCAATCATCTCTTTACCCCATCCTAAACCCAAGGAGTAAGAAAAATCTTCTCTCCCATGGTCAGAGTCCACTAACACTAAGGGAATCACTGCTATGTCTTCAATAAATAAAGACTCTCAAGAACTATATTTTCTCCACATCTCTGAGAAGCACAATAATCCCCTTCATATAGATGGGAAAATTGAAACCTAGAGGACTGAAGTGATTTGCCTAAAGTCCCACACCATATTAGACACTAATAATAAACTAATACACAAAAATACTTGGGTCTCTTGATTCCATATTCATTAGGTCCTTCTTCTTTCTCAGTCAGAGGTCAAGATAGAAGCTGGGAAAGAGTTCATAAAGCCAGAGATAATAGCATCATAGATTTGTAACTGGAAGGGACCAAAGGGGGCATCTAGCCCAACCCCCTCATTTTTCAGATAGGTAACTAAGATCTGGAGAGGTTAAGGGATTTGAGTAGAGCTAACCAATATCAAGTGAAAGGACCATAATTTGAACCTGGTTCATGTGATCCTGAAACCATCACAATGCCATTCAGAGGTCTCCCTTTGAGATAGGCACAGGATTCTCCATTCTTCACCCAAATCCCCACAGGATCCATGCTGGGGGAGCTAAAGAAGCCTTAATAAACTCTTGTTAAATTGAACTAAAAAAATATATAGCTGTACAAATTGATTGGAATTTTTTCCCCAAGGAGTCTTTTGTTAGGGGGCATCAGTCAGTCTACAAAGTTTTATGAGAATCTAACATGTACCTAGGGTGATGTGAGATGCTGGAGATTAAAATATATAAATGAGTTAGTCTTTGACTTCAGGGAATTTTTTTCTTTTTTTTTCTAGTGGCCAGATTGAATTAGAAATGAAGAGGTACCATCAAGGTAATATGGAACCTTAGGTAGGGCTTCCAACCTAACTACTGGCCTGATAGGTCCTTATTTTCAGAGTACACTCCTTCAAAGCATGCTCTTTGGATTTTGTATTGCTTGTGATTAATAAGTTCCTATGCTAGATACTAGAACATGAATATGAATAGTATGAAAATAATAGTATGAATATGAATAATAAATGCCTTCCTACCTTCATGATGTTTACAATCCATACAAAAAATGCAAATAAACAATAAGATATGCCAAATGAATAGCTGAGTTGTAAACAAAGCTCTCTAAGACTTTAATGAAGGAAGAGATCATTTTCTACTGAAGAACTCAGGGAAGGCTACCAAACTTTTTGACAGACATCTAATACAGAACTTCTCATGTAGTAGAAATTTACAAAGAGGGCTCAGATACCAACAGGCTTATTACTGGCCTTATATACATAATCAAGGAAGGAATTCGGAACCAATAATTGAAGTAAATAGTGATAGCCTGATATATTTCCACTGGATTACTGACTTGGACCTTTCTCCATTCCCTAAGAGGAGAAGAGGGGTGATGGATTTGAGAAAAAACCTAGAACCTAACAGTCATGTTTTTTCCTTAGGTATGTACTTTGTCACTCTTCTTGTGGATGGTGTTTGAATTTCGGGGAGTGTCCTCCAGTTTTATGGGGAGAAATATTATATTGCTGCTTTTATTACTATACTATTTAAATGCTTTTAATGTGAACCGAGAATACTGTCCGGCTCACTAGTAAATGTAAACACATTGGCGGGTGCTCATAAGCTATTTTGTGAGTAGATGTGGTATTGATGGAATCCTAGTAAAGCTGCCCCCCATCCCCAATATTCTAACTTCCTTATGGGCCCTACTGAACAGCAGGCATGTTCTGATTTAACCACACAATCTGGCTTTAACCACACCACAGGCCCCTAGACTCAATATAGCCATTGCCCCTAGCTAGCCACTGCCCCTATATCCAATTCATATATTTGAACAGATGTGTTCTTATACTCAACCACAATCACATAATCCAGTTAGCCCAAGACAGGACCATAATACCTAATGCTCCAACCACCAGACAGGACTAAATAGCTGGCCAATCAGAAAGCAGCATGACCAGGATATTTAACCAATAAACCATAGAAGGGACTACTCTTGTAATACCCCCTGCTACCTTTTAAATATTCATAATTTCTGTTACATAAATGCATTTTTACCTTATGAAAATCCATCTTGATTTTTCTGAAGCTGGCAGTTCCTTTTGAAATTTAGCCTGCTTCATGAGAGGTGTCAATTTTAATAAATACATAAACTTGGATTAGAAGTGGTCTGACTGAATTCTTTGAGACAGTTCTGCCACAACACATCATGAAACCACAATAGTGTGAAATAGTTTTCTGGTGGTCCCATATGCTCTATATATTTTAGTGGGTGTTACATATTTAGTTATTGCATGTGGAATCGAAATTGAGGAACTTTCACCTCAGCTGGGTCTTCAGTGATAAGTAGATATTCACAAATGCTATTTATCTTACATGTAACATAATCCCCAAAATATTAAAAATGAAAAAGACTTTAGAGTTGTTCTAGTCCAAATCTTTTTTTTTAGAGGAAAGGAAGTTGAGATCCTGAGAGAAGTCAATCAACAAATATTTATTAAGCACTTATTTTCTATTGACTGTTCTAAGTGATGAAAATAAAAGAAAAGCAAAAATCATGTACTTGATCTAAAGGAGGTTCCATTCTAATGTTAAGGGAGAAAAGCTACATACAAATAATTATGTACAAACAAGATGGATACATTACAAATAAACGGTAATCTTAGGGGGAAAGGACAAGCTGGGAAAAGAGAAAGGACATCTATTGAAACTGAGATTTAAATGAATTCTGGAAGGAAGCCAGGGAAACTAGGTTTTGGAGGTGATGAGGGAATACATTCCAATTCCAGGTTTGGAGAAACGTCAGCACGAATGCATGGAGTTTGGAAATGGATTGTCACTTGTAAGAAATAATATTTGATTATAGAATATGGGTGGTGGGGATGAAAGTGTAAGAAGACTGGAAAAAGTAGGAAGGATCCAAGTTATAAAGGGTTTTAAATGACAAGAGATTTAATATTTGATCTTGGAGGTAATAGGGAGCTCCTGAAATTTATTGAGTGGGCTAGGGGAGGGGAGGGGGAGTGACATGGTCAGATCTGTGTTTTGGCACAGATCCCTGTAACAATTGAGTAGAGGAATAGTCTGGAGTGGGGAGAGACTTGAGGCAGGACCAAATAGAGGGCTATTAACATAGTCTAAGTAAGAAGTGATAAGGGCCTCTGCAAGGGCAGTGCCTGTGTAAGTCAAAAGAATACATACACACACCAACACAAACACATGCATGCTTGCATTATGAAGGTAGAAAAGATAAGGTCCGACAACAGATTCGAAATGTGGGGTAAGCATAAGTGAGGAATCAAGGATGATACTAAGTTCATGAGCCCAGGAAACTAGGAAGATTGTGTTATCCTTGATAGTGCTATGAGAGTTAGGGTAAGTCCTCTGTTGGACATGTTGAATTTTAGAGCCTAAAGGATAGTCAATTTGAGGCAGATATGGGTTATAGCTCAGGAGAAAGATGAGGAAGGGCTAAATACATTAATTTGAGAATTATCTTCACAGAGATGAGTTGAACCCATGAGAGCCCTAGAGGATATAGCAGGTGATATTCTGCTGGACCTAGAATCAGGAAGAGTCGTCTTCCTAGATTCAAATCTAGCCTCAGATATTTACTAGCTCTATGACCCTTGGTAAATTACTTAAATCACTTTGTCTCTGTTTCTCTATCTGTAAAATGAACCAGAGAAGGAAATGGCAAACTACTCCAGTATCTTTGCCAATAAAACCCCAAATGGGATCACAGAGAGTTAGACACCACTGAAAATCATGGGAAGAAGAGAAAAGAGAAGGTAGCCCAGGGCAAATTCTTGAACAATACACATTATTACTGGGTATGACTTTAAGATATAGTAAAAGAGACTAAAAACTGGTCAGATAGGAGAACCAGGAGAGAGTGAGAGCAGTGCTAGGCTAGGAAAAGAGGAAAGAGTATGCAAGATAGGCTGGGTGACAATATCAAAGGCTTCAAAGAGGTTAAGGTTGAAGATTGAGAATAGATGATTAGATTTGACTTTTAAAAGATAGTTGACATCATTGGAAACCATTTGGTTTCTTTAGTAAGCTCAAATGGACACTCATGCTGTAAGTCTGCTGAGCAGGATTCCTGTTTCATGGGTTTCAAAACTGAAAGGAACCTTAGAGATCATAAAGACCCTGTAGTTTAAGAGGGAAGCTTCCATTTGAATAATGAGATTGGAAGTCAGATTGCCAAAAGTTGAGAAGCAGGAGGAGTAGAAGTAGAGGTACCAAGTGTAGCTTGTTTTCTCAAGCCTGAGAAAGGGAGAGATACAAAATTGTAGCTATCATGAATGGTCTTTTTTGTGTGGTTGTTTATGTTTTCAGAATAAAAAAGAAAGGGGCATGTTTGTAGGCAGAAGGGAAGAAGTCAGTAGAAGGGGGATAGACTGAAGATTTATTTAGAGAGTGGAAATGAGAGTGAGGGCAGTCTACAAGAAAAAGTAGGAGGTTGTGGGATTAAGGTTGTATGTGGAGCTTTGTCAAAGAGAAGGGCTACTTTTTTGTCTGAGACAAGGGTAAAAGAGGAGAAATGATTTGTTTATGGTTACTCAGCAATGACATGGCAGATCTTGGACTCAGTTATGTCTGACTCTAAATTTAATGCTTTACCATTCTACTGTACTGCTTTATGTTAGTCATACATTAGTAATCTCAATTATTGCTTACTAGTATGAGGTCCGTCCAAGTGTTTCTAATTAGTACTTGACACCAGAAAGGTCAATTAAGGGGAGAAAAGGTTTTTCAATAAACAATACTTGGGTGTGGGATGTTGCCAGTCAAAAAATGAAATATTGATTATGCGCCTCCTAAAATGACATCAGATAATTATGTCTAGATCTTTTGCATGTTATTTACATATATGTATTGTATATATGCATGCACACATATGGACATATCCATAAATATGTTTATATCACATAGTTCAAAATTTACCCCCTTTCAAATACAATAGCAAATTACCCAACACCCATACTCATTGTCAAACAACACAAATAAGGACAAACTCCTGAGCGAAAGCTTGCACCTCCAAGTATTTCACCACTGTCCTTTTCTGTGACCCACAGGCTGACTGCTCTGCAAGACCAGTTGCTTTGGAGAGGGTTCTATGCAGGTGTTCTTCCTACATGATAACCATGTGACAAATGCTTTGTGTCACCAAAAAAATTCTAACTTTCTAGCAGTTTTGAAACTAAGGAGTGGCCATTTTTTTTTTTTTTGTAATAGAAAAGGAGTCAGGTATACTATTAACTTGTTTTGTGAACTTGGGTAAGTTACTTCTCTTCTCCAGTCCTAAGATTTCTCATCTGTAAAATGTGGGGCAAGGACTGGTCCTTTTCCTAGATGCCTTTTGACTATAGTATTCTATGACTGTATCTGGTTTAAAACAACAACAAGAAAGTCCATTTGGTTCCTTTGGTAAGCACAAATGAATTCTCATACTTTAAGTTTGCTGTGCAGGATTCATGTTTCATGGGTTTGAGGGCCAAAAGGGAACTTAAACACCTTAAAGATCATAAATATCCTATGGTTGAAGGAATGGAGAAAGGAAAATGACTTGCCTAAAGTTACACATGTAGTGCGTAAAAGAGACAGAATTTGAACACAGGTCTTTGGTTTAAAGTATTGAATGACCCTTAAAAAGCACATTTTTACCTGTGATACACACTCATAAACATATACTAGCCTAGCCTCTCTTGTGGAATCACTGTCACCATTCTCCATGCCTGGGATATTCTTTCTCTTCACTTGAATTTTTTTGCCACTTTCTTCAGGGAAGCCTTTTCTGATCCCTTCAGCTGGTACTTTCCCCTCCATGGCTGGTTGCCTTCCATCTGAGTGCAACTAAATATAGCTCTTTTGGTTCATATTGATTTCCCCTTGAGTATGTAAGCTCCTCAATGACAGTTTTTTTTCCTATATACATAGAATTTGGCATAGTGCCTGGCACATTGATGCCGTTGTTTAGTCATGTCTGTCTCTTCGTGACCCTGTGGACCATATTGTCCATGTGGTTTTCTTGGCAAAGATACTGGGGTGGTTTGTCATTTCCTTTTCCAGTTGATGTTACAGATGAGGAAACTGAGATAAACAGAGCTAAGTGACTTGCCTTCTATAGCTAGTAAGTGACTGAGACCAAATTTAAAGATCTTTCTGATTAAAGGAATCCATCCTCTCTCCACTGAGCCGTCTAGTTGCCTGGCACATACTGAGTACTTAATGATTTTTTATTTATCGTATGTGGAAATTTATGTCACAGCATACAGCATCTTTCATACATATATTACTGCTTCTTGACCATGAAATCTAATGAATTGTAAAAAAAAAATAAAAATATTAAAGGCAAACAGAAAATTAATTAAAGGTAAGAATTAGATGTGGTAGAAACAGAGATATTACACTGAGGGAGATTTACTCAAGGAACACAAAAGTGCTTGGATGAATGGGCTTGAGGTTGGTGGTTGGGGGTTTCCATTTCCAGCTAATATGTATCAGTTTAGAAAAATAAATTTCCCCCCATCATTAAAGAATAAAATTTATTTCCTCATTGTCACTAAGTGCTTCATGATAACATTACATTTTTAAGTTTCCAGTGATTTCAAGGGCCCTGGGGAACTTTCCTTGGCCCTGTGCTACTTAACCTTTCTTTTTCTTTTTTAAGTCAGTAACTTGGATCAAGTGATAGAAGTTTGTCAAACTTTCAAATGACGCAAAGCCAAGGAGGATAGTGAACACAATGGTTGACAAAGTCAAGATTGAAAAAGATCTGGCTAACTCAAACTATGAGACAAATTTAATTTAATTTGAGTTTTAACAGGAAAAAAATGTAAAGTTCTACACTTAGAGTTAAAAAAAAAAACAAATCGACTTTATAAGGGGAGACCTGGCAAAGCAATTCATGTGAAAGAAATCTGGAGGTTTAGATGAGCTCAATCTATGTCAATTGCCTTGGGTGGTGTGTTGGCATGAACTACTGGGTTCAATGGATTGAGAAATTGTACATAATCATGCTGGTTTGCTTACATAGGTTTTCCTGAAAGACACATAGGCATGGAAGATAGCAATCTCTAGATGATCCTAATGGCCTTCTCTTCATGGCTTTTTTTTTTTTTTTAACCACAAAATGATCTGAAACATAGGGAGGCAATAGTTAATGCCAGCCATGAATCTTTTCTCCACAGAGGCAGAAATCTGTTAAAAGCTGAGAAACCCACCTTTTTAAAGGAGGTTGTGCTTAAATAGAGATTCTAAGGATTATGTGCAATGAAAACTTCTCTTGAGCTTTAGCCACTCCAGATAATTTTTACCTCTCAGAGTTTCTTTGCCCCCACCCTGGGCATGTCCCAGGCTCAAGTGATATAGATAAACTGGGGGAATGTATAAGTTAGGGGTGTAAAGAATGGTTCTTGGCCTATACCTACTTCCCCCTCTCTCTCCCCCACTCTCCCTCTCTCTTCTTTCCTTTGACTTGCTGTATTTCTTTTTTAAATTTTAAAAATATTTTTATTTAAAGTTTTGAGTTCAAAATTCTATCCCTCCCTCTCTTCCCTTACCCCTTCCTGAGACAATGTGTTCAGATATAGCTTATACATGTACAATTACATAAAACATTTCCATATCAGTAATTTTATACAAAAAGACTCGAATAAAAGAAAAAAAGAAAGTGAAAACTATCGTGAAATCATTCTGATTTTCATTAATAGCACAATAGTATTACTTCACAATCATATACCACAGCTTAACTATTCCTGTAACTGATGCGCATCTCTTTGATTTTCAATTCTTAACTACCTTGAAAAGAGTAAATAGTTTTGTACAAATAGGTCCTTTTTCCTTTTGGGGGGATATAGACCTAACAGTGGTATTGCTAGGTCAAAGGGTATGTACAGTTTGATAGCCCTTTGGGCATAGTTCCAAATTACTCTCCAGAATGGTTGGATCAATTCATAACTGCACCAATAGCACATTAGTGTTCCAGTTTTCCCACATCCCCTCCAATATCCAACATTTTCCTTTTTTTGTCATAGTAGCCAATCTGATAGGTATAAGGTAGTATCTCAGAGTTGTTTCCATTTGGCTCGATCTGTTTCTAACTTGCACCAATTGATCTTCTCCTTAACCAATCTCATGGCCCCTGTTTCTCCCTTCCAGGATTTCACCATGTTGTTGCTGGATTTATAGCACACATCTGATCAGAACTCCTCAGCTCAATTGAACTGTCAGGCTCAGCCTCCTCAGTAGCAGGGTTTACAGGCATGTATTGGCCACAACTACATCTTCCTTTAGAGATTTTCTGGTCTGACCTGTCTCTGCTCATTCACTGAGCTTTATTTGGCTGAGCTCTTCCAAAGCAAATCAATCACTTTGTTTTCTGCTCCTGGCTCTCCAACAGCAAATCAATCACTTTGTTTTCTGCTCCTGGCTCTCCAACAGCTCTTTGTTTGTCTCTTTTGTCAATTAGCTCATCAACCTATATGGGTGACAGAGAAGTTATATTCAAAACTCCTGACTTCAGTAGATTCTTGAATGATAAGATCATCTGAATGGAACTGCAAAGGACCTTAGAAGAGAATGTTGTCTAGAACCTATCTATGTATCTATGTCTTTCTGTCTCTGTCTCTCTCTTTGTTTTTGTTTCTGTCTCTTTGTCTTTATCTCTCTCTACATATAATCCAAATACAAGATTTTTAGAAGTAGAAATGGTATTAGGCACAATTTAGTCTAGCCTTTTCACAATGACATAGCTCACAGCCAGGGATGTGCTGGACCCAGCCAGTACTAGCTTATGAGAGCTGATGGTTAAATTTTTATCAGCAAATGCTACAAATCTGGGATTGGTTTATTGTTTTGTTGATTGTCTAGACTCAAAGGGATGGGATAATGTTAAAAATGCTGAGAACTGGCCTTTCTATTACACTTCAAAGTTTACAAAGGGCAGCCTTCACAATAACCATCTGAATAGGTAGTGCTAACATTATTATTCATTTTACAGATGAGGGAACTGAATTTCACAGAGGAAAAGTGATTTGTCCAAGGTCACGCAGACTTAGATGAAATTAGGACTTAATTTAAAAGCTTCCCGTCTAGCGCCCTTTTTACCATACAATTCAGATTCATAATTTCTATAGTCATTTTGAGTCCTGTACATGATTACTCTCCCAGTAATTAAAACTCAACCAAGAACAGAGTTAGTCTAGACTGGAGGACTGATGATTCCTAATGTAGAGATCTGAAATAAACTGCTATCAAGTCTTTTCAGCTTCATTAACTGTTCTATCCCATGTAGCTCGCTGAGAGAATTCCAGGTTGCGATTCTGTGTAACTGAAAATTGCTAATTATCTATGAAAGTTATTGGAATTCAGAAACCAACTCCAGTCCTTTCAATTTAGAGGATTAGTTCAGCACTATAAAAAGACATTATAGAGTATAGTCATCATCTTGTTTCTCCTCCAAAAGAGTAACATATGGGTGAATGTTTTATTGGATTCATAAATACTTTTCAAAATTATTATTTGTTACAATTAGCAAGCATTTGCAATGTGACAGGAACTGGGCTTGGTGCTGGAGGTACCAATTAAAAAATCCCTACTATCAAGGAGCAAACTACTTAGTCTGATCCAATCATTCTCTCCATTTCACTTCATCATATACCAGATTGAACACAGGTGTTAGAACACAAATGGGCTAGTATTATTGCTGGACAGCTAGGTGGTGCAATGGCCTGGAGTTAGGAAAATCTGACTTCAAATCTGACCTAAAATAACAAGCTGTGTGACTCTGGGCAAGTCACTTAACCTTGTTTGCCTCAGTTTCTTCATCTGTAAAATGAGCTGTTGAAGAAAATTGCAAGTCTCTTCAGTACCTTTGTCAAGAAAACTCCAAATGGGGTCATAAAGAGTTGGATACAACCGAAATGACATAACAGCAAAAGTACTATTGACACTGATGATGGGAATAGGTCAACATGAAATTATTGGGATATAGGTTCTATTTCAAGTATGCTATTTTGTCTCTCTTCAGGTTTCATAGGTATATTTGGGTTGATCTGGCTGAGTGTTCTCTCTTCCTCTGATTTTCATTGTTTTCTGTGGTGATGCTGCTCACAATTTTCTGTCATCCCTCTCCATCTTGTTGTTCAGTTGTTTTGGTCACTGACCTATTGATCTGGTCATTCTCTGATTTCCCTGGAAACAGGGGCTTCTGAGTGAACAGTTTTCCAAATATACAGTTCACTAACCACATATGTGTGGCACTGGCTTATTACTTAGCTCCTAGTAACAGCTCTGGGGCCCAGTTCCACAGGGTCACCACGATCAGTACGTAAGCTGTTAGTGGGGAGCTATGTTCTCTGGCCAACCCCAAATAAAATGCTTTACTTTTCATAGAAACTGGATCATTGTGTGTCTTCACTTTCTGCGGCAGGAGGGGCTGCTTCACTGTCTCCATGAAGCTCTTGAGGTCATGCTCCATATAATTCATTGTGATGTGGATCTTGTCCATGCTGCTGCGCGCCACAATCTCCCAGCCAGTGACAATGCTTGAGTGCTGAGTTTTCATGATGGTGTTGATTTCCCTGAGGGAGATAATCAGGAAGGCTTCTTTCATTTTTTCCATTTTCAACCATTTCAGAGACATCGTTTCATCAGTCTTTATATCCTTTGGTTTGTACAACACAGCATATGTGCCTTCTTCATCTCTTATACACTCTGACAACCCTGAAGGGCAGAGAGGTATTTGGGGAATTCCTGCTTCAGCTCAATGGGAGATGAGGCTGGAAAATTGGGATGTGATCTCCTTCTGCCATGGTATTGGATTGCAGCATCCTCTCTCTCCCTCCCTCTCTCTCTCTCTCTCTCTCTCTCTCTCTGTCTGTCTGTCTCCCTCTCTCTCTTTCTCTGTCTCAGTTTCTCTCTCTGTGTGTCTCTCTTTCTCTGTCTCTCTCTGTTTCTTTCTGTGTGTCTCTCTCTGGCTCTGTCTCTCTGTTTCTTTCTGTGTGTCTCTCTCTGGCTCTGTCTCTCTCTGTTTTTCTCTCTGTGTCTCTCTCTGGCTCTGTCTCTCTCTGTTTCTCTTTCTCCCAAATCTCAATCAAACCTTGACTCTGCAACAACTAACATATGGTTTCCATTCTCCTCCTCCTCTTTTTCACTCATTTCTTCTTCACTCAGTTTTCTGGGAGACTACTCAGAATTATCTTCTGTCTCCTCCTCTTTTTCCTCTTCAGAGCCAACTCTGCTGATGAAGACTCAGCTGAGCTGGTCTTTTTTTTGTTGTTGTTGCTGATATTTAACAAAATAAATAAAAATACAATAAAACATAGATAATGCTAATATGTGGTTTTCTAAGTCAATAGATGGCCTGCAGCAATCCTTACATACATATGATTTAATGGCTCTCATTTCTATTTGAGTGTTACATCACTGCTCTACACCATTGCAAAGAGTCTCTAAGTTGCAAACATAGGTTACAAAAGTCACCAAGAGACAGAGGGGGTTTAGAAGGGATCAGTATAGTTAGATAGACAGAGGAAATGTTATTCAATGATGGTGGCAGAGTAAAGACTTGAAAATGGTCATTGGGATGATGGAGGATAGGGTATGGACATTAGCTTCTAAAATTATGAGGTGGAGAGAAGAAAAGAGTAGCCCACAAGAGAGAGGGCAGCTAAAAATGTAGTTTTTAGGGAAAAGGTAGATCTCTGTTAGTGGTAGTTAAAAGAATTATAATAACCCAACAGTATGAAAAAGGGGGGAAGGAAGGCCCTGTGAAGCCAAAGTAGAGCATAAATATCTTTAAAAAGCTACTCAAGCTCTCATTCATAGCCTATTTGCTTATACTATTTTAGGCTCAATGCATAGTACGTTCATTATAAGTACTTATTAAGTTGACAGGACAGAATCAGAAGAAAAAAACTATAACAAGCAGACAGAATCCAGTCAATAACAATTAATCATATCACTACAGCACTTAGCTGTCTGAGTCTATTTAGTGTAAGGAAGGTTAGGGTCTTCCTACTATGTTCCTACACTGGTCTTCAAGGCAACACAAAAATTCTTTTGCATTGAAATTGTTGAGATTTGTAATGACCTTGAGTCATCAAGAGAGACTGTTTATCATTTTTAGTGTAAGGTTTTAAAAGGCATTGAAGTACAACAAATTAAAAAAAAACAAGTGTCAATTATATAAGAATGCTTAATTAAATAATTTAAAAACAAAATATGTAAGTTGACCAAATTTTGTAAATTTTTAGCTTTAAGTACCACTGACAAAGGGATGGTAGATTAAAATCATGAATGACAGTATGTTTCGTATCTATATCTATGTCAATATTGAGCTATAGATATCTATTACAAATATATACATATATATTTCTTCTACAGAATGACAACTGATCAAAAACTCCTTCATAATTTGATTTGGTTTCAAGTTTTCCTGATGCTTTTTCTCTTAGAGATCAGCCATTTCTAGAAATATACTCCAAACCTCTCAAAATTGAAAATTCCCTTATAGTAAATAAACAACAGCAAAAAAAAAACCCCAAACAAACAAAAACACCAAACCTCAGATAAACAAAACATCTGACATAATGACCTTATCTGACAATATACAAAATGGTCTGACCTACTGGTTCCTGCCTCTCCTCTCTGCCATGAGGATGGTAATCTATTTCACTATCTCTTCTCTAAGCTTCCATCAGCATTTGGCTTCCTTTTAGTGATCTTTCCAATGATGCTGTTGGAGTCACTGCCTATAATGTTCTTTTGGTTCTGCTTACTTCACTCTATATCACTTCATACAAATTTTCCCTGAATTCATCAGTAAACTTTTAAATGTATGTACCTATCTTTACAAAATAGAGAGAAAAGGAAAGAGTTATAAGGAACCGGAGGGAGGGGGGAAATTGTTTTGGCAACTAAATATTAGAAAAAGGAGGGGGAAGCTACAGGTTTGAGTGTTATATGATTCAAAGATGTCAAATGGGATTTAAAATAAAATCTCACTTGGATCTGACTTCTCAGAGAATTTGGAACAGAATTAATGAAACAGCCTTTCTGTGGAGCTTATCTCTGGGAATTTTAGCCTAGTCAAGAAAGACCATAGAAAACCAGAGCTGAAAGGGACCTTAGAGGCCATCTCATCCACCCTCACTACTTTTTCCCCCATCAGCTTCTTATTTTACAAATAAGAACAGAGGCAAGGAGAGATTGATGGATTTCCCCAAGATTGCAGAAGTAGAAGTATGGAAAGAGTGGTTTGAACCCAACAACCCTGGATTCTAAAGTCAGTGCTCCTTCCACTGTCCTATGATGACCCTCAGGTTACTATTCATAAAACTTGAACACTTTTCAGTTCCCATCATCCTTGAGAGGAATGGCAATTTTCTCCATTTTACAGATGAAGAAACTGAGACTCATAGAGATAGAACAAACTCGCCCAAGGTTGCACAGTATAGCAGGATCACAGTATGTATGTTACATAGTATGGACCTGCTATCTTTTGGTCCCATAGCCAGGGCAATTTCCACTGTATGCTGTTGCATATCTCACTATTAGAGAGTATTAAAAAGCTAAGGATGTTCTTTTGCTAGTTCCACTCAGTTTGACAGTATGAATTGAAGCATAGGGAAAAGAATTGGGCATTTTTAAAAAACTTTAATTAAATGATTATAAGATTTAGAGTTCTGACATCATCTAGCCCAACATCTCCTATAGATGAGAAAACTAAGGCACCGGGTTAGGTGACTAGCTCAAGACTGCACATTGCTGAGCTCCAAGTCAGTCAGCTTTTTCAAAGAACCAATATTATTTAAACTTATTTGGGGATGCCACTCTTAAACTCTTTTAATTATCTTCTGCCATTACACAGTGATATTTCCAATGACATGCTTAACATACAAACAGGCATATGGGTTGTATAGAATGTGCACAAAGGGAGGGGCAGAATTTGTTCATTAAAGAAAAAAAAAAGACTAACATTGTTTCCTTTCACCTCCTAAGAACTGGCTCCAGTTTTCACGTTTCCCACATAGTCCTGGTCCCAGAACTGATAGTGAGGACCGTGTCTCTGGAAGCCACGCAAAGAAAGCACAATCAGTTTGTGTCTGTGTGTGCGTGCGTGTGCACACGCCTGCATGCTGGCTACGTGGGGCTTGGCTGATGGAGAGAGTCTGAGTAATGAGCTTAATACGAGGAAGGAAGGAACTGAAAAGTGGAGGTGCCCAAGGGGCCACTAATATCTAAGTCACCTTCCTCTTGCATCTTTCCACCCACTTGTTCTGGGAGTTTTTTATAGTCAACAAATCTTTGCAGAACAGGAAACAGAGTGTAGGTTTTGTATCTTTCCTCCCCCTCCCCATTCCCTTTCCTCCCCCTTCTCTTTCTCCGGACACTCTCTCCCTTTCTGCTTTGTTTCTGTTGTGTTTTTGTTTTCCTTGGTGCGTGTGTGTGTGTGTGTGTGCGTGCGTGTGTGTATACAATTTTCTTCTGTTTCTCTCTCATACTGGGCTTAAAAGGAGAAGCGGGGTAGGGGGAAAAGGAGAGAACAGAGGGGAGGATTGAGGAGAAAGGAGCTAGCTGTATGATTCATGCAGGTCAGCTCAGGGTTGGATTGACCTCTGCACAGCGTTCAGGGGTTCCCCCCCGCTGTCCCACCTCCAGGGTGCTGAGATTCACGTGTAAGTGTGCATGTACGCAGGGTCTGGGGGCGGATGGGGAAATGGAGCTCCAGTGCAGCACGTTCCTCTCGTAACCCGTAGTGAATACCCTTGTATTAGTGGTGACAGCTTCCTTCCTCGACCTAGGCTCCTACCCTGCTCCAGAGCAAAGCAGGTGTTCGTGTGTCCTGCTTTTGTGGGCACAGGCTGCTGGATCTCTTGAGTTCTGGAGTTCTGCACAGCAGGCTTGCTGACACTAGTTGGATGTGTACATTAAGTCTGGCTTCCATATCGTGAGCTCCTCTGGAATGGGGAGGCAAAAAAATGAGGAAATGAAAGCTTTTCTGCTGGTCAGTATTAGCAGTAACTGCTAGGCTTGATCAGGGTAGGGAAGCCAGTCTCACATAGAGAGGAAAACACCTCCATTAGAAAAAAAGTCAGGAGCTCTGGGTTTTAATAATGTCTGTTTCATTAACCGGCAGTTAAGGATGAGTATTTGCTAATTTCACTAAATTTGAACATGTAAAGGCTTATGTGTAGCTTTGGTAAATCCCATTCTCTCTAAGATTCAATTAACTTATTTATAAAATAGTCACTGGATTTGGTGACTTTACATAGTCATGGCTCGCTTTCAATATTCATATTTTTGAGTCAAGGCTATAGCATGGGGATTCTTTAAGTCAAGTTTACAAGCATTTATTTCAATGCCTACTGTGTGTCAGGCACTGGGGATAGAAAGCAGAGCAAAAACCTTTGTCCTCAGATAGCTCATATTCTTATGGAGGAGACAATATGCAAGTGGTTATATAGTGCTAACTGGAGGTAATCTGAAGAAGGCACTAGTATTTTTATTTATTTTTAATTTATGGAATAAAACACACTCCCATAACATAGTGTAATAAAAAGATGATTGCACATAAAACTGCAAATCTGTAGTGTACAGCTTGCTATTCTTTTAAAATATGTAATAAAGTTATCATGTAAATTTCTTTTTTTCTTTCCTCTCCCTCTCTCCTACCATGGCTACCATTAGACACACAAATAACTCTGTGTGTGTGTGTGTGTGTGTGTGTGTGTGTGTATATATACACACACACACACACACACACACGTACATACACACCTATCTATATACACATATGCATATGTGTATACATATATACACATATTTTTCATATATCCTTTGTAGTTAATTTGGGTATTTATAATAATCAGAACAACTTATTCACTCACGGTTATTCTTACAACAATATTGCAATATTGCTGTTACTGTATACAATGTTCTCTTGGTTTTGCTCATGTGTCTCTTCACTCTTTTGTGCAAATCTTTTCACATTTTTCTAAGGTCATTGAACTCATCATTTCTTATAGCACAGTGGTATTCTGTCATAATCATATACCACAAATTGTTCAGCCAATTAAACTACCTATACTCTTTTACTCAGAAATACCACTAGTATGTCTATTTCCAAAAAATGATTAGGAAAAAAGGAAAAGAACCTTTATGTTCTAAAACGTACATAGCAACTGTCTTTGTGTTGGCAAAAAATTGAAAATTGGAAGGCACTAGTATTGAAGGGGAAAAGCTTGTAGACTGGCTTTTTAGGTGAGATTTCAAGGATTTGAGGGAAGCCAAGAGGATGAGATGAGAAGGAAAAGCATTTCAAGCATGGGAGATAAAGGGGATGGAGAGTCTTATGTGAGAAACAACAAGGTTGGTGTCACTGAGTCACGGGCTAAGTAGAGGTGAGTAAGATATAAGAAGACTGGAAAGGTAGGGAAGGACCCGGTTACAGAGGGTTTTAAAAGTCAAACCAGCTTTTATGAGCCTGGAGTCATAGGGAGTAACCAGAGTTTGTTGTAGAAGAGAGAGACAGAGACACAGAGAGATACAGACACACACACATACACACACACACACACACGCAGAGAGAGAGACAGACAGAGAGACAGAGAGACAGAGAGACAGAGAGAGAGAGAGAGAGAGAGAGAGAGAGAGAGAGAGAGACAGAGACAGAGAGAGAGAGAGAGACAGAGAGAGAGACAGAGAGTGCCTGTGTGATCAGCATAGTAGCATAGTAGGAGGGACTATCATTGAGTCTACTCCCAGCCTCTGCTGACAGTAAAACAGCTTCCAGGGAAATAAATTGACTGTATGTCTTAGTTTGAAAATCGATCACAGTAGGGACTGGTTCCGAGGCATTTTGTGCTACCTGAGCCCCTGAAATAATTGTATGAGCTGCACCTCTGGAGACACAAGAACATTAGAGAACATCATGGAATTCTCAGATAACAACTTCATGTCACCACCAGAATTTACTTAGTAGGTAGATTATTGAGAAACTTCCAAGTGCAGCTCAGTTATCCACAAACGGGGATTGCACCCTAATGTGGTTATGGCTCCAATCTAACATGTTAGAATCAGTATTTTTTATTTTCAGCTGTTTTTGATTATTTAAAAAAAAAAACTCAGGAAAAGAATTTGCGAACAAATTACCTGAATGCATTCAAGACAAAGATTTAAGAAATAAACATATTAACATCTCTAAAATACCATATCCCTTCATGTAATATAGCAGCATGAATGAACATTTGGGGTCAGAAAAAACTTGGGTTTGAATTCAAGCCCAATTATTTAATATTTGGGTAACCTTATAGAAGATATTTATGTTCCTCAGGCCTCAGTTTCTCCATCTGTAAAATGAGGATAATTGATTAGATAACTTTTAATTCCTCCTTGGGCTTAAACTTCTTATCTATAAAATGAGAGTGTTGGATTAGATGGTGTCTGAGGGACTATTTCAATTTTAAATCTATGGTCCTAGGACAATTCTGCATTTTAATCTTTTCTGAAAAATATTCTACTATAAATATCTTTGTATATTGGATGGAGTCTTTTCTTCTTTCTTCTGTCTCATTGTGGTGGCAAAAAAAAAAAACCAAAAAAACCAACGGCGACAAACAGGAAAACCCCTGAAAACTAATGGAGGGCTCTTCCATTTGGGAATGCAAGTGAGTGAGATTAAATACCACTGTGCTCTAAGAAATATGGAAAAAAATCGCTTCAGAGAGACATGGTAAAACATGAACAAAGTAAAGTGAGCAGAACCGGAAGAACAGTTGGTACTGTGGCATCAATATTAGAAACAAAGGGAGAATTTTGAAAGCCTTGGGAAGTCTAATCTGTTAAATGATCGACCATGAGTCCAGAAGACTGACAAAGAGTGCTACTGACATCCTAACAGAGAGATGATGGATTAATATACAAAAAAATGCAATTTTGGATGTGACTAATGTGGGAACATGTTTTGCCTGATTGTACTTATTTGATACAGGAGTTCTTTTTGTCTCCCATCCTGTTCCCTCCTTTTTCTGTTCCACTTTTCAGTGAAGAAAATAATAGATGATAGTAAATTAAATAAAAATAATATATTCATAAATAAATAAAATAAAATATTAATAGCTTGATAATATCATGTAGCAACATTAATACAACATATATATAATAAATGAAATTAAAATAATGATAAGTAAATAAAATAAAAATGTGGTATACAGCTGGGCAATAAAGAAACAGGTTGAAATGAATTCATTGGAAAAAAAAATTCAGGTTGATTGAGGTATCATAGTGAAGGGGAAAGAACGCTACTGGATTAGACATTAAGAACACAGGCTCACGGATTCTGGAGCAGAAATCATACTATTATTGAAGAAACTGAGGCCCCAAGGTAACAGATATAGTAAATGTCAGAATTTGGTGTCTACTCATTGACCTGCTACTCATTTGTAATATGACCTTGGGCAAGTCACTTATTCTTTATATCCAGGAATCCTCCCTTTTTTATCTGCAAATTGAAGGGGTAGGTTTAGATGATATATTGTGCTTTCAGTTTTTAAGTTCTCTTGTTTTTATGGCTGTGGCTACAGAGAGCATAGCATTATCTTTTGACTTTCAGCAAGTCAACTGAGACTTTATTATGTTATTCTGAAAGGGACAAAAGCAATGACAAAGATATTGATGTTATCCCAACAGTTCCTTTGCAGGAGAATGAGACAGACCAAGAGAACTGAATAACAAATAAACACCAACATACAGGTTATCAACAGAACTGTGAGATCAAGGGAAAGATTCCAGGAAGATCTGGGTTCAGTGGAGTCTTGAGACTAGCAAGAAGAGTCTTTTAAAGCAGCCAGCGGCCTAAGGGTAAGTCTACAGCAATTCACTCAAGTGAGGATGGTTATGGAAAAGGACTGTCCAGCAGTCAAATTAAAAAAAGTTTATGTCAGACTAAGAAGAATACAGACTTTTCTGGAACCCCAGTTTTTACTTAAGGGGGGTTGGACTGAGGGAAAAAGAGAGAATTCTCAATTGAGCTATTTCATCTAGTTCTTTAAGGTACGAAGAGTCTTAGATGAACATACTTAGACGTTAGTCTTTAGAATGTTTACCATTCATAGCCATCCTATCCAGAATCTTCCTCAGCTCAGCTTCAATCCCTTCATATATTCTCTTACCTGCTAACAACACATGGATGAAGACTAACAGGCTCCTGAAGAAATCCCCTTTTCTTCTGGGAAAACTAAAGATAAGACTCAACTCCCTTAAGTCAATTTCTAAGGCGCTAAACCAGAAACACACACACACACACACACACACACACACACACACACACACACACACGCAGATAGGCATTATTGATCAGTTCTCTGCCTGGACCTTGAAAGGTCATGGTTTCTTTGGGTTACTAATATTGTCTGATTGTCTTCTCACTGAAAGCAAACAACCCACACTGCAGCAATTTATTGCAAGCTGAGATGCACGCAGTTTGTTGGATCATCAGTGACGGAAATAGACTCTGATGCTGGCTGGCTGACACAGCCCCAGTGTAACTGCTTCTGGATATGGCAATAGTGAAGAAATCTTATGGCTCCAGCTGTACTCCTTGTAAGACTTCTGAGGCCATAGTGAGATGACCTTGAACTTCTGGGTGTTTCATTCCTGATAGCCTAGACCCCCTGATAATTGATGATTGTTGGTTCTAGTTCTAATAGGAGTTACTCATATAAAAGATGGGTGGCCAAGCACCTCAACATCAATTACCTAAGGAATAAGATGTTTCTGCCCAGATTTTATTAAATGAGAATTAATTGATAGAATTAAAGAACTGATCATGCACAAATGTACAATTCCTTCACACCACTACTTAATGAATCATCCAAAAGTGTGAACTAGTCCTTAATCAGTTTGGGAGAAGGAAGTACTTGAGTCAACTGAATGAAAACAAAGAAAGTCATGCAGCTATGACTTGAGATCGGTAGAAGAGAAATCAGGCTTTCCCTGTGGTACTTAGTTATAACAGAGAGGTTGGAGCCTGAAATTCCAGAAAAAACAGGCTGGTCTAGCTGTGGAGCAGTTCCAGTCAAGCTCTTGGCCAGGTTCTGAGGGGGTGAACCTGGTCACTTGGGGAAGGAAGGGGCACTGCAGGACAGAGCCTCTGAGCAGGCAGTCAAGGTCTGGGGTAAAGGTGGGGAAGTCATTCTATACCTATGGAACATGGAACAAGGGTACAGAGATGAAAACAGGACAGAGTGACCAAGGCACCTAAGAATTCAAGTTTCATTGTGAAGGCACCAGGGAGTTAATGAGGGTGGGTGGGGGAGATGGTAGGGTGGAAAGACTTGAATACCATGGTCAGAAATTCAGGTTTCATTGTGGAGGTGCATGGTGATTGGCTGACTGGTGGAGCCCACAGACACGTGGAGACCAGCAGGTGAGGAAAGACTCGGTGGGCCTAGATTATTTGGGAAGCCAAGAAGTCTGGGCCTGGGAGGGTCTAGAGATAAGTCCCCGTCCCTGGAGCAAACGTCTCCTCTATGGAACGCTCTGGGCAGGCTGGAGCCACCAGCTGGACACAGAGAGGCCTTGGAAGGGCTGCCTGGGTCGTGCCCCATCCCTCGCAACTCCACTGGATGTGCCACTCACATGCATGATGTGATGGCACCCTTGGGCACCCAGGTACCATTACCATGGCCAGGAGGCAGGGTCTGGGCCAGGAGGGAGTGGGCTGACCGGGTCATTCTGCATCCCAGGGCCGGCTTCAACTGGCCACTCTCAGCAGGGCACCTTCGTGTCTGAAGACAGACTAGAGATAACAAAACCAAACACGTTCAGGATTCAGGAGGAACATGTACTCTGGAAGCCAGCAGAGAGCGCCACACTCCAAAGGGGAACCTCATGGGAACTCCACAAAGAGATAGAGAGCATTTCAGAAACCAGGAACTGTGGGAAATCCCTTCACTCCATGCTATCTCTAAGCCTGGACCCACTCTCCCCAGAGAACTTTGGTCTGTCTGGAGACAGTGTGATCCTGACTTTTGGGGGTGTATTTCTATACCAACCATTCTTATTGCATAACATTAATAAATATCTCTTCCTATTTGGCTAGCTAATGAATATTAACCAGTTAATTGACATTGGGGAGTACATTGGATACCATCACAAGCTAGTTCTAAAATTTTTAATACAGCATTAAGCTATTAGAACTTAAATAAGCACCAATTAAGTTCTAATTAATAATTAAAGCTATTCAATACAAGGATCTAAGACAATTTCAAAAGACTAATGATGAGTAATGCTATCCACATCTAGAGAAAGAATTGTGGAGTCTGAATGCAGATCAAAGCACACTATTCTCTCTTTCTTTTGTTTCTTCTTTTTCATGGTTTTCCCTTTGGTTTTAATTCTTTTTTAAGACTAATGTGGAAATATATTTAATATGATTATACATGTATAGCCTATATCGGATTGCATGCTGTCTTGGGGAGGACAGAACAGAGAGAAGGGGAAAAATTAGAACTCAAAATCTTGTAAAAGTGAAGGTTGAAAACTAAAAAAAAAAAAATTAAAATTTAAAAAAGAAAAATAATTAAAGCTATTAGAATTTTAAGCTCTATTAGCTTAAAATTGCACTAAGAATTTGGGATACTCTGTATCAGAAATTCTTCCCACACGTTCAGGTTTACTACCTCTAGGACTCTGGTGGGAGAGGAAAGTGGCTCCTCTCTATGGCCCCAGCCCACCAAAGCTGGGAAGGAAACAAGTTATTAGCAGCTAGCTTTTCCTGGGCCTCTTTTCTTGATGTATAAAAGTCTCTTCTTGTCTTTACTCATCTTTCTGTTTGTTTGTTTTTGTGCCACAGTCACCTTCGTAGTTCAAGTCCTCATCACCTCATTCTAGGACCATCTGCCTAAAGTTTCCCTGTTTTTTGTCTTTTCTCTTTTTATCCCAGATAATCTTACTGCTAGAATAAACTCTCTTGAATGCATTTTTTTTAAAAGTCATGTTATTTCTTTGCTTAAGAATTTCCTTACTACATGAAGATCCAAGATCTTTGGTCTTCCACCAATTCAATATACACACCTCAGTAACATCATTGATTATTCCTCAGCAGGAACTCTTCTATTCACCTGATAAGATCTCCTTGATATCCAGTGAATTTGTTCGGTTTATCCCTATCTTGGTCATGCTATTCTCCAATGTTGGCTGACATGAATTTGTTTCCCTTTCATATCTGTCAATCTCTACACTACAGCTTTCACCTCTACTTAAAAAATTCATTCCCATATTATCATATCCAAAATATTCGTTTACTATGCATTTCTTAAACTATGACCACATTTTATTAGTTTGTATCCTTGTGGATTTGTGGTATCAGTATTGAGTTTAATGACGTTTTGATATTTTGTACTCTACAACATGGTATGGTGAAAAGATTGCTGGATTTGGAATCCAGATGTTGCCATGGGGATTTATTTTATGTATGTGTTAGATCATATGGTTGCTATAGGCCTTTTCAATGCTAAAATAATCTGACTTCATGAATTTGTGATTCAGAGGAATTAGATTCATATTTCATCTCTGGCATTTACTTCTTGTATGACCTTGATCAAGTTACTTCTCTATTATCAGTTTCCTCATCTGTAAAAAACAAGAGGGTTATACTGGATAGATTTGGAGATCCCTTCCAGCTATAAATTTATAGTCTTATGAAAAACAGTATAAGCTCCTTGAGGGCAGGTAACAGAGCAATTTTTTTTCTTTGATACTACTTCATATATTATTTTACATTCAATTTCTTAATAGCTATTGCAGACTACTAACACTGACTGAAGGGAAGGTCTCCAGAAAATATAAAATATAGTGCAATAAACATCGATCACCTTAATGTTTGTGATTTGAGAGACTGAAAAATGTGGCCAAAGTGCTGGAACTGGAGTCAGGAAGACTTGGATTTCAATCCCACCTGTGACATATACTACCTGTGTGACTATGGGCAAATCCCTTAACCTCTGTGAGCATGAGGAAACTCTGTGAGACTATAAATTATAGATAGATTATAATCTACATACTTAAAGGAGGTTTCCACACTGAAAAAAATCACAGTCTTAGGAATATTGACATGTTGACATGTTGATGTGGGTCAGGTACTCAAACTTCAGAGAGTGCAACTCCGATGAGCTGACCATGTTGTTTGAATGCAAAATGTATGCTTGCCAAAGACTATTTATGGAGAACTCACATGGGGCAGGCGATCACATGGTGGTCAGAAGAAACGATACAAGGATACAAGGATACTCTTAAGGTCTCTCTCAAGAACTTTGGATTTGACTGTGCAACATGGGAGACACTGGCACAGGACTGCTCAGCATGGCATGCCCACATTAGAAAGGGTGCTGTGCTCTTTGAGCACATAGAAACATAGGATGTGCAAATTTGGGAGTATCCACTCCAAATATTCACATACCCAACCTGTGGTAGATCATTCTAAGCTCATATTGGTCTGATCAGCCATGGTCAGACACGCTGAAACTTGACTTTATCATAGTGATGTCAGTTTGGTCCTCTTTGAAGATGAAGGACAATAACCAACCATATATATATATATATATATATATATATATATATATATATATATATATA
>CM053772.1:66691212-66740718 GCA_028658325.1 Potorous gilbertii | reverse complement strand
GAAATCAAAATTGCTTTGTTCATTGAGAATTCATCTCAGTCATGAGATAGTATTAGCTTGTAGGCATTTTCAGGATAGGGACTCTGTCTCCATTCTAGTGCCTGGCACACTGAAATAGGCTCTTAATAAGTATTTGAAGAATTTGAATTGGATGCAGTACTTAATACTTGGTTTGGTTTTGAAATTCCTTCATAACCTGTCTTGTCTTACCTGTCTAGTCTTCTTGGACCTTAATCCCCTCCATTTACTCAACAGATCCAGTAACGTTGACCTCTTTTCTTTTTCTAGTACAAGACACTCCATCGTCCCAACAGCTTGCCTTCTTCTGTAGGAAGACTTTCCCAGTCTTTTACAATGCTGGTGTCTTCCTTTGAGACCATGTCCCAGTTTGTCCTGTATCTTGTTTGTACATAGCTATTTACATGCTTTCTCCCCCATTAGAATACAAACTCCTTGAGGACAGTGACTGTTCTTTCTCCTTGTGTTTTCAGTGTTTACCACCTAATCTGGAGTGTAACATGCCCTTAATAAATGCTTGCTCACTTGACTTGAGCACATTGCCTGGCATACAGTAGAGCCTTAGTAAGTTATCATCGATTGAGAAGTGCTAATGTCTTAACAAATGATAGAAGAGGCCCTTTTGACCCCATTTCAATTGCTATGTTTTCCTCATTTTTGAAATTACTGTCTTTACTTAACTAGATGCCATGGCTGATTCCAAGTAAGGCACAATGTCCTTTAAGGCAAGGAACATTTGGTTTTTGTCCTTACCCACAGTACCTTTTGCACATTGTTGTTTATTCATTTTGGTCATGTCTGATTCTTTATGATGCCATTTTGAGTTTTTCTTGACAAAGATACTGGCATAGTTTGCCATTTCCTTCTCCAGCTCATTTTACAGATGAGGAAACTGAGGCAATCAGGGTTAAGTGACTTGTTCAGGGTCACACAGGTAGTAAGTGCCTGAGGCCAGGTTTGAACTCATAAAGATGAATCTTTCTGATCTCAAGCCCAGGGCTTTATCCATTGTACTACCTAGCTGCCCCCTGTACATTGTATGCATATACTAAATATTTGTTTAACTTGAATTGAATAGCTTATTATCCCAAAAGTGTTAAAATTTCTAAAAAAAAAACTAAAATGTTTAATATATTTGAAGTTAAACACCAAAAAGTTAGGAATATTTCATATATCAATTTCCTAGAGACTTATTATACCCCTCCTTGACTCCCATACTTACCAAATAATTTACTTTGCCTATGTAGAGAACATTTTATGTTTAGATTTTTAACAAATTGCCTACTTCATCCCAAAAGCAATATTCAGTATATAAAAAATACTTAAGTTTCTCAATAGGAAAAATAAAGAAATAATATAAATAATATTCATGTATATATATATATATGTACATATATGTTGATTTCTTTTAAGGCTAATAAAAACAAAAAGACCCAAAATATCTTTCCCCAAATTGGAAGCAACTTGTACAAAACATACAGATATTTTAATCTTCCCCATCTCTCCATCTTCCTATACCAAGAAGACTTTCAATAGTCATAACTATGTAGATTATAGCTCTCTACCTACTGTTAACAGTAAGAACTAAAAGGTTAATAGTTAAGATCTATTCAATGATCATAGAACCAGAATGTAAGCATTTACAGGTCATCTATCTGAACCTGTATCTGAAAAAAAAGAGTTTCTTCTATGACATGTCATCTTTCTCTAGTGGGTGATCCAGCCATTACTGACCTCTGAAAGTAGTTCATTTCACTTTTGACAGCTCAGATTGTTAGGAAGCTTTTTCTCATAAGCCTAAACCTGCCTCTCTGAAATTTCCATTCGTGGCTCACAGTTCTACTCTCTGGGACAAAGTAATAAAAAGATCCAATTGTCTGAGTCATAACTAGGGCAGTAATTTTTTATTCTAAGTGATAGCATAAGGGGCAGAGGGCAGGATACTTGAGCTAGAGAAGGCCGTCTCCATGCCTCTTGAACTTGTACTGGTCCTTGTCTCTGTACAGATTGATAGGAGAAGCACTCTATAGGATAGGACAAAGGAGTAAGGTCAAGTAAACAGAGATGAAGTGAGAATGAGGGCAAGGAGAGAAATAGTCTTCCTTATTTTTTGGGCAAATGCCCAGTGTTTGTATAGACAGTTTCTTGAGGTCTACCTGTATCTATTCCCTAGTATCTCCCAATTCAACTTTATTAATCCCAGGTGCTGGTATTTTGAATTATAGCTCTAAGAATTCTTATCCTACATTAATTTTATGATGATTTTCCATCTGTTTGTGGAGGAAACTTGGAGAGCTTGGAAATTTCTGACCTACTCCACCATCTTCACAGAATCCCCTATATGGCATCTTTCAAAAACTTGAATGGTAGTAATATTCATTATACTGTTTCTATTCTCCAAAGTAAACATACTATTTCCTTTGACTGACTCTCCACTGAGAACTAGTGTAGCTATGTCCCAGAAATGTTGACATGTTTTTCTTTTTCATTTTCTTTCACATAATTAATTATTGCTATGGCTTGTTCATTGACTCATTCCTATAGTATTTCATTGTTAAATTATGAGTTTGTGGTCCCTGAATGAATATTTTATTGTAATATGGTCTAGCTATTTTTGACCCTTTTCAGAAAAGGTTTTCTCACTCTGTTCTTAATCCACCTTCTCTTTCTGTGTACTCTAGACCTTCATTCTCTGCTTTCTGGCCCCTAAAATTATCTGTCACTATTGTTTGTATTCTTTATGGTAGCATAACTTCTAAGGTATTCTGGGTTTTCCTCTCCTAGCAGGGGATATCCTTCAGGCTATCCAACTCCCTTTTTCCTGAAATGGATCAAGTGGTCTTTTCAAGTCTCAAAATACTCTAACCACATCCAGCACAAGGTCTCTATTTCCCTTCACAGAACATAACTCTTCATCCATAGAAGTATTCTTCAGTGAAATCATCTCCCTCTACTAAAACATGGCATTTCTCTTTTCCCTCCACCTTTCTAATCCTTTTCTTCACCTTTTTACTCATTCCCCTGAAAGCTCTTCTCTTCTTGAGACCACTAGGGTCTTCTCCTCATTGCTAACCCTTGCTCTCACCTGTGTACATTATGAACTCCCCTCTGTTTCACTGTTTCCCCTCCTCCCCTTTCATTCATCCTGCCATTTTGTAATGTAGAACCACACACAAAAAAACAAAATAAAACAAAACAAAAGCATTGATTCACATGTAGGCAGGGTGTCACCAGGTATAGTCCATAATTCTTTGGATCCACCTCTTTAATGTTACTTCTGATTCTCACCTTCACCTCTGTTTTTTTATATACATTTAGAAAGAAGTCTCTGCTATCCATCACTTTATTTCCGTTGCTTTGCTTGGCTGCTGCATTTGTTCACACTTCTGGATTTCTGTTGTCTGGGGTATTTAAAAAATAAATAATCTCTTCAGGTTTGATTTTCTTTCTAAGAATGTTTCAAATGCCTCTTTATTATTGAATATCTATTCTTCTTCATTTATAGTTAAGTTTAGAGTTTCAGTGTAAGTCACCCCGGGCTGTATCATGAGCCCCATTTCTTTCTTGGATTGTATTATTCCATTCCCTCCTGCATTTTATATGATTACAGAGTAGTTTTGTGTTATTCCATTTCCTTTCTCTTGTATTTGAAAGTATTTTTTCTGAGGGGGATATCCAGAGATTCTGGTTCATAATAATGGGAAGAGGCAATCTTGGATGATCAGAGAGAGATGGTATTTTGAATATTTGACCACTATATGCCAGTTTTCTCAGTGGCATCTTTCAAGAGATCTCCAAAGGTCAAAAGAAGCAAGGTCACTTGCTTTCATGGTCTGCATTTCTACTCAATATCAATATCAGTTGGACTTTGATTTTCTGGTCTTTGAACAAATTTGTCCTTCCTGAGGGTGGCTTGAGGTAACCTGTGTTACAGTTTGATAAATAGTCACACTGTGCCATTCCAAATTCCTGACAAGTTCATCAGAGCAGGACATATCTGATGGTCTCTAGGAGCTTATCTCTTTGAGATCTAGTTTAGTGAAAATAGGATAAGTTAAAAGGAACTTTTTTTTCCTCCTTTAGTAATTGAAATATTCAGATTGGTTTATATGGTCAAAATAATGCTTCGCTGAGGCAATAAGGTACAGTAGGAAAAATGCTAGATTTGGAATTTCTGAAATTGCTTCCCATTTACAGTGTATATATTTGGTATATACACTGTCTTCTTGCATGTTATTACACATTAGAATGTGAGCTCCTTGAAGACAGAGATTTATTTTTCTTTCTTTACTCAAGCACAGTGGCTGGCACATAGTAGGCACTTAATAAAGCCTGCTGTTTGAGTTGGAATGTTTGTTGCTTTCTACTCATCTGACCTTGGGCAAGTCTCTTATCTCTCCTGTAATATAAATTTTGAACTAGATGAGACATCTGATCCCTTCTAGCTTGAAATTGCTGCCCCTGGAACAGGGGAATTATGCACCATTATACTTGACAAAAACTACAGAAATGCCAGACATCCTAACATTAATATAAGGCTTTAGTCTTTATCTGTCCATCATTCTATTTACTCTTATTAATCTATTGTCATTATCATATTTAGTGTCATTCACCAGGCATTTTGTATAAATGATGGATTCTTTTATGTTATGCAGTAACTCTTGTCCTACAAATGATTCATTTTATACTTAAATGTACATATGGAATGTAGTGAGAGGTGACCGTAGAAGTTGTCTATGGCTACATTCTAAATGCTTGATTCTACATCGTTTGTAAAGCTAGTGATGAATTTTGTTTTGAAGAACCTTTTCCCCCCATTTTATTCTGATTTCAGTATCTTCTGAGACTTAGGCATGATTAAGTAAAAAAGCCCATATTTTCCAATAAAAAAAAAAGCTTTTTCCCATTGAAAAATGTTAACTGAAGCCATAATTGTCAAATTTGGCAGAAATAGGAGCCTCAATTTCAATGTGAAGAAAATTGGTTCCAAAATGTTAAAAAATAGCTTGTGTTATAGGAAAGTAGCAGCAAGACAATCCATTCTTTATTTTTAGGACAGAGTCGGTTAAAATTATTTTACTTAAGGATATCTGATTATGCTGTCCTTTGTTAGAGTCACCAGGGTCATTATTTATTAGATTTCTTTAAAATGCACATATTATAAACTAGTCCAGTGCAAAGGTCTCTGAGTATAAATAGAAATACATTCAAATATATAAATTTAATGAAATAGTAATTATTTCCATATAAAAAAGTACACCAGTAAAGTGAGACCAGATGGAAACACAAACACATGCAACTTAACATAGTTTGGGCTTCTGAGATGACTTAAAAACAAGTTATCTCAGAACACTAAGAAATATGCCTCAGAAGCAGCAATTCTTTACCTCCACTCCAAATGTTTTCTTTGATATCTCTGAATTCAGGAAATATAAAACAAAATATTCTAGGATTGTGGAGGGAGAAAAAGGAAAGCTGTTCCCCTAACCCCACTCCCACCCCAAAACACACACCTTGGGTCAATTCTTAATCTTCAAAGGTAGGGCTTCCCAATCGTTTTTTGAGTTAATAATACCTTTGGTAGCCTGGTGAAAGCTACGGACCCTTGTTTTTTTCAGAATCATTTTAAATGCATAAAATAAAATACAGTGGATTACAAAGGAAACCAATTATATTGAAATATAATTATCAAAATGAAAAAATAAATAAAATTCAACAATCTGGGTTGAGAGCCCATTATCTAAGACTTTGTAGACCATCTTTCTATTTTTTTATTATATTTTTAACTGATAGAATAAAATAAACATTTCCACAACATAGTACAAAAAAATCTACTATGCAAAACTTTCTCTTCCTTTTAAGTATATAACTAAGTCATGTAATTTTTTTTCCTCTTCACCCCCCCTTCATTACAATGTAATTTGTAACCCGAGGGTAATTAGTTTAATGTTCCCTAGAAGGGTATTACTTCCAGAACCTCATGAGGTCATCTCCTACAGATTGAGCTAGAGCAATTTAAAGTATGACTCAGTAACATCAAGACAGCTCTACTTTCCTGGGCTTTGACATCTTCCCCTTACCCCCAACTTTGTGTGAGATTAATGACTTACATTAGTTGATTTCATTGCCCCAATACTTGATGCTGGTTTTCCTGGTGTACTATAGTAATGTTTTTTGAACATCCATTGAGGTGTTGTTTCTAATAGCCTAGTCTTGCCCAGTAATAATTGTGATGCCAAGAAACAAGTTTCAGTCCACAGAATTACAGAACTCCTGATGCCAAACTTGGCCTAATCAGCTGTTTACTCTTGTGTTAAAATTTTGCCTCAGGCTATACATTTCCATTTGTCTTCAAAGATCAGTTCAAGCAACACTTTCTTAAGATGTACTCATTCCTTCTCCCCTACTCCCTTCACTAAATACTTTGTATTATATTTAATATATTTATGCATAAATATGTTTATATAATTATTGTACATATATTTATATATCACACATATCATAGATGTATGTGTATATATGTGCATGTGTATGTATATATGCATATATATTCATAAATATATACATGTAAATTACTAAAAAGCCACAATTAAAGATTTGAGAGAGAGCACTAATCAAAATTACAATTTCCTTAAAGCATCACTATTCATATCTCAGAATCTCCCAAGCAGGAAGAAGGATTATAACAACTGGAGAATAGTTGTAGTAAGAGGAGGAGGAGGAGTATTAGTGGTAGTAGTAGCAATAGTAGTAGCTAAGTTTATTTAGTTTACTACACACCAGGCACTGTACTGAGGGCATTCCAATTTCTATCCCATTTGATTCTCTTACCAGCATTAGGAGATAGGTGCTATTATCCCCATTTTAAAGACGAGGTATTACGAGAACATTTTAGCTCAATGGTAGCTCAGTCTATCTCAAGGTGAAGAACGTCTAGGGATGAGAATAGGTACTTTTGGTCTGAATAGGAAGGGCATCTTCTCAATGTTTTGATCAAAGCACTCAGATGACATTACTAGACCAGACAGTATTAAGAAATAGTTTTTTTCCCCCAATAATCCACATATTCAAGCTATTTTGGTCAAGCTGGGAATTGCAAGTTCCTTGAGATCAGGGAGTCTCTCTGTCTCTCTGTCTCTGTCTCTGTCTCTCTGTCTCTGTCTGTCTGTCTGTCTCTCTCTCTCCCCCATAAAAACTTTAAAAAAGATAATTGTTAAAGAAGATGCAAAGAAGAACACTTTTATGAATTTTCCTAACCAATAGGAAAATTCATAACCAATAGAGCTATCCCGTAGTCAAATGAGTTGCTTCAAAAGGCAACGGATCATTCAAATTCTTCAAGCAGTAACTGCGACCACCTTTCAGGTATGCTGTAGCCTAGTGGTATCAAACTCAAAGAGAAATGGGGCCACTGAACCATGTGTAATGATCCTTGTGGGCCACATATTGACTTAGAAAACACACATTAGCATTAGTTATGTTCTATTGAATTTTTATATATTTTGTCAAATAGTTTCCAATTACATTTTAATCTGGCTCAGGCCACACTCAGAAGTGTTGACAGCTGCAATTTAGCCATGTGTTTGACACTTCTGTTATAGTGGGTCACAATTCTTTTTCAGTGTGGATTGGATTAAATGAATACTGAGGTCTTTCCAACTAAAAAAATTCTGTAATTCTAAGATTTTATGTTAATTTTGTCAACCACCACTATTCACTTTGATCATACTGACTCTCATCAGCCAGGAGGGTATTATTCATGTTATTTCTAGGGAAATTTGATTGCTTAGGATTAGCCAGAAATATATTAGTAATCTCTCCATTTTAAAGAGCTGTGGAAAAAGGAGGATTCATTATAGAATCAAGTACTATTTCAATTTAGAATAACCTTCACAATCAGAAAAAAGTTTTTCTTATTTCAAAGCAAATACTTAGCTAAGACCCAATTCCTCTTATTTTGGCCCTCATAGAAAATAAGGCATGACTTTCAGCTGGCCAGCTTAAGGGAAAAAGGTTCATGCAAGCAAGTTTTCACCTGTTTCCTCTGACCAGGTTCTGGTAGGGAAATAGAAGGGGAAGATTTTGCTCATTTTCCATCCCGTCTGTGAAATCCACTCAAACTAACCTTGAGCAAATTCATCTGGAGAAGAGATGATTTTTCTTAACTTTTGCTCCAATATCAGACCCTTGCCAGGTTCAAAGCATTTGGCTATCTCTTCAAATTGACTTTTTGTGCCACCTGCTTCCAAGTTGGGCTATCACTGAAGTGTTGAAATATCATCAGAAGACCTATTTTCATGGGTATTTTCAGCCTTACCAGAAGCAGGAAATACCAGAAATCTCATAAAGAAAGCTTGTTTTTGTGTGTGTGGTATTTTGTCCAACTTGGCAGATTGGACCAGTTCAGATATTTTGGATGATGCCTCAGTATCTGAAATATCTGAACACTTTGGAAAAATGCACTGAGAACAGAGACCTCAACAGTCTTGCTCCTCATCACTTATGAACTTGTTTCACAAGGTTGTAAGGAGATATATGCTGAAACCCCAAACAAGATCATCAAAGCTAGTGTCTAAAGGGACACCATCGCTCTGTCCATCTGGCATCTAGCAGTGTTTTTTAATCCTTCAAAGAGCTCAGGAGCTGTTGAAATGGCTTGGGTCTACTGCCTTTAGAAAGACCTCTTCATTCAGAGACTTTCAGAAAGTATTTGTGATCAATTTTATCCTCACAAAACACAGACAAGCGTAACTGCTACATCCAGAAATTTGGTAAAAAATCAAGTCCTTCCCATGCATAGGCAACTCCTTGAGAATAAGGAATTTTTGAGAGCTTTATTTAGTTTTTTCACCTCACTATAATGTACAGTAGAATTTTATGTTATGGTAAAGCACTTCTTCATTTATGTGGTAAATGGTTTGTCAATGGCCTTGAGTTAAAGCAATTCAATTCCACAATTATCCATTAAATACCTACTAAGGCATCATGTTAGGTTCTAGGTATTGCCAAATGAAAATGAAGTCATCCCTGTTTTCAGGGAGATTATATTCCACAGACAGGATACAACGGGAGAGAAAAGGCACTTATAGAGCATCTACTATGTGCCAAGTACTTCACTAAACATTTTGTAAATATCACATTTGATATATAATCCTTTGAGGAACACACTGTTATTTTCCTCATTTTACAGTTGAGGAAACTAAGGCAAGTAGAAGTTAACTGACTTGCTCCTAGTTACACAGCTAGTAATTTGAATACTCAGGTCTTCCTGACTTCAGTACCCAACACTCTGTTCACTGTGCAAACTTGCTGCTTCAATGGGTAAATACTGAAGTACAAGGAGATTTGACCAAGAGCTGTGGGGATCAGAGAAGGCTTCATGAAAGAGGTGGCAATTGAGCTGATCCTTAAGTAAGCCTGGGACTCAGGGCATAGAGGATGCTTGGTAGGAATATGTGGAAGAGAGAAATGAGCGCCAGTTCAGGGAACTAGGAATACAGTTTGGCTGGAATGCAGAGCTTATGAAAGGGAGGAGGGAAGAAGGTCAGAGAAGTAAGTAAACAGGATATAGATTTTAGGGGCCCATAGGAATTAGAATAAAGAATTAGCATTTTATTCTATAGGCAACATGGTATACCAAAAAAGTTGCTGGATTTGAAGTCAGACAGTCTGGATTCCAATGCTAGCCCCTTCCTCTTGCTACCTTTGTGACCTCTGAAGTTCTTTTCATCAATGAAACTATGGACCTAAGGCCCTTCACCTTCCTAGGCCTCTGTTTTCTCATCTTCAGAAGAAAAAGATTGGACCAGGTGACCATGAAAGTCTTTTCTGCCTCTAAATTTATGATCCTACAAACAATGGAGGGAAGTTAAAGGTTTTCAAGCAGGTAAGGAAAATTGTCAGGGCTGTGCCTTAGGAAAGTTTTTGGCAACTTCGTAGGTGACAGGTTGGAGAGGGGAGATGGTAGAAGCAGAGACACTGATTTGAAAGCTCTTCAGAGTAGTCCAATCAATTAACAAGTAAAAGCCCTGTCTATGTAACACTACACTGAGAGCTGAGTGTACAAAAACAAGAATGGAAAAAGGCCCTGATTTCAAAGAGCTGATATCCTAAGGAGAGACAACAAATACACATTTGAGCAGATGCTGGATAGATGCAACGAAGTAGTTTTTACAGGTGGTTCAGTACAGGTAGCTATGGAAGGCTTTATGAAGAAACTAGTACTAAGCTGAATCTTAAAGAAAATTAAGAATTTAAAGAGGTGGAGTTGAGGAGTGAATGTATTCTAGGTATTGGGGCCAGCCATTGCAAAGGCATGGAGCTAGGAGATGGCAGAAGAACTAGTAGGCAATATGGATAAAATATAGAGTTCAGTGAAAGGGGTAAAGTATAAGAAGCCTGGAAAAGCCACATCAGAAAGAGCTTTCAATGCTGGAGGAGTTTATATTTGATCCTGAAGGCAAAAGAGAACCATTGTGGTTTGCTGAGGAGGATAACATCAGATCTACATTTTAGAAAAATTACTTTGACAGCTGTATGCAGGATAATTTGGAGTAGGGAAAGGATTGGGGCACAGACACCAAAGAGTTGCCATTGTAATGATCCAATAATCCCAGATCCTGACCTGGGATTGTGATTGAGTAAGTAGGGAGGAGGAGAGTGTATCTCGGATACATTACAGAGACAGAAACAACAAGATTTGGCAACTGATTGGATTTGTGGGGTGAGAGTGAAGAATCTAGGATGACTCCAAGATTGTGAACCTGGGTTATTGGAAGGATGATGCTTCTTGATAGTAATATGAAAATTGGGAAAAAGACTACACTGGTGGTTAGGTGACTGAGAAGTGACAAAGTCCTGAGTCAGAGAAGCAGCAATGTCAATAGAGAGAAAAGAAACACATACAAGAAATGCTAGAGATGCAGAAGCATCATGATTTGGCAACTGATCTGATAAAGGGAATGAAAGAAAGGGAAATGTGAAGTGGGACTGGGAGAATTATGGTGGCCTTAGTGGAAATATGTAGTTTTGGGGGAAAAGGAAGGTTTTGGAAGAAAGGAAGTTAATTCCATTTTGGACATGTTGAATCTGAGAAATCTCAGGAGAAATTCAGTAGGCACTTGACAGGGTAGAATTGGAATTTGGGTGAAGTTAAGGTTAGATGTGATAGCTATGATAGAGATTACACTATATATATATTTATATATTACAATAAATATATGTATATTTATGTTTAAGCAGATGAAATCACCAAGGAAGGGTCTAGAAAGAGAAGGCAGACCAAGGCAAAGGTCTTGGGAATATCAATGGCAGAGAGAGAGAGTAGAATGAAAAATCAGATAAGAAGAAGACCAAAATAGAGCAGTCTTATTAAGCCTAGCAAAATGATAGTTTCCAGGAGTGGGTATTCATTAAAAGCTATAGGCAGGTGCAAGGAGCCATCAGAATGCAAGGAGATGGGAAGTTAGTATGGAATTTAAAAAATGGAGACAATGAGTATGGATATTTCTTTTTGTTTTAAATTATTTTATTTGTTTTCAGTTTTCTACAATCACTTCCATATATCTTAGATTTTTTCCCTCCCTTTCCCTCTTTCCCCCCTCCCTCCCTGTTCCCTCCCTGAGACAGCGTGCAATCTTATATAGATTCCACACATACCCTTATTAAATACATCTTCACTTTAGCCATGTTGCAGAGAAGAATTAAAATGAATGGGAGAAACCACAAAACAAAACAAAACAAAACATAACACAAGAGAAAATGGTCTGCTTCATTCTGCTATCCAATCCCATAGTTCTTTGTCTGGATCTGGAGGGCTTTTTGCCTCAAGAGTACATTGGGAATTTTTAAAATCCTTCCATTGCTGTGAAGAACTAAGTCCACCAGAAAAATTCCTCACACACTATGGTTTTTGCTGTGTACAAAGCTCTCCTGGTTCTGCTCCTTTCACTCAGTCAGTCCATATAAGTCCTCCCAGGACTCTCTGAAGTCTTCCTGTTCACCATTTCTTATGGCACAATAGTATTCTATTACATTCATATACCACAAGTTGTTCAACCTTTCCCCAATTGATGGACATCCCCTTGATTTCCAGTTTTTGGCACCACAAAGAGAGCTGCTATAAATATTTTTGTACATGTGGAACCCTTTCCCACTTTTATGATCTCTTTGGGATTCAGCCCTAGAAGTGATATTGCCAGGTCAAAGGGTATGCATATTTTTGTAGTCTTTTGGGCAAAGTTCCAAATTGCTTTCCAGAATGGTTGAATCAGCTCACAACTCCACCAACAATAAATTAGTGTTCCAACTCTCCCACATCTTCTCCAACATTTATCATCATCCTGTTTTGTCATGTTAGACAATCTGATAGGTGTGATGTGTTTTGTTGTTTTGATTTGCATCTCTCTAATCAATAGTGACAAAGTATTTTTTCATGTAACTATAGATATCTTTAATTTCTTCCTCTGAAAACTGACTATTCATATCCTTTGACCATTTATCAAATTGGGGAACATTCTTATAAATTTAACTCAATTCTCTATATATTTTAGAAATGATCACAGACACTAGTTGCAAAATTTCTTTACCAATTTTCTGTTTCCCTCCTAATCTTGATTGCATTGGGTTTGTTTGTGCAAAAACTTTTCAATTTAATGTAATCAAAATTGTCCATTTTGCGTTTCATAATGTTCTCTATCTCTTGTTTGGTCAAAAATTTTTCCATTCTCTATAAATCTGACAAATACAACATTCCTTGTTCCCCTAATTTGTTTATAGTATCAGTCTTTATACCTAGATCATGTATCCATTTGGACTTTTAGATATTTCTTTAAGGAAAATGTAAAAGGGGTGAAATATAGGAAGAGAACTTGAGGAGATTAAAAGGACAAGTGAAGCAGCTAGTTGGTGCAATAGAGAGTGCTGGTCTGGAACTTCGGAAGACATCTTTGTTTTTTTTAAATAATTTATGCATTTTTTGTTTTTAACATTTATTTCCATAAGATTTTGAGTTTTGAATTTTTTTCCCTACCTTCCTATCCCGCTCCACCCCCACCAAGACGGCAAGCAATCTGATATAGGCTCTACTTAAAAATTCGTATTAAACATATTTTCACATTAGTCATGATGTAAAGAAGTATTAGAACTAATGGGAGGAACCACATGAAAGAGGAAACAAAACAACGAAAGAAAAGGAGAGCAAATAGTATGCTTCCATCTTCATTCAGACTCCAAAGTTCTTTCTCTGGATCTGAATAGCATTTTTGACGTGATATCTTTCCATTGCTGAGATGGGCAAAGTCTGTCAAGGACAGCCATTGTACAATGTTGATATTACTGTGTACAATGTTCTCTTGTTCCCCTCACTCTGACTTACTTCATGTAAGTCTTTCCGGGTTTTTCTGAGGTCTTTCTGCATCATTTCTTATAGCACAATAGCATTCCATTACATTCATATACCACAACTTGTTCAGTCCTTCCCCAACTGATGGACATCCCCTCAATTTCCAATTCTTTTCCGCAAAAAAAAAGAGCTGCTATAAATATTTTTGTACATGTAGGTCCTTTTCCCATTTTTATGATCTCTTTGGGGTACAGACCTAGAAGTGATGTTGCTAGGTCAAAGGGGAAGTCTCATCTTTGTGAGTTCAAATCCAGCCTCAGACACTAGCAATGTGACCCTGGACAATTCACTTAACCCTGTTTGTCTCAGTTCCTCATCTATAAAATGTGCTGAAGAAGGAAATGGTAGACCATTCCAGTATATTTGCCAAGGAAATCCCAAATGATGTTACAAAGAATCCTATAGGACTGAAAAAAAAATGACTCAACAAGAAGAGTAACGCTGGAGAAAATGTGTACACAACAGGGAAAGAGTCAATACATAAGGGCCTGTTGAAGCAATGAAATATAGGAGGGAACAATGAGATAAGTTACTGGAAGACAAGATTTTGCAAAGGTTATGGTTACCTCTTTCTAAGAGATAGCAGTAAAGAGATTGTAAGTTCCTTTAGGGCAGAGACTTTCTTTTTCCTCTTTTTGTATCCTTATTGCTTAGCATAGTGCCTGGTACATATAAGTGCTTAATAAATGTTTATCGATTTGATTGATCAATTACACAAATGATTTGCATGTCTGCTTTCTCTTTGCAGAGCCTGATAGCTAAATGCATGGGGTCTTGAGTTATGTAGTAGGGGAGATGAGGAAGCTCAACTTTTTTCAGCAAAGTACAAGGAACATAAGAAAGGCAATGAACTACTTTGCTCAGTAATGAATGATTTTTTAAAAAATAAATTGTAGAGTGTTTTATTTGTGTATTTCATAAATGAATAAAATATATCTATCTATCTTGTGTCTTCTCAGTATAAACTCCCAAAAGGCAAGGATGTTGGTAATTGAAGTTATTATATTTCTTACTCCACTGAAAAACAAAGTGTTCTGAGGGCTTAGACAATTTTGGCTAATCAAGAGAGTCTAACATCCCAATGACTAGATTCTAGGGTTCCTCTTTCTTAAACCCTAAACCCTCCTTGGAAAGATGCTGTTCAGTACAGTGGGATTTCAGTAAATATTAAGCAATTATAACTAGTTCTTTGCCATCTAAGCTGGCTGCTTCATCATTTGGGGAGCAGCATTTTTATTTATTTAAAGGACAAATTACGTATCTCTCCATAGAGAGATTTGGTTTTGTTTTTCTTGTCTCTTGCTATTCCTTTAATCCATGATTCTATCTTTTTCACCCCCCAGTTTTTTCCTAGTGACCGCTAGACTTTTTGTTGTTGATAAAATGGCCAAGCTGATTTTTGGCAAAAATTGGCCAGAACCTGGATTTTCCTTTATTTTCTCCAATTTATTCCTCACAGCTGTATGAGTGGGATAACTTGGCTTTGGGAGCCCTTTTGCTTCAGCACAGACTTCTTTGGTGGCAGTTATGAAGGATTTCAAGATGAGAAACAAATGCCAAACATGTTTTTCTAATAGCATGCTGGGTTGGCTATAGGCCTAGAGAAGGTCATTTCTTATTTCAAGCTAGTTTATGGGTCAGGCAATGCCACCATTCTCACTAATCAGGGGCCAAAGTTGTGCAGAATATAGACTATGTTCATTCCTCTCCCTCTTCTGAAGTTAAAAAGGGGGAGGGGTGGTTAGAAGCCATTTCAACTGGATAAATATTTAAGTTCCTTGTAGATGCTTAGAATATAAAGACAAAGACAAGAAAGTCTATGCTCCCAAGGAGCTTAGATTCCACTGGGGATGGGGGTGGGGGCAAATACAGCAGGTATAGAGATCTATACAATTAAGGAAATTCAGAGTATAGAAAGTAATAGAAAATAGTTGCAAGAGGGAGAACTTATTAATTACCACAAGTCATGGAGAAAAGCCTCTTATAGGAGGTGGCATCTGAAGGAGATAGACATTAAGAAGGAATGCAGACATTTATGTAATCAATCAATCAACATTAATTAAAGGTCTATGTGTGCCAGGAACTGTGCTGGGCACTGGATATATAAAAAGAGACAAAAAACAGTCCCTGCTCTGAAGGAGCTTACACTCTGAGGGAAATGCATAAAAAGAAATATATACAAAGCAGGCTATAGACAGGATAATTAGGAAATAATTAAAAGAAAGAAAACAGTCCAGCAGCAGGAGCTAGAATGTCATGTAAATTGAATAACTAGTAATCCAGTTGGAATGAAATGGAATAGAGAGCCCTGGAAAGGGTGCCATATGAAACAGGACTGGAAAGGTAGATCGCAGGCAAGATTGTGGAAACTAACTATAGAGTATATAGGGAGACAGTGAAGACTTTTGAGGAGTTAGGTGACACTAAAGCCTTTGATTGTGTGCATCACAACAAAATATATCAAGTCCTCAAAGAGATTGAAGTACCAGATTATCTGATTTATCTCCTGGGGGCCAAATGTGGAACAGCTGATTGGTTTAAGATTCAAAAAGGAGTATAACAAGGCTATATGTTGTCACCTTATTTATTTAACTTATATGCAGAGTGAATGACACAAAATTCCAGGTTGGATGAATGCAAAGCCAGAATTAAGGTTGCTGGGAACAGCATCAACAATCTCAGGTATGCAGATGACACAACTCTGATGATGGGAAGTGAAAAGGAATCAAAGAAGCCTTGTGATAAGGGTGAGAGAAGAGAGTAAAAAAGCTGACTTTGTACTAAAAGAAACAAAACAAACAAACAAACAAAAAAAAAAAACTAAGATGTTGATGACTGGTCCCATAATTTCCTGGCAAATAAAGGAGAAATGGAAGTAGTGTTAGATTTTATATTTTGTGATTATAACCATGAAATTAAAGGACCCTTCCTCCTTAAAAGAAAAGCCATGGTAAATCTGGGCAGCATTCTAAAAAGCAGAGACATCACCTTTCCAAAAAAAAGAACTGTATTGTCAAAGCTATGGCTTTTTCCAGCAATGTATAACTGTGAGAGTTGGACTACAAAGAGAACTGAGTGCCACAGAATTGACACTTTCAAATTTTAGTGTTGGAGAAGACTTTTGAGAGCTATTTGGACAGCTCAAAGTTCAAATCAGTCAATACGTAAAGAAATTAATTCAGGCTATTCACTGGAAGGCTAAATATTGAAGCTGAATCTTGAATACTTTGGCCACATAATGAAAAGATAGACTTCATTGGAAAAGACCATGATATTGGGAACTATTAAAGGTAAAATGAAAAGGGGATGACAGAGGATGAGATAGATATATAGCATCATAAAAACAATGAACATGAGCTTGGACAGACTTTGGGAGATAGTGGAGGATAAGAAGGGCCTGGAGTGCTATGGTCAAAAAGATTCAGGCACAGTTGAATGACCGAACAACAGGTGACATTGTCAGGATGAAGTCTTGAATTCAAACACAATGAATGGGTCAGGGGTAGAGGAATAGGGTCAGGAATAGATAGGGGTGGAGAACCTGAGGCCACATGTGGCCCTCTAAGTCCTCAAGTTCAGCCCTTTGACTGAATCCAAAATTCAACAAGTTGAATGAAGTTTGGATTCAGTCAAAAGGCCAAACTTCATTATCTTAGGATCCCTACAAATCTTAGCACATGCCTAGAAAAGTATAACTAAAATGTTCATTTTATAGCATAATATCAAGTTGCCTAGGTTTATGCTCATCTGTTTGGTCTGTACTTTTGGTAACTGAAAGCACTTAGGGAATAGCCATGAAATGGTCAGTGTACTGTACTAGGTTTGATAGAGTGCAATCTATTGATACAAGTTTTCTTCTGTCTTCTTTGAGGTATACTAAATAGTGATCAAAAGAAACTATATTCCCCCATAGTGCTTCATTTCTTATTCTAACGTCACCTTTTAATAATAGACTTCCCAACCCTCATCACAAATAACACAACATTCAAACTTCCCACCATGCTGTTTATTCCAATCCAAGATGCCCCTCCCCCAACAATTATTAAGTACCTGCTGTGTTCAGAGGGAAGGGGGAGGAAAGGAAAAGCATTTAAATGCCTTCTTTGTGACAGGTACAATGCTAAGTGCTTTACAAATACTACATTTAAACTCACAGCAATCACAATACTGTTATGTATAGAGGGTATGTTAACCTGTTTAGTCTTGCAAGGTTAAAAGATGAGACTCAAATTTTATTGATCATGGGGATCTATGGTTTATGGTACAATTTTTAAAAAGCACTGGATTTGGAGTCAAAAGACCTGATCAAATTGTGGCTCAGTCACTTCATACCTGCATTATCTAGAGCAAATCATTTAACTTCTACAGGCTTCAGTTTCTTCATCTGTAAAAGGAGGGAATTGGACCAGATGGCTACTATGTTCTCTTTCTGCTTGAAATCTGTGATTCCCCAAATGCTACAATTCAATCTATCATACTTAGTTGAATATACTCGTCCAAAGTGTTTTATCAAAGATAAAAAGTCAACATTGGGACCAAGGCTTCATCTTTTAACATTGTTTGACTGACCAAGTTATTCCTGGTCATATACTTTACATACAATGGTTTTAAAATGAGAAGCCCTTTGTTGTTTACTTACAGTGATTAGCATACATATGCATTTATATCTTTTTGAGTATTTGGCTTGGCAAATATCTAGGGGTGTCACTTGGATATATGTCTTTCCATAATTAGAGTGGTATTATACACTGAACTAATGCATAGGAGACAATTTTTGCAAGTTAGACAATGATTTGTAGCTGCAGCAAGAGATTACTCTCAGATGACTTGCCATCCTGTGTGTGTGTGTAAACACTGACTGTATTACCCTCCTCCTGCGGAGTGCTAGTCAGGGTGGTTACTTCCAAAGTCAGGGGAGGAGGTGGAGGGATAGACAACTCATTTGTGGCCAAGCCTTTGGATTAGCACATATTCCTATGGGGCCTTGAGCCAGAGGAATCATCAGTCAATCAGAACCCATCTAAACCACCCCAAAGTGCTTCATCTTTTTGGCTTTTGTTGGATAAGTCTCATGGTCCTTTGAATGTGAAATTCATCAAATTGTTGGCATGTCTCTGGTCCACACTCAAGAGATGTTAACAAGAAAAGCCAGTTGGAATTATCTTGGGAAAAGCGTATTTCCTTTCCATTTTGAGTACTGTTCATTATATCAACTAATATAAAATCATTGCATTTCACCGTTCTCTCCGAATCATATACTTCTCTTTGTTCTGGATCATTGATCCAGATTATTATTGATTAGCATTTTTTAGCTTCTTCTCACCTTCCTTGTCCAGCCTTGTTTGAACTTTAAGTCGGCAGTTATTTTCTCTAACTTGGGATGGAGCTGTTCAGTTCTCCCTCTGTCTGTTTGGCTCTGTCATTAAATGTGTTTAGCTCTTAACAAAAAGTTAGTGGTTTGAGCCCACCCAGCAAGAGGTTCATACTGAGCTCTTCGTAGCTGGTCCTCTTTATTCCTTACTCCATTTCACTTTTATCATGTGCGTTCATGATTTCCCAAATAACCAAGTTTTTTTGCATGTGCTATTATAACTGCGTGGTAGGTATATTCTACATAGTCTTGCCAACTCACTCCAATCCCTTATCCTTGTAGACTAGGATTTTTTTTCTTTTTATATTCAGAACATGTCTCATTCTTATACATCTTTACATAACCTACAATAAAGGACTCTGCAAATAGTAGGTACCTAATCAATAACCTGTGCCACTATGCCACAGGATAAGTAACCTGTCCCCTAGGAATTGAGTAGAGCCAGGAGGGAAGGAAAGAAAGCAGCATTTGAAGGGTTGGGAACTAGGGTCATGGGAGCGGCAATTGGTTACATAAAACATGAATAAACATTTGTGGTGGTGCCAGAAATTTCAAAGGATAGCAAGGAGGCATTTTTATCTCTTGTTACCATTTAAATTCCCTTTCCCTCATCTTTAAACACCTTTTTCTTTAGCTTTTCTTTTAGAGGCAACTAGGTGATGCAATGAATTTAGCATTGAAGTTGCAGTTAGGAAGATCCGAGTTCAAATACTTAATGGCTGTAAGACTTTGAGCAAGTCACAACCTCAGTTTGCCGTGATTCCTCCACTATAAAATGGGGGGAGGTAATAAAAGCATCTATATCTCAGGTTATTCTGAGGATCGAAGATATAATCTTGGCACATAGTAGGTGCTTTACAAATACTTATTATTTCAGTAGTCAAGAAGTCAATCTGTTCTGTTTTATTCTCTGCTATCCTAGGATTTTACATTGCAGGGGTTATTCCATCATATCTTTTCTGCCTTTGGAAACTACTTGTTTATGTCGTAGGGCTGTTGAAAGTAGCAAATGGAAAAAAATGGATATAATGCATTTATAAACTTTAAAGCACTCTATGAAGAAATTGTTTTATTATTATTTCATACTTGCTATTCTTGTTATTACATTAATGATGAGGTAGCCATGGTGCAGTAAATAAAATGGACCTTGGGGTTAGGAAGACCTCAGGTTTAAGTCCTATCTCTCATACATATTACTTCTGTGAATTTGGGCAAGACACATAACCTCTTTGGGCCTTAGCTTTCTCATTTGCAAAATGAGGATGTTGAACTGAGGACCTCTCAGCTCAAGAACCTATGATTTTACACAAGACTGTGTGACCGAAACCTCTTAGTTCTTCAGACTACTCTGTAAGACTGTAAGTCACATAGTAGGTGATAACTTACCTTGGTGGAAGGTGAGACCTCATTAGGAGTTCTCTATACCAATGAAGTTACAGATCTAGTTCAAAAAAAGAAGTCATGATTAACTCAACTATTGATAGTTGGTAAGTAGGTTAATCTTCCACTCATATCATTTTCTGATACCTCCTCTTTACTGGGAGTTAAGCCTGGGATGTTAAAAACCACTAAAAGTGTTTTGTGCAGAAGACTAAGGAAAACTGTGTTTATGGAAGACAGCCAGGAAATCAATGTTAAGGGTGAATTTCAGAAGGGAAAGACCAGTTGTAATCTAGTTCTCTAGTCCAGGTGAGAGTGTTTGCCTGATCTAGGGTATTGGCAATGGGAAAGAAAGGAAGTAGAGAAATATTTTAAATATAGAATGGACATATTTGGCAACTGATTTGATGATAAGGCTAATTTCTCCTGGATGACTCCGTATTCCTCCGATAAAGCTAAAGGGTTTGTTTCAAAGTTGGAGTTCCATTTTCAATCATGGTGGCTGTATATTTTGATATCAACAATAACTCATTTTTCTTTGCTAAGGCATTTGGCTGGAACTTCTGAAAACAGAGCAAACCTCTCAGGAACTCTGTGCTAAAAATATGAAACTCTGAAGTGTTTGAAATGTAGCTTTGAGATTTCTTGCTGGATTCATTTCTGCTTCAGGTTTCAAGGACTTAGGATCCTTTACAGGAGATTTTATAAGAGGGCAAGGCATTTCCTGTGCCACATCCAAGTCTACCACCTCAGAATGTGTAATAAAGGTTAACTGGGTTTTTGCTTGAAGTTTGGATTACTTGTCCTCCTCAGAATTAGGCTGCCTGGGCATTAGAAGAGGTATCATTTTGATGCAAAGTAATCAGACCTCTTGAATGGAAATAATTGAGATTCTGATGATGATTTGACAGTTGACATAAGACAGAAACAATTACAAAGATCTTTTGACATTAGCCAGCATCTCAGTGTGCTTAAAAGTTTGTTGAAAGGAATAGCTGCACTTTTTCTGTATCTCTTTGTATCTCTGTTTCTGTTTCTCTTTTTCCTCATATTCTTCCCTCTCTTCACATTTTCCCTCTTTTATTTCCTTCTCTGAAACCTCCATTTCACAGAACCCCAGAGATGTAAAGGCACTCACAGTTCATCTAATCCAATTCATCTCTGAATAGAAATCCCTCTACAAAACCCCTGAAAAGCATCCAATTTATTGAATTTTAATTGTATGTCTTTTTGCCCTGTACTTTCCTTTTGACTTGAAAAATGTCTCCCCTCTGCCATTCAGTGAAGTTGTTACCAACTTCAATAATATACTCAGAAATTAAATTTAAATTTTCCCCTTCTTCCTCATCTCAGTCTACTCTGTAAGGACAGCTAACACATATTCAACACTTTAAAGTATACCAATTTTTTTCTTAAAATAACTTTGTGAGACAGTAGTATAAATATTATTATATCTATTTCACAGATGAAACTGAGAAATTAAGTGACCTATCCATTGTTTCCTAGTGTAGTGTAGTGACCTACAAACGTCACTTTGTAGTTGACCCTGTCTTGACATGAGCTTATGTTTTCTGAATTCAAGTTCTTCATACTTCCCCCTACTCTGTGCTGTAGCTTCAGCAGTAAAATTGTCCTTGTTTTCTCTCCCCTCTACCTCTCTTTACAAAATTCTTTGAATATATAAATATAGTCAAGCAAAATAAATTGCTGCATGGGTCATGCCCAAAAATGTGTGTCCCCTTCTGTGTTAGCCTATCACTTTTGATAACATGGATTAACATTATCATTAGTCCTCAGGAATCATGTTGGATCGTTGCGTTGATAAGAATTCTTTGTTTTTACAATATTATATTACAATATTACAATGTTATAGAAGAAATGATTATCCTGGTTCTTCTCTTTTAATTCTCCATCAGTTCATAGAAGTCTTCCCAGTTTTCTTTAAAACTGTCTTTTTCTTCATTTATTGAACAGCACAATAGAGTTCATTAGCATTGCAATTGTTTTTGTTTTTTATTGAGTCATTTGAATCATGTCTGACTAGTTGGAGCCCCATTTTGTTGTTTCCTTGGCAAAGGTTGATACTTTTAATTCTTTTTACCTCTCTTTTAGACTCCACAAATCATTTCAGTCTTCCTATTTTTCCTCCTATTAAATGCTTCTTTATATTTAGGAAGTAGTATAAATTTAAATTTTAGTTTCTTAAGCAAAATATCCTTGTGGGGTTCCCTTATCTCACTCTACCATTGTCAAATATATGTTTGCCACATCCTAGATTGTTATTTGTGGGATTCTCTTGGTATTTCAGAGGCTATACTAATATTCTCCCTATCCTCCAAGGGTATTAACTAAATCCTATAGGCTAGCAGGACTTGTACACCTTATTCTCCCGTTTCTGCCTAAATTAAATCATCCTCTATGACATCTTAAATCAGCTGCCATTTTTATTGCTTAGCACAGATTGCACATGTTACACATGTTCTTCTAGAGTTGGTTAAAAAAAAAAGAAAAAAGGGCTTACTTTAGAAAGATTTTAACTAGCAGTTGCTGTCGGGATCATCCTTGGGCTATGTCTAATGGGGCCAAATAAAGCACTCAACTTAGTCTAAGTAAACACAACTATTTTGAAAACAAAATCAAGTGGAATGCACATCTCATATGACGATGTAGTAAATGAATGGTTGGAAATGATGAACTTCCTAAATGTGGATAACACTATTAGTATGCAAAATGATTAGGATAGATATTTCCATTTCTGTTCTCTGTCACCCTTTTAAGAATTTCTCTTCTTTTATGCATGTTTGCACACAAAGATGAGGTAGCTTTAAAAATGTAAATAACTACTTAGAAATCTCTCAGTAAGTAGCCATTTTGAATTTAATGATATGAAAATGAAGTAGAGGTAAAAATGATTTGTTTAGGAAAGTTTTTTTTCTCCTAAGAAGCAAACATCAGCTGTTGTAATTACTGTATTTCAAATCTCTTTTTTTAAAGAAAGGAAACTTCTCTCATGCAAACTATGAAAATGGAATATTTTGAGAGACATACAAATGGGTGATTCATTTCCTGACTCTTGTTACAGAATCATGGCAAAAATGGTCATTAGAAGGGATGACATCAGAGGTCAACAGATACAACCCATATCTGAGAAAGAATCTCCACTATAATATGCCACTATAAGACCCCTGGTAAGGGGAAAAACTATTGCCTTTTTAAGCAGACCATTTCTTTTTTTTGACTAAGCCTTAGTGTAAGGAAGATTTTGTTTACATCAAGCAAAAATATCTGTCTTTGCTACTTCAACGATTTGTTCCTCATCATGCTCCCAAGATGAACCAAAATGAATCTAATCCTTCTCTTCAGATTAACTCTAACAGAGTTAATATGAGCCCTCTTCTCCCTGCTTCCCCCATTCAACCTTTTTTCTCTTCTCCAAGACAAACATCTTAATTTCTTTAACTTATGCCCTTATAGCATAATCTCTAGGCTCTTCACTTTCCTTGAAGCATTCTTCTTCTGCATTTTATGCCACACCTATGATTCCATGCCCAAATCTGAGCACAAAAATTGAAATATTTTGGATTACAGTGTACAGTATTATCACCTTCCGAGTTCTAGATACATGGATCTCTTAATGCTGCCTTAAATCATATTACCTTCTTTGGCTTGTATATCACAATGTTTACTCATTATTAACATTTGAGTCCACTAAAATCCCCATATCATTTTCAGAACGACTGTCTAGCCATAGCTCCTCTATCTTATACTTTGAAATACATTCCTTAAATCCCATTGTAAGATTTTATGTATATTTAATTTCATATTTTTCAATTCAATTGAATGTTCTAGATATTCAAGAACATTTTGAGTACTGTCATCTGACATTAGTTGTCTTTCCCAGCATTACAGCATTTACAAGTTTAACAAGCATGCCACTTTTTTCTTTAAGACATTATTAAATAATTTAAACAACACAGGGCCAAAAATAGATCCCTGGGACACTTCACCTACTTCAAAGTTGAAATTAAACTGCTAATCACTACCTTGGGGATTTTTTGTTTCAACTAGTTTTAAATCCACCTAGCATCTGAGCCATATTTCTCTATTTGTATTCAAGAGAAGCATGAAAGATTTTGTAGAGAGCTGTACTCAAAAGTAGGTAAATTATTTCTATAATATTTCGCTGATCTACAAGCCTAATAACTCTTTTACAAAGACAAACAAACAAACAAAATCAGATGAATTTGGCAAGTGTCATTCTTGATGAAGTGATGTTTACTTTTAATAATTAATTCTTCTGTATCATACGTTGATTAACCACGTCTTGAATTAAATGCTCTAAGATGTTAAGAATCAAACCAAATTCTGTGGTGATTGTGCTTAATAAACCAAATATTGGTTGGATATTGCTATTGCTTTTAAACTAGGTTGTAGATAGGTATTCTATATGACATCTGATTTGGTGTATATATAAGCAGGCAGTTTTCTCCTTCCCCCTCACTTTTAAGTTTAAGGCTTCTTTTATTAGATTTGTATGGCTCTAGGCAAAGTGTAGGATGATAGAACTGGAGCTGGAAAGAACCATAAATATCATTTAGTTCCTTCTCTCATTTTGCAAGCAAGGAAATTGAGGCCCAAGTATCTTCTCAAAGTTACAGAAACTACGTGACAGAATTGTGATAAATTCTTTTTAGAATAGTTTTTTTCAATATAAACCTTTACTTTTCTTCCCACTTATACTCCGTTTTCCCCCATCCCTCCATCAAGAATGAAAGAAAAACAAAGTGCCTATTATAAACATGTAGAGTTAGGCAAAGCAAATTCCCAAATAGGTCATGTCTAAAAAACAAACAAAAATACTGCCTCAGTTTGAGCTCTTAACCTGTTTTGTCACAAATTCTATGGAATTATGGTTGGTCATTGATCAGAGGTTCTAAATCTTTCAGTTGTTTATTTTTACTATATTATTGTCACTGTATAATTTTTTTCTTAGTTCTATTTACCTCAGTTAGCGTCAGTTCTTATAAGTCTTCCCAGATTTTGCTGAAACCGTCCCTCACCATAATTTCTTACATCGTAGCAGCATCCTATCAGAATGGAAGGAGCAGAAGAATTATTGTGAATATTCTGTACATCATTAGATAGAATTTGTTTTGCTTCGGACCACTCCCTCCCATAACATAACTTCCTTCTTTTTCCTACCTCTTCTTTCTCCCCCTTTCCTTCTATTTCCCTCGGGTAAAATGTGTTTCTATAATCAGAACTTTATTGTATATTTTCTCATTTTTTGAGCAGTTCAGATGAGAGTAAGGTCTAAATATCAAACCCTCTTTCCACCTGTTTGTCCTTGTTTAAATAAACTTCTACTTGTGCACTCAGATTATGTGAAATAATTTATTCAGTATTTCCTTCCCTTTCTTTCCCCAATGTATTGTCCTAATCTCCTCCCCTTTCCATTTTCTATTAAGATCATCAAAGCATAACAGAACCACTCTCAGGTTTTTGTCTCATTAGACTACTTCTATGACTCCTGATGGTGGTTTTGAGAGGCCATAGTTCATGTTTTAATACTAGAAAGCAGTTCATTTTTCTTTAATACCCTATCATTACTCATTCATATTTACTTCTCTATGCTTATCTTGTCTTTCCTATGCTTACACTACTTCTAGATAATGCTGATTTTTCATTAGTAATTATTGGAAAACTCTATTTCATTAAAGGTTCATTGTTTTTCTCCTTACAGAAGTATATTCAGATTTGCTGTGCAAGTTATTCTTGGTTGTAAGCCTATATCCTTTATCATCTGGAATTCCATATTCCAAGCTCTCTACTTTATAATAGTGTGATGTGTGATACCAACTATGGCTCCTTCATACTTGAATTCTTTATTTTGACTGCTTATAGCATTTTATTTTTGGCCTGGAAACTCTGGATTTTGGGTATAATGTTCCTTGGAGTTTTCATTTTAGGATTCTTTCATGAGATGACTGGTAAATTTTTTAATTTCCATTTTGCTTTCTAAAAGATCTAAGCAATTTTCTTTTATGATTTCTTGAAATATAATGCTTCGACTATCTCTGCCTTTCTCTTAGACATGGCTTCTATGCTGTCCAATAATTCTTAAATAATCTCTCCTTGATCTATTTTCCAGATCAGATATTTGTAGGAGAAGCCTTACATTTCCTATTTTTTTTTCATTGTTTTGACATTGTTTTAATATTTCTTGTTTCTGGCCTGGAGTCAAGAAGACCTGAATTAAAATTCAAGCTCAGAAACTTACTAGCTGTATGTTCCTGGGCAAGTCACTTAGTCTGTTTGTCTGTTTCCTCATCTGTACCTCCCAAAATTGTGAGATGCTTAGCACAGTACCTGATACATAATAAGGGATATATGTGTTGTGGATGGTTGTTTTTGTTATTAACATTATTATTAAGATGTTGTGATGGGAAGACTTCTATGTGGTCCATTCTCATTTTCAAGGAGTTTCTTCTTTGGTATGATTTTGTATATTTGGTGCCAAGCTGTTAGTCTTCTTTCCTGTTTTTGCTTCCATAGCTCTTATTTCTTTTCCCTTTTCCCTCTAATTTTCTCATTGTATTTATAAAAAATATATGTTTTGAATTCATTTTAAAAGCTCTTGCTTCTTCTCTTCCAGGAAATTGAGTTGAGTTTGTATCCAAGTTGTATTTTTCCTTTGAAAACTTGCTTGTAAATATTTTGGAATAATTATCTTGAGTTTATATATTGAATATTTCTGTTATCATAACTTTTTGAATATTATGTTTCTTTTTTATTTCTCATTCTTCCAGATTACTTTCTGACTTCATAATTTATGTTAAGGCTTGGTTCTGTGTACTTCTGAATGGGATATCTGGATTGGGCCTGTTGCTACTTTCTTAAGGTGATGATGATGATGATATTTATATAGCACTTTAAGATCTACAAATTGCTTCACAAATATTAGTTCATTTGATTCTCATAACAACCTCAAGAATATTATCCTCATGTTTTTAAGATGAGGAAATAGTGGCAAAAAGAAGTTAAGTGACTCATCTAGGGTCACACGGCTAGTACGTCTCTGAAATTGAAGTTGAACTCAGGTCTTTCTGACTCCAGGTAGAGTATTCCTCTCCAGCTGAACCATTATCTACCACTAGTTAGTGAGTGTTTTATTATTCAGAAACTCAGAGACAGTTCAGGCTAGGGACCAGCAAGTTTTCAGTGCTCCCAAAATGAAGACATTTCAATATCTAACCTTCTGGTCTGAGCTTTGCAAGTTATTGACCTGAGTTTGTGTCTGAGAAACTTATTTGTGGACTTGTTCCAGCTGGATTCTAGTAGACTTCACTACCACTGTCAGCTAACTAGAAAGCTCTCCTGGTTCAGAGTGATGAAAGTGTAAATTCCCATTTGGCCTGGGTTTCCTGTTTTGGTCTTCTAGTGCAAGCTTCAGACTGGTCTAGAGGTTGGAACTAGAACCCTACTCCACTCCAGAACTGCACAACTGCTACATGCTTCTGAGCTTGTTCTTTGTTAGGTACATAGCCTAGGAGGTGTAAATGCTCCTCACCCTGGAGTTCTTCAGTGGGTTTTTGTAACTTTTTCTGTTTGACTAATTCTGCTTTTTTATGTAATTCTCTTCCATGGACTTTTCTTCTTTTATCATTTTATCAATTCTTTTTTTTAAAGGTGTCATCATTTTTAGTATTTTTGTGCCTCTTATATCTACTTGTTAACAGTCTTACAATTTTCTTGCATCATTCTCATTTCTTTTCCAAATTTTTCCTTAAAAATTATAATTGGTCAAGTGGAAGCTTAGTGACAACATGAGACATCAAGAAACAATAAAGCAAAGTGAAAAGAATGAAAAAAATAGAAGACAATGTGAAATATCTCATTGGAAAACAACTGACTTCGAAAGTAGATCCAGGAGAGATAATTTTGAAAAATGGTGGATTACCTGAAAGCCATTAAAAAAAAAGACTATTTATTGTCAAGAAATTATTAAGGAAAACTGCCTTGTTATCCTAGAATGAAAAGGTAAAATAGAAATTGGAAGAATCCACTGATCACCTTTTGAAAGTGATCTCAGAATGAAAACTCTCAGAAATATTGTAACCAGATTTCAGAACTTTCAGGTCAAGGAGAAAATATTTCAAGTAACCCAGAAAAAAAAACAATTCAAATATCAGGGAGTCAAAGTCAGGATCACCAAAATTTAATAGCTTCTACTTTAAAAGATCTGAGGGCTTGGAACATGATATTTCAGAAGGAAAAGGAGCTAGGATTGCAACCAAGAATAGCCTATTCAGCAAAACTGAGTTTAATCCTTCAGGAGAAAATGAATATTTAATTAGATGGAGGACTTTCAAGCATTCCTGATGAAAAGACCAGAGCTGAAGAGAAAATTTGACTTTTGAATACAAGTTTCAAGAGAAACATAAAAACATAAACATGAAAGAGAAATCACAAAGGAATCAATAAGTTAAAATGTTTACATTTCTATATATATGATAATTGTAACTCCTAGGAACTTAATCATTTAGGGCAGTTAGGAGTACATGTGGATAGAAGGCATGGATGTGAGATGATTATGATGGAATGATTTTTAAAAAATAAAATTAAGGGGTGAGAAAGGTATTTACTGGGAGAATGAAGAAGAGAAACGTAGAATGGGGACATTCTTTCACATAAAAAAGGCACAAAAGGAAGAACTTTATCAGTGAAGGGGAAGATGGGTGTGGCAAGCAAGACATGAACCTTACTCTACTCAGAATTGCCTCAAAGAGGGAATAACATACATACTCACCTGGGTATAGAAACCTATCTTACTCTACAGGGAGATAGGAGGAGATGGGGATAAGGATGGGAATCTGTTAGAAAGGAGAGTGGATTAAGGAAGGCAATGGTCAGAAGCAAACAGAATTTTGAGAGGAGAGAGAGAGAGAGAGAGAGAGAGAGAGAGAGAGAGAGAGAGAGATATGGGGAAAATAGGATGGAGGAAAATACATAGTAGTCATAACTGTGAACATGAATGAGATATACTCACACATAAAATAGAAATGGATAGTAGAATGGATTAAGAATCAGAATCAGATAATATGTTATTAATAGGAAACATACTTGAAAGATACATAGAATTAAAATAAGGACTGAAGCAGAATCTCTAATGCTTTACTGAAGTAAAAAAACAAAAAACTCCAAAACAGGGCTTGCAGTCATGATTTCAGATGACACAAAAGCAAAAATAGATCTAATTAAAAGAGATAAGCAGGGGCTATGTTACTAAAAGATAACATAGGTCAACAAAGTAATATCAATAATAAACCTGTTCGCACCAAATTCTCATGTTTTTTCCCTGTTGTTCTGATTCTTCTTTCGTAAGACTAATGTGGAAATACATTTAATATGATTGCACATGTATAATTTATATCAGATTTCTTTCTCTTTTAAGGAAGGGACAAAGGAGGAAGCAAGGAAGAAAAATTTGGAGTTCAAAATCTCATGAAAATGGATGTTGATAAAACTATCTTTACATATAATTGGAAAAATAAGACATTATTTTAAAAAACAAAGTGAATGGATCAAAGGACAAATCATAAAAACAATAAGTAATATCTGGGATGCAGCCAAAGAAATACCTAGGGGATAAATTATATCCTTAAATACTTACATTAACAAAAGAGAAAAAGTAGATCAATGAACTGGGCATGTAACCAAAGAAGAAAAAGCTAGAAAAAAAATAAATTAAAAATCCCCAATTAAACATCAAATTGGAAACCTTGAAAATCAAAAGAGATTAATAGAATTGAATGTAAAAAAACCCAAATAAACCATTCAACTAACAAATAAAATTAGGAGCTGATTTTATAAAGAAAACAATGATATAATTGTCAAACCATTGTTTAATTTGATTAAAAAAGAAAGAGGAAAACCAAATTACCAGGACCAAAAATGAAAAGGGTGAATTTACCACCAATAAAGATGAATTATAAGGAGCTGTTTTGCCTAGTTATATGCCAGTAAATCTAGTACTATAAGTGAAATGGATTTTAACTTACAAAAATATAATTTATCCACATTAACGGAAGAGAAAATAGAATACTTAAATAAGCCTATATTAGAAAAAGAATTGAATAAACTATCAATGAATTCCCTAAGAGAAAATCCCCAGGATCAGATGAATTCACAAGTGAATTCTACAGAACAGTTAAAGAATAATTAATTCAAACACTATATAAACAATTTGGGAAAATAGACAAAGAAGCCTTAAAATTCCTTTTATGACACAAATATGATGGTGATAGCTAAATTTGAAAGAACAAGAAAAGAGAAAGAAAATTGTGGAATAATTTCCCAAATAAATATTGACACAAAAATTTAGTTAAATTACTGGCAAAGAGATTATAGTAATATATCACAAAGATCATACGTTATAATACCAGAAACATAGGGCTGGTTCAATAGTAGGAAAGCTATCAACATAATTTATTATATAAATAACAAAAAGCAAAAACTGTATGATTATATTAATAAATGCCAAAAATCTTTTGACCAAATACAAAACTGAGTGCTATATAAAACATACAAAAATAGGAATTATTGGAGCTTCTATTAAAATAAGTAACATTTATCAAAAACTATCAGCAAGTAAAGGAAGTTAGCTAGAAGCCTCCCCAGTAAGATGTGGGATAATGCAAGGATGATCATTAATGAGTGATTAAAAGGAATCAATTATTACTCTATCAGAAATGCTAGCAGTAGCCAGAAAACAAAAAAAATTCTGAAGGAATAAAACAGGCAATGTGGAAACAAAACTATCATTCTTTATGGATGATATGATGGTACACCTAGAGAATCAACTAAAAACCTAGTTAAAATAATTAACAACTTCAGCAAAGTTGCAGGATATAAAATAAGCACCAGCATTTCCATACATTGCTCACAAAATCCAGCAGGAAGAGTTAGAGAAATTCCATTTAAAATACCTGCAGATAATATAAAATACTTGGGAATCTATCTGCCAAGACAAATTCAGTAACTATTTGATCATAATTGCAAAACACTTTTCATACAAATAAAATCAGATCTAAACAATTGGAAAATTATTAATTGCTCATGGGAGGGCCAAGCCAATATAATAAAAATGTCAATTCTATATCAGTTAGTGCTATACCAAACAAATCAGAAAGAAATTGTTTTACAGAGGTAGAAAAAAAATAACATCAAGTTTCATCAGGAAGAACAAAAGTTCAAGAATATTAAGGGAATCCATGAAAAAAAATGTGAAGGAAGGCAGTCTAGTAGTACCAGATCTCAATCCACATTGCACAGCGATACTTATCAAAACAATCTGGTACTGACTAAGAAATAGAGTGATGGAGCAGAGGAATAAATACAATAAATAATATGCAATACACAGTAGTAAATAACTACAGTAATCTAGTGTTTGATAAACCCAAAGCTCCCTGTTTTAGGTACAAGAACTCAAATTTAACAAAAATTTCTGGAAAAACTAGAAAGCACTTGAGCAGAAACTTCATATAGATCAACATTTCACACCATATACCAAGATAAGGTCAAAATGAGAACAATTTAGACATAAAGACTGCTATTAAAAGTATATCTGGGGAGTATGGAATAGTTTACCTGTCAGATCTTTGCATAAGGGAAGAATTTATGACCAAACAAAAGACACAGAGCTTTAAGGGATATATAGAGGATAATTCTGAGTACATTAAATTAAAAAAAAACTTTTTGCACAAACAAATGTAACCAAGAATAGAAGGAAAGCAAGAAAAATGGGGTGGGGAGTAGGAATCACAGCAAGCTTCTCTACTAAATGACTCATTTTTCAAATATTTAGAGATATCAGTCAAATTTATAAGAACACAAGTCATTTCCCAATTTATAAATGGTCAGAGAAAATGAATAGCCATTTTTAGAAGAAATCAAAGCTATCTATAGCCACAAGAAAAAAATGCTCTAAATCACTATTGATTAAAGAAATAAAAATTAAGAAACTCTGAGGTGTCTTCTCACAGCTGTCAGATTAACTAATATGACAGAAAAAGAAAATGACAAATGTTGGAGGGTTTAGAAAATTTGGTAGTCTAATGCATTGTTGATTGATTTGTGAACTAGTTCAACCATTCTGAAGAACAATTTGGGATTATATCCAAAGGCTATGAAGCTGTACCTACTCTTTGACCTAGAAATACTACTTCTAGGTCTATATTTCAAAGACATTAAAGAAAAATGAAAAGGACTTATTTGTATAAAAATATAGCAACACTTTTTGTGATGACAAAGAACACAGTAATAGCAATATTGTACAGTGATCAATTGTGGATTACTTAGTTATGCTCAGTAATACAATGATCGAAAAAAGATTTATGATGAAAAATGCTATCCACCTCCACAGAAGGAACTGATGGAGTCTGAATGCAGATCAAAGTGTACTTTTAGATTTTCTTTATATTTTTCATGTTTTCTTTTGCAACATGGCTAATATGGAAATATATTCTGCACGGCTGTAAATGGAGAATCTATAGGTAATTGTTGGCTTCCCAATGGAGGGAGAAAATTTGCAACTCAAATTTAAAAAAATAAATGTTAAAAATTGTTTTTATATGTAATTCAGAAAAAAATAAAATAGAAGTCTTACAGGTTACCTGAATGACTTATTAATGGTCACCTACATATGCATGTATAGGAATTAAACCCACATCTTTCTGATGACCTTCCATGTTTCCACTCACTTATGACAGTAGTTTAGCATCTGCTCCTCCTAACACATCTATCAGAATCACATCTGGATATTATGTCATTATAACAGACAAACTTTTGTTATTAGCAGTGTTATTGGTCAAAACACATAATTCCAAAACAAAAGGAAATTGATATAGGTTATGTGTTGACCACAAAGAAATCACAAAAGTTACCTTATTTTCTCTGTATTACTGAACAAAACACAGGCTTATAAAAAGGATGACCTCATCGATTCCCAGAGATGGTAATTTTGTAAGGTCAGTAGTCCTCATGCTGAGTCCTCATCTTAACTTGAATGAGTGAGTGAAAAGTGATCTATTATTGTGCCAAATCTTATGCTAAGCATTGGGGACTCCAATACAAGAAGCCAGACAGTACCTACTGTCAAGTTACTTATTGATTCTTTAAGTTTGAAGACTTTTCTAAGGGAAATTATGTGACTCTCCTTTCCATTTGTCCATCCCTCCATCCCTCCATCCATCCATATGAGTAAGTCAAAATAGAAAGCAATTAAAAAAGACGTGTCTCTGCTTTGGGTAAATAAACAACTCACTATGACTGGGTTTTCTATAAAATAGTCTCCTTTTGGCCTTCATACTGCAATTTTGCTCCCTGTTGTCATTTATTAATAATGTGTCTCCAATCCAAAGTAAGAGGAACAGTAAACAAAGCACCTCTTATTCCACTAGAGAATATTTATTTGTCTAAACTAAGTTTCTGGAGAATCATGTTCTTGGGCTTGGTGGGGGAGGAGTGGAGCTGTGCAATAGGAAGAAATTACCCTGATTCAACATTTCCCTCACTTTTGGGCAGGAAATGAAATCTATCACAGCCAGCTCTTAAGTAAACTGTAGAAATACTGGCAGCGTCTATGACTTGCTGCCTACCATCCTCAACAATTGAACAATACCTGGTTTCAGAAGAGTATTCAAATACTTAAACATGCCCAGGATCTTTATTCATTTTTAAAAAATGTACAAAACGTTTTAGATTCAGGAAGAATGAGTTTGGGTGAAAAGGCTACCACTGACCAGGCAAGGGATGTGTGATGTACAACTTCATACATATAAGAATACGTCACAGCTCATGAATTGGCTTATTTTACCTTTATTATAAAAAAAAACAATAAATATGGGGCTTAGGGTTGTAAGGACCATGACATCATAGACATAGAAGTAAAAAGCACTTCAAAGACAATCTAGCCTGATCCCTTCAAATTAAAAATGAGACCTTGGGGGTAAAGGGACTTGACAAATGACATATAGTAAACGTTGGAGGTGGAACTTGAACCCAGGTGCTCTAATTCCATATCCATTGCTTTTTCCCATTATGCTACATTGCATTTGAGTCTTTATAATCCATTGCACCCCTTTCCCCTATTGCTTAAAAAAAAAACAAAATGAAGAAGCTGAAGCCCAGGGAGATTGTAATTTGTCCAAGGTCACACAGAACTAGAATTGGAACTCAGGTCCTTTACAATCCATTGCTCTTTCTACTGTATAAGTTAAGCATGATAATTTGAGTTTCAATTATTTAGAAAAGATAATTGCCTTATTGAACTGAACATAGGTCCAATTTGCCTTAAAATACTCAGTTCCTTTAGTCGCTAACTTTTTTTTTAATATTAAATAATTTATTTCAGTCAACACTCATTTCCATAAAATTTTGAGCTCCAAATTTTCTCCCCACCTCTCCCATAACCCCTACCCAAGATGACTTGCATTTTGATTACCCCTTCCCCCAATCTGCCTTCCCTTCTGTTACCCTATACCCCTTCCTATCCCACTCTCCCTCGTTTTCTTGTAGGGCAAGATAGATTTCTATACCCCATTGCCTATATATATTATTTCCCAGTTGCATGTAAAAATGATTTTTAATCTTTCTTTTAAAACTTTGAGTTCTAAAGTCTCTTCCTTTTTCCCTCCTCACCTACCCTCATTGAGAAAGCAATTAAATACATTATACATGTGTAGCTGTGCAAAACACTTCCATAATATGTTTTAAAAGAGTAATTATGTTTTCCTTTATACTATCCCCCCCCATTTATTCTATTTTCTCATTTGACCCTGTTCCTTTTCAAAAATGTTTGCTTCTGACTACCCCCTACCCTGATTTGTCCTCCTTTCTATATTCTCTCCCTCCTTATCCCCTTCCCTCTACTTTCCTGTAAGGTAAGATAGTTAATTGAGTGTGTATGTTATTTCCCCCTTAAGCCAAATCCTAAGAGAGTAAAGTTCACTCTTCCCTTTCTCCTCCCCACTTTTCCCTTCCATTGTAAAAGCTTTTTCTTGCCTCTTTTATGTGAGATAATTTACCCCATTCTATCTCTCCCTTTGTCCTTCTCCCAATACATTCCTCTCACGCCTTAATTTCATTTTTACATATCATCCCTTCACATTCAATTCACCCTGTGCCCTCTATGTATGTATGTATGTATGTATGTATGCATGTACGTATGTATGTATATATATTCCTTCCAACTGCCTTAATAGTGAGAAAGGTCTCATGAGTTAAAAATATTATCTTTCCATGTAGAAATATAAATAGTTCAACTTTAATAAGTCCCTTATTATTTCTCTTTTCTGTTTACCTTCTCATGCTTCTCTTGATTCTTGTATTTGAAAGTCAGATTTTCTGTTCAGCTCTGGTCTTTTCATCAAGAATGCTTGAAAGTCCTCTATATCATTGAATGCTCATTTTACCCCTGAAGTATTATACTCAGTTTTCCTGGGTAGATGATTCTTGGTTTTAATCCTAGCTCCTTTGACCTCTGGAATATCATATTCCAAGTTCTCTAAGCCCTTAATGTGGAAGCTGCTACATCGTGTGTTATCCTGATTGTGTTTTCACAATACTCAAATTGCTTCTTTCTGACTTCTTGCAATATTTTCTCTTTGTCCTGAAAACTCTAGAATTTGGCTACAATATTCCTAAGAGTTTTCCTTTTGGGATCTCTCTTAAGAGGTGATCAGTGGATTCTTCAATTTCTCCTTTGTCTAACTTCTAACTCTGCTTGTGGGGTTTTTGGTCCTTTATTTCAATTCATCTCTCTTTATAAATTTTCTTTCTAGCAAGGATAATTCTACTTAAAACCATAGCTGGCCAGTGAATTTGGAAGAATGGGCATACAATGCCACCATTTTCTATCTGCATGACTTTGGACAAGTCATTTGACACTCATTTTTGTCTTTAGTTTCCTCATTTGTAAATTGAGGAGTTGAACTACATCATTTCTAAGATAGTCTCTTCTAGCTCTAAATTTATGATTCTGTGAAATTTGTAGCTAGAAGGAAGTTTAAAGATGATCTAGTCCAATAACTCTCACTGCCATATTTGACTATAGAGAAAAACTGACTATAAAAGAATCACAGAATTTGAGATTGGAAAAAACCTCAATGGTCATGGAGTTCAACACAATTGAAAGAAATCTGCATTACTACATACCCAACAAGTAATCATCCAATAACTGCTCCAGTAACTTCTTGAAGAAATCTAAGGAGGGTGAACCTATGACCTCTTGATATAACCCATTACCATTTTGGAAAGTTCTAACTGATAGCACTTTTTTAAAAATCAAGTTTAAATTTATCCCTTTGCAACTTCTACCCCATTATTCGATAACTTTCTTACAGAATACATAGTTTTAAGAAATGGCTTACTCACCTTCTGCCAGAGAGATATGTAAACGCAAAGAAATATACATTTTGGTACCTAGTCAGTGTGGGAATTTGTCTTTGGTTTGTTTTGAACTGTGCATCTGAGAGTTTTTTTTTTGTTGGTTTATTTTTTTTAAACCAGTTATCTAATAGTGCTATTGTCACATCTCTCCATATGTTCTGCAAAGAATATGGAATATTTTATGAAAACTACTAAAATCTCACTAAACTCTGTCTGTGGCATCTGCCAGTTTAATAGCTCCATCAGAAAGGAAATTAAGGTGAGACAGGTTTGACTTGTATTAATGAAGTCCTATGGACTTTGTAATCATTGCTTCTATTTCTAGATGTGAAGTGACTTCAACAATTAAACAAATTTATTTTATGCTGAGTCATAGAATCAATCACAGAATGCTAGTTGGATGGGATCTGAAGGGTCATCTAACCCAATTTTCCATGCTTTCTGTTTTACAGATGAGGAAACTGAAACTCAGGCCAAAGATGGGAAATGCCTTGACTGGTATCCACAACCAGTTAGTGACAGAGCTTGGATTTCTGTCCAGTGTTCTTTCCAGTGAATGATGTAGCTCTTCAGTATGTCAGTATGTTTTTTTTTTTTCTGTTTTTTTGTTTTTCACCCTAATGCTGGCCCCTTGCCTAGGGAAACTAAATGAAGACTGTAGTACCTAATACAACTTCAGTTTCAATTTCAACTGTGTTCAGAAGCAACATACTCTTACATCACATTTATCCTGCTAGAGCTCTTAAGCTCTAACCTTATTCTACTGTTGGTCTGAAGATTAACAGTTACACTCCTTTACGCTGTTACTTTATTGAGCTTTAGGAAATGTTGCTGAGCAGGTTCTAGGAACACGTCTTATTCTATCTTTTGGTATTAATTAATGGAAACGAAGTTTTTGTGAATACATTTCTTTGGATAATAATGGTAAATATTTCTAAAAGCTCCTTTTAGAGGAAATGTACCTTTCCTGTCTTTAGAGTTAGGTCAACTATACATACATACATACATACATGCATATACATATACATACGTATAAAACTATAGGCGTCATCTAGGATGCTTGGCAATGTTTCAGGACTTGATTATTCTTCATGCCGGTGCCAAACACTTCTGGAAAGCATATGCTTCCATTTTGTGAATTATCTGATATTAATCTTTACTGGATTGTCAAAAATATTTTATTCTTATATCTTTCATGAAATCTCAGAAGATTGTAACATATGCATGGGAAACACCTTATTGGGTAGAATGTTAAAGTAGAATATAAGTTCCTTGAGGGCAAAGGGTGGGGCTATTTTATTTTTTCTTTGCAATCTTATTGCCTAACACTATGTCTAACAACAAATTAATGTTTGTTGTATTAAAATGAAATAATTATTTTTTATATCTCAAATATAAAATGTACGTTTAGAAGTTTAAAATCTATACATGGGAATTATCTTAATGATTTTGGTCACTATTAGGTCTCCTAAAAAAGAGAAGAGTTTCCTCCACTTCTTAATCTTGGGTTTATATAAGTCCTACCTTGATTGAGCAGTAAATTCACTAGGCTTTTCCAATCCTTTTTTCTTAGACTCACTTTATATGGTGAATGGAGAAAGGTTTAATAATGTGATGCCAATTTTGATTTAAAATTTCTTCATGCTATTTTATTTCATGCTGTAAAAACTCAATTAGACATTTATTTTTATATGCATTTATAATCTGTCCCTCATTAAAGAAAAACCCTAATAACCCCCCTCAAAAAAATAAGCCAACACAAAACAAAACTCTCATGATAAAGATGCGAAGTTCAAAACAAAACAAAACCAAAGACAAATTCCCACATTGACTAAAGTAGCGAAATGTATATTTCTCTGTATTTAAGTATCTCTCTGGCAGAAGGTGAGTAGGCCATTTCTTAAAAATATGTATTCTATAAGAAAGTTATTGAAACATTTCCAAAAACAGTATTTTACGAGATACCTTGTACTATTTTGGAAGTATATAAAGACAGAGCAACTATTAGTCAGTAAATAAGCATTAATTAAGTAGTCATTAATGTTAGGCACCAGACTGAGGAAAGGATGCAAAAAAAGGCAAAAACCAGTCCTGTCTTCAAGTCCTCACATTTTTATGGGAGAGGCAACAGGTAAATAGCTGTTATATGAACAGCATATAAATTTATGTAAATATAATTTTGTATGAATATAATTGCTATATAAATAATACCTAAATAACTATTATATATACATAAAATATATAATACTCACACATACATTTTTTTTTACATATATACTTGTGTATGTGTATATAGATACATATACACACATACCTATATACATCCTGGCCCCTTCCCAACATACACCTCTCCAAATTAGTATCTCCCTTCTGAGATTAATTCTATTTATGGTATAAGGGGGTTTCTGCGGGGAGGGGTAAGGATTGCTACAGGGAAAAGGATCCTTTTGTGGACAATGGAAACCACTTCAGGATCAGTGAAGTAAAAGACTTTTATTTCACACAGGACTAGAAGGACAGGCTGCTTCCTTCTAGTTTTTCAGTTGCTAGTTTTCTCTTCCTTTCTTAGAACCTGTTCTCTTAATTCAGTGCTGACTCCATAATAATCATTCCCATCTCCATAGAGTTTTAAGGTTTACAAAGCACTTCTCTCAAAACAATCCCAGCCTTCCAAGAGCTTAAATCTAATTGGGGTAAAGCTCAATAGACACAACACATTCAGGAAGGGAGGCATTCAGAATGGTGTACCCACAGACATGCTGTGGCAATTCAAAAACTTGAGAAGTCTGAGGGCTGGAATTGTTGGGGAAAGTTTCAAATAATAGGTAGGATTTTATCATGGGGGCAACAAGGAGTATCCAGAGTCTTTTTGGTCAGGGGAGCTGTAGGTAATGGAAAAAATCAAGGCCTGAATTTGACTCCTGGCAGCACCATATTTCTGAGCCTCAGGTTACACATCTGTAAAGTCGGGATAAATGAAACCTGTTGTACTTACAGGGGTGTAGTGAGTTTCACGGTAATGAGCCATTTTCTCATTTAAATATCTTATATAAAACTTACATAAAATCATCTATTTTTATAATAAAAACAATTCCATATCACTTTCTTGTCACTAAGTCTTAGGAGGGATATGTAACTTCCCTGGAGTCACACAGCTAGTGATCTATCCTCTTCCTCAAAGATGGTCAAGCCCTTGGCGGGCAGAGACATCTTATCTAAATATATTATGGTACATAATTAGTGTAATAGAGAGAGTGTCAAGATCATCATTATCAGATTCAAACTCTATGTTCAAGTGTTGTTTTTTAGTTGAGGCTGCTAGGTGGCACATCGAGTGGCCAGGCTAGAATCAGAAGGTTTGAGTTCAAATGCAAACTAGGATATTTCTAGTTGTGTGAACCTTGACAGATCACCAAAAAAACAACAACAAAAAACCTGCATCTCTATCTGACTCAGTTTCCTTAACTGTAGAGTAGGGATTGTAATAGCACCAACCCAATTGTTAGGACCAGATAATATTTGTAAAGTTCTTATCACAGTGCCTGGCCCATAATAGGTGCTACACAAATTCTTATAATCTCACCTTACCTGCATGGTTATCACGCTCTCTGGGTTCTGGTTTTATCTTCTATGAAGTTCAGGAGTAAGCTCTGATGTCTAAAGCCTTTTTTAGCTCTAAGTTCTACGTTCTCATAGGTTGCAAAGCAAAGTGCCATGTGAAAGGGGATGGATTTATTACCAATTTTCAGGACTAGAAGAGGCTTCCTTGTAGTCTTGCTATGAAATAGTAAAACTTCTTGTTAGGATCCATAGAAGTGCCTCAGATGACTAGGTCCTCATACCTACTAGCGGGTGTGAGGTCTTCAAAGCATCTCCCACATGCTCTCTATCAGAGCAAAAACATTCATTTCCAGGAATTCCTAGCTGGTCATCTGATGCACTACTCCATTATGCACTGTGGCTTTCAGTGGCCCTGATTTCCCTTTGCCTCCTGGATACTGTGTCATCCATTCCCCAAACCAGTTTCCTTTTGACCTTATGACTCATTATAAATAAATATCCTAACACTTGGATTATAATCTTAGTTGCTCCTCATCTGAACTCTTGCTCAGTGAGGAGAATTAGGGGAATTTTCTGAGCAGATCCATTTTTCCTACTGTCCCTGGCTGGTTTTTGGAACTCAAGGCTCTATACTGCTCTCAGCTGGCCATTGGCTTTCACAACCTTTCTACCCTACTGATCCTCCATTAACTCCACTTCCTTCTCTCCTTTCCCTAGTTCTTTAGACCTGTAATTGACCTGTGTTTTCAATTAGCCAGCTGAACAAAAGGTATGACTGAGTCAGTAGCATGCCCATGACCATGTAGGGTTCAGTCATTTGAGAGCAAGACAGTGTAATCTCCAGGACAAAATTCATACAGTATGTTAACTTTCCTGTCTCCTTTGCATTTGTACTCCTTACTTTGGTAGGTTTTTTTCTGGACTTTGAGCATTGCCTGGGAGAAGGTCCAGTTCCCTTCCAGTCACTCAGTTATCATTGCCACCAGACCAGTTTTGCCTTTTTTCTAAATCTACCTTAATTTCTCCTCCTTCTAGTGAGATTAGGGTGATATGATCCCTAGTGGTGAGTGGAAATAAAGAATTAATAGGATTTAAGATTATAGGATCATAACTAGGACTGAAAAGGATCTTGGAGGTCCTTTTGCAGTTGAGGGAAATGAGGTCCAATGACTTGCCCAAGTTTACACAGCTAATCAGTAATGATAGAAGGACCACTGAAACATCAAATTACCATAGTCACTTTTTTTGGTGTAGTATGTACCTAATCTATTCCACTGATTCACCACTCTGTTTCTTAGACAGTACCAGATTGTTTTGATGATTAATGCTTTATAATATAGTTTGAAATCTGGTGCTCTTAGGCTACCTTTCTTCACATTTTTTTCATTGATTCCCCTAGTGTTCTTGAACTTCTGTTCTTCCAGATGAATTTTATTATTTTTTTTAGCTTTATAAAATAATTCTTTCATAATTTGACTGGTGTGGCACTGAATAAGTAAATTAATTTATGGAGAATTGTCATTTTTATTATGTGAGCTCAGCCTATCCATGAGCAATGATATTTCTTTAATCATTTAGATTTGTCTTTATTTGTATGAAAAATGTTTTGTAACTGTTTTCATATAGTCCTTGGGTTTTTCTTGGAAGATAGACTCCCAAATATTTAATATTGATTCCAGTTATTTAAAAGGAATTTCTCTTTCTATTTCTTGCTGCTGAACTTTGTAGGTAATATATAGAAATGTTGATGATTTATATTGGTTTATTTTATGTACTGCAACTTTGAAGTTGTTAATTATTTCAACTAGTTTTTTAATTGATTACCTAAGATTATATCATAGCATCTGCAAAGGGTGATAGTTTTGCTTCCTTGTTACCTCTTTTTATTCCTTCAATTTTTCTTTCTTGTCCTGCTGCTACTGTTGTCTTTAACAGAACAAAATTGAATAATAGTGGAGATAATGGGCATCCTTGCTTCACTCCTGATCTTACTGGGAAGGCTTCAAGTTTATCCCTATTACAGATAATACTGTTCTTGGTGTTAGATAGGTGCCACTTATTATATTAAGAAAAGTTTCATTGGTTCCTATGCTTTCTAATGCTTTTAATATGAATGTTATATTTCATCAAAACTTAATGTATTATTGATATTACTTCATTGTGTATGGTGCCTTTCAGCATAATGCAGTTTCTCTGCCTATCCCTTTTAATTAGCTCTATTTTTGCTTTTGTGTTTCTGATTTGATATCTAAGTTGCCACCTTTGCCTTTTTTACTTCAGCTGAAATATAATAGATCCTACTCCAACCCCTAATTTGACATTGTATCTTTCTTTATTTCTAGTGTGCTTTTTGTAAACAATATACTATTGGATTCTGATTTCTAATTCATTCTTCTATTTGCTTCCATTGACTCCCATTCATATTCATGGTAGTGATTACTAACTTTGTATTTCCCTCCTTTCTATTTTCTTCTGTTTATTCTTCTCTTTCAATTTGTATCCTGTTCTTCCTCAAAAGTTTGTTTTGTTTCTCATAACTGTTTTTTTATCTGCTTTCCCTTTTATCATCCCTTGCCAATTTTTCTACTCTTTTTTAATATCCTAAATCTCTATTGGATCAGATAGATTTATATTATCAATTGAATATATTTTCACCTCTTTGAACTAATTTAGGTGTGAGTGAGATTCAAATGTTTCCAATCCCCGACTATTCTCCTCTCTACTATAAGAGTTCTTCCTTATGTACTTCTTTTATGTGAGATAATTTTTCTCATTCTTCCTCTCTCTTCCTCCTTTTGCCAGGGCATCCCTCTTTCTCATCTATCTATTTTTTTTTACATCATCACAGCATAAATGACTCACTTTTGTACCATCTTTCTATGTAGAATCCTTCTAACTTCCCTAGTAACAATAAAGTTTTTAGAAGTCACATGCATCACCTTCCCATATAGGAAGGTAAATAGTTGAACCTTACTGAGTCCCTTATAATTTCTCTTTTGTTTTCCTTTTTATGTTTCTGTTGAGTGTTAAGTTAAAAGCCAAATTTTCTATTCAGCTCTGGTCTTTTCATCAGGAATAATTGGAAGTCTTCTATTTAAATTGAAGCAGCCTATATTAGAAGGCAAGTAGAAAACTTGAAAAAAAAATTACAGCAAGTTTTTGGATAAAGGTTTTATTTCTCATACATATATATAGAGAGCTGAGTCATATTTATAAGAATATGAGTCATTCCCTGATTGATAAATAGTTAAAGGATAGGAACAGGAAGTTTTCAGAAGAAGAAATCAAAGCTATCTATGGTCAATATTTAAAAAATGTTATAAATCACTATTGATTATAGAAATATAAACTGAAACAACTCTCAGTTACCTTCTCACACCTATCAGATTGGCTAATGTGATAGAAAAGGAAAATGACAAATGTTGGAGGGGATATAGGAAAGTTGGGACACCAATGTACTTTTGATGGAGTTGTGAGCTACACCCATACACACACACGTAAATAAACATAGATATCTATAAACATAGATATATTTACATGTATACACTCATGCACATATATGTAAGATATATATATTTCCTCCTATCATCTGTTTCTCTGAAGGTGGATACCATCTTCCTTCATAAGTCCAAGTCTTTCTATATTTTTCTAAATCAACTGGCTCATCATTTCCTACACCATAGTAATATTCCTTTCTGGATTCAAACACAATCTTCCTTCATAGGATCTTTGAGGTTAATTTGGGTATTTATAACAGAATGGCTTGGTTGCTCAAAGTTGTTCTTAAAACAACATAGCTAATACTGTATACAATGTTCTCTTGGTTCTACTTATTTTACTCTTCAATTCTTTGTGGAGGTTTTTACCATGCTTTTCTAAAATCATTGAGTTCATCATTTCTTCTATCAGAGCAACAGAGAAATATTGCATCATGAACATATACCACAGTTTGTTCAGCCATCCCCCAATTTATGTGCATCTTACCACAAATTGAGCTGCTATAAATATTTTAGAACATACAAATTCTTTTCCATTTTCCCTAATCCTTTTGGGAAAGAGACCCAATAGTGGTATGATAGGGTCAAAGGATAGAAGCACTTTAATAACTCTTTGGTTGTAGTTCTAAATCTCTCTCTAGAATGGTTGGATCAGCTCACAGATCCACCAGCCATGAATTAAGATTCCAATTTTTCCACATCCCTCCAATATTTGTCACTCTGCCCTTCTATCATCTTAGCCAATCTGATAGGTGTAATGTGATACCTCAAGGTTGTTTTAATTTGCATTTCTCTGATCAATGATGATTTAGAGCATTTTTCACGTGACTACAAATTGTTTTGATTTCTTCATCAGAAAACTGCCTGTTCATATCCTTTGATCACTTATCAATTGGAGAATGCCTTGCCTTTTTATAGATTTGACAATGTTCTTTACATATTTGAGATGAGACCTTTATCTGAGGAGCTGTCTAAGCAATCTCCCCACCCCAGTTTTCTGTATTCCTTTTGATCTTCGTTACATTTGTTTTATTTATACAAAAACTTTTAAATTTAATATAGTGATAATTATCCATTTTTCTTCTCACATTATCTCTTGTTTGGTCATAAATTGTTCACCATCTCTAAGTCTCATAGGTAATATTCTCCTCACTCTTCAATTTCTCTTGTATTATCTCCCTTCATATCTAGGTCATATATCCATTAAATGGTGTAAGATGTTGGTCTATGCCCAATTTCTGCCAGACTACTTTTCACCTATTCCAACAATTTTATTTTTTATCAAATAATGAATTCTTTTAAGTCTTTACACTTGTCATGCACTGGGTAACTATATTTGTTTGCTGCTATAGATTGTATTTCTACTCTGTTCCACTGATCTACCTTTCTATTTTTAAGCCGGAACCATATAGTTTTGATAATTACTGCCTTATAGTATAGTTCAAGATCTGATACTGCTAAACCTTCTTCCTTTGCATTTTTTCCTGTTATTCCCTTTGATATTTTTGATCTTTTGTTCTTCCAAATGAATTTTGTTATTATTTTTCTATCTCTGTACAATATTTTTTTGGGGGTAATTTAATTTGGATGGTATTGAATATATGGATTAATTTTGGGAAAATTATCATTTTTATTGTATTGACTCTGCCTAGCCATGCACAATTAATGTGTTTCTCCATTTATTTAAATCTGATTTTATTTGTATGCAATGTTTTTTATGGTTTTTCTCATGTAGATATTGGATTTGTTTGGTAGGTGTAGTCCCAGGTTTTTACACTGCCTAGAGTTATTTTAAATGGGGTTTTTCTTGCTGTCTCTTCCTGAAGGATCCTGTTGGTGATATATAGGAATGTTGATGATTTATGTGAGTATTTTTTAATATCCTGCTACTTCAGTGAAGTTATTTTAACTATTTAATAGAGTCTTTAGAATTTTCTGAGTATATCATCATATCATCTGCAAAAAGAGATAGTTTTATTGCCTCATTCCCTATTCTGAGACCTATTTCTTTTTCTTCTCTTATTGCTATTGCTAGGATTTCCAGTATAAAATTGAACACTCTTGGTAACAGTGGACATCCTTGTTTTATACCTGATCTTACTGGCAAAGTTTCTAGCTTGTCCCCATTTTATATAATGCTTGCTGATGGTTTTAGGTAAATGTTTCTTATTAATTTTTATAAAAGTACATTTATACCTATATTTTCAAGTGTTTTAAATAGAAATGAGTGTTGTATTTTATCAAATGCTTTTTCTGCATCTATTGATATTATCATATGATTTTAATTACTTTATTATTGATATAATCAATTATGTTAATAGTTTTCCTTATGTTAAACTATCCCTGACTTCCTGGTATGAATCCCATTTGATCATAATGTATGATTTTTGTAATGTATTGCTGCAACATTTAACTAGTACTTTGTTAGGATTTTGTCTCCATATTCATCAATAAAATTGGTCTATAATTTTCTTTCTCTTTTTAAAATTTTTCTTGGTTTAGATATCAGTATCATATTTGTTTCGTAAAAGGAATTTAATAGGGCTCTTTCTTTGTGTATTAGTTCAATTGTTTCATTTAATATTGGAATTAGCTGATCTCTAAATGCTTGGTAAAATTAATTTTTAAATAGATCTGGGCCTGGTGCTTTTTTTTTTTTTGAAACTCGTTTATGAGCTATTCAATTGCTTTTTCTAAAATAAGTCTTCTTAAATATTCTGTTTCCTCTTCTGCTATTCTGGGTAGTTTGCATTTTTGTAAATATTCTTCCAGAATAATTGGGCAAAAAATCCTCTTTTACAATTGCTTTGACTTCATCTTCTTTGATGGTATTTTGGCCTTTTCATTTTTGATACTATTTAGTTTGGTTTTTTCCTCTCTCTCTTTTTAATCATATTAAAATGCTATTTTATTGATTTTTTTGTAATATTGACTCCTAGTTTTATTTATTAATTCAATTTTTTTTATTATTTCTTTTTTTCTTCTATTTTTTCTTCTACTTTTTCTTCTATTTATTCTTCTATTTTTTATTATTTTTTCTATTTATTCTTCTATTTTTTATTTTTTTTTTTATATTTTTATTATTTCTACCTTTAAATTTTAGGATTTTCAATTTCATATTTTGCTGGGGATCTTTAATGTGCTTCTTTTCTAGTTTTTCTTTTAAATTGCATACCCAGATCATTGGTCTACTCTTTTTCTTTTTTATTGACATAAGAACTTATAAATATAAATTTTCCCCCAATTTGTTTTTGCTGTATCCCATAGGTTTTGATTATATTATTTCATTATTTTCATTTTCTTTAATGAAGTTATTGATTGTTTCTACTATTTGTTCTTAAACCTACACATTCTGCAAGATTAGGTTGTTTGGTCTCCAATTATTTTTTTCCTCCTATATTTCCATGGTGCCTTATTAAATATAGTTTTTATGCATTGTGGTCTATAAAAGAAGGGTTTAATATTTCCTCTTCTTTTTCTTTTAGCTATAAAACTTCTGTGACCTAAAATATGGTAAGTCTTTGCAAAGATGGTATGTACTGCTGAGAAAAAAGGTGTATTCCCTTCTTTTTCCATTAAATTCTCTCCAGATATATATCTAAAATTCTATTCACTTCACCCTACATCTTTCCTATTTATTTTTTTGGTTAGATTTGTCTAATTCTGAGAGGGTAAGATTAAAGTTCCATACTACTATAGTACAACTATTTATTTCCACCTGTATTTCATTTAACTTTTCTTTTAAAAATTTAGCTGTTATTATTTGGTGTGTGTAAGTTTGGTATTAATATTGCTTCATTATCTATATGACCTTTTATCATAATGTAATTTCCCTATTTATCTCTTTTAATTAAATCTATTTTAGCCTTGATTTTGTCTGATATCATGATTGTTAATACTGTTTGTTGTTTTGTGTGTGTATGTGTGTGTGTGTGCATGTGTTTGCAATCACTAAGGCATAATACTTTCTACTCTAGTCCTTTCTTTAAACTCTATGTGTATCTCTCATTTTTAAATGTGTTTCTTGAGAGCAGTATGTTGTCAGATACTGATTGTTAATTCATTTTACTGTTTCCATTTCAGGAGTGAATTAATCCCATTCACATTCAAAGTTATAATTGCTATTTGTGCATTTCCCTCCATCATATTTTTCCTCATTATTGTCCTCAGCCTCTCTTTTTGCCCTATCCCTCTTCCAGTTTATTTCTTACCACTATCTCCCTATTCCACACCTTCTATTCAATCTTATAAGAATCCCTCCCTTTTCTTTTTTCCCCCACTCTCCTAAATCTTACTCTACACACCCTTCCATACCCTTCCCCATTCTTTCCCATCACCTTCATATTTCTTTATATATTTAGGAAACTTTTAATATCTTTCAGGATGGATATGTTGTTCCCTTTTTAAATCAGATCTGATGAGAGTAGGCTTCAAGCACTACTAGCACCTCCCCTACCTAATTCCTTTGCATCAGTTTGTCTTGTGTCTCATTTGTATGAGGTAGTGTTTTTTTTTACCTTTTTTGATGCAATTTTGCTTTTTAGAATCCCCACATCATATTCAGCTCTTCCCTAATCTTTCTTTCAAACTATCTAATTACTAACGAAAATCTTAAGGTTATAGTTTACATTTCCATGTATAAATAGTAAGTGGTTTTATTCTTATTGAATCTCTTCTAATTGGTCTTTGATATTTACCTTATATTTCTCCAGGATCTTCCATGTCAAATTTTCTATTAAGTTTTGGTCTTATTTACAACAAAATCCTCAAAGTTTATCACTTCATTGAATATTTATTCTTTTTTTTTGTTCAGAATTATACTTAATTTTGCTGGATAAGTTATTTGTGGCTGCAACTCCAGTTCTTTTCCTCTTTTATATATAGTGTTCTGAGATCTGTGGTCTTTTAGGGTAGCAGCTACTAGGTCTTATGTAATTATAACTGTGGCCTCAAGGCATCTGAATTGTTGTATTTGGTTTTGCTCATTGTATTTTCTCCTTAACCTGGGGGTTTTGGAATTTGGCTATGATATTTCTATAGGTTTTCATCTGACCATGGACAGCTACTACTGGAATGGAAAAGAGCAGGGTTCATTTTCAGAGGAGGATATTGAAGCAAAAAAAGCCCTCCTACCCCAAAGAGTACTTTCAAATGGTTGCCTGCCCCAAAAGTGATCTTAGAAGGACTTAAAAAAAACTTTAAAAATCAACTGAGAGATTGAAGAAAAATTAGAAAAAAATAAGAACCAAAGAAAACCAAGAAAATTATAGAAAAAAGTCAACTGACTGTAAAAGGACATCCAGAATCTTAAGGAAGAAAACTTGAGGGGCGGAGCCAAGATGGCAGAGTAGAAAGACTCACCTATGCTAGGTCCGAACCCACAGCCCATAGATTTCCTGTAAAAAGAACTCCTGACAAATCCTGGAACAGTGGAAGCCGCGCAGCAACACAGTGAAGGAGATTTCCGTTGCAGGGAGCCCTGAAAAACTGACCGCAAAGGTACCCCAGACGGGAGCGGAGTCCTGTGCTGCCGAGCGCTCCCCTCCCCCGCCCCGGCCACGCAGCACTGAGAGGAGCGAGCAGAGCCCAGCAGGCGTCAGGGACCTCAATCTCCGGGCGGCGATAAGGTCCCTCCACCCACAGACGCACAGGTCAGTGAGAGAGACGGGCTGAGAGGGGAGCGGGGGATCTCCGGGACTCGGACCCCCTGGGAAGCGGTGGCTGTGGCAGAGGCTGAGGCAGCTCGGCCAGAGGCAGAGGCAGAGGCAGCTCAGCCAGAGACTCCCAGAGTGGGCTGGAGCTCCACCCCAGCTCCACTACAAAGGATC
>CM053772.1:66539516-66690712 GCA_028658325.1 Potorous gilbertii | reverse complement strand
AAATACAATCAGGATAACACAAGATCTAGCAGCTTCTACATTAAGGGATCGAAGGGCAACAAGATATTCCAGAAGTCAAAGGAACTAGGTCTAAAACCAAGAATCACTTACCCAGCAAAACTGAGTATAATACTTCAGGGGAAAATATGGTCTTTCAATGAAACTGAGGACTTTCAAGGAAGAAAACTTGAAAACTAGAATTGGTCAAGGGAAAGTAAATGATATTATAAGATACCAAGAAATAATAAAACAAAAATAAAAGGAATCAAAAAATAGAAGAAAATGTGAAACATTTCATAAGGAAAACAACTGATCTGGAGAACAGATCAAGAAAACATAAGGATAACGATTATCTGAAAGCTATGATCGAGAAAAGAATCTGTGTACAATAATATAAGAAATAATTTTAAAAACTGCCCCTGAAGTTTTAGAAAAAGAGGGAAAAGTAGAAATAGAAACATCTACTGATCACCATCTGAAAGAAGTCCCAGGATGAAAACCTATAGGAATATCATAGTCAAATTCCAAAACTCCCAAGTTAAGGAGAAAATACAAACCATTATTCCTTTATACATTTCCATGTATAAATGATAAACCATAAAATAGTAAATACTATTTATTAAGCACCTACTCTGTATCAGGCACTGTGCTAAAATCTGGGGATATAAAAAGAAAGAAAAGGCATTTCATGCTCTCAAGAAGATTACAACCTCTCATGCAAATAAATATACCCAAAACAAGTTATATACAGGATAAATAAGAAATGACTAATGGAGTGAAGGCATTGGAATTGAGAGGGGTTAAGGAAAACTTCTTGTAGAACATGAGATTTTAGTTGGGACTTAAAGGAAGACAAAACATATGCACAAAAGATGGAAGGAAGAATTCTAAGAATCAAGGCCAAAAAGAATGGTACAGTCTCTCCAACAAGAGAAGTACAAAGTTACAACTTAGAATGAATGAAGGTTGTAAAAATTGTTTTTTTGGTTGTAAAAATTGATAAGAATAATTTCACAAAAGTCAAAGTATATTGATAAATATATTGATATATTGATAAAAAGAATGAAAAGAATTGGGTTGGATTAGGAAATATTATCAGGCTATAATATAAAAGGACTTATAATTAATCAACTTTTATCTTGTTTTTTATTTTTGTTAAGAAGAATGACTTTCAAACTGGAAAGTATAGTGTGGCTAGGATAAGGATGAACTAAAACTCAGCGTAGAAGGTAGAGATGATTGAAAATCACTTTGCAGCTCTCACCGAGTCATTGCTTCATTGCCTGATTGTAGATTGAATGTTAACTATAAAGCGGATAGCCCACATGATGTAGATTTTAACTATGATATGTGTATGCATGTATGTATGTATACATGGAATCCAAGTGTCTACTTTATTCAGAAAAGATTATTGTATATTTCTATAGCAAAGCAGGAGTTCTACAGAATCTAATCTATTACTCCTTCAGGACTTTGGTAGTTCTAATTTCAGACTGATCTTTCAGGATTAAAGTTTGTGTTTTGTTACGCAGTTACCAAGGTTTGGAGTTTCCTAAATCTACAGTGGTAAGCAAAAATAATAATAGCTGGCAACGAATCACCCTACGTACATTCATTTTTTCAACCATCCTGTAATTGCATCATTTGGAGAGGGGGTAGTGGGAATGGGAAGAATGTTGATTGACAGCACTATTGACCAAGTATATCCAGACACGGTGAACAATGTGATCATATGTTTATCTTGGCAACAGAACTATTTATTCCCAGCAAACATTTGGAGGTGCAATATGAGGTTGCAAAATGCACACAAATATATTCTTTGAATTTCTCTTACATCTATGGGGGACACACATTTCAACCTCCTACTTAGGCTTTGACAATGGAGAGGGTGATCATGGAAATAAGTCTGACTGGTCTGTTTGAATGGCCGGTGCTTCTTACGCATGCCTGCCTCCCTAATTGACTAAAACTGAAGCACTAAGGCTCACCACCCTCTGGAGAACAGAATGTAATAGATTGCGACAATGATCACCTTAATTTAAATTCTTGGACTTGTGTGCTTTCTAAGCCTAATCTTTTTCAACCCTTACATTATTTCCGTATCTATTTATCCACATTATTTATTTATTTAATCTTCATATCAATCCATTTTTCATTCATTCTTTAAATGATGGATTTCTTTTTTTATACTTAAGTTTTATTTATCTATCAGTGTATTTATTTGTTCATTTATCATCTGAAACTATTTTGTAAATCTGTGTGGGGAACTCCTGATGTTGGTGGAAATTCACTCCACCTACATAGATTGGAAATTCTTCTGTAATTTAGTCTTCAAAAGTTGCCTGGAGCATTGATAGATTAAAGAGCTTCTATGAGGCCACAGAATGAATATCAGTATCAAAGGCAAGACTTAAACTCAGATCTTTCTGTCTTTAATCCTAGCCCTCTAATTCTCATGCAACACTGGACAGTTTAGAGAGGACAAAGAAAAATCAAAGGTTGTTGATGGGAAAACTGAAGTTTTTAAAAGAATTTTAAGAATATTCAAAATCAGAAGACAAGTTCAAATGTTGGTTTTTGGTTGTTATAATCATTTCTCACCCTTTTCCTTTTCACTGAGAACCCTTTGAGCTCAGGACCTTTCCATGTGTTAATCAGAATCAGTCACTTCCGATAGAGCCTGCCCCTCTAAAGAGAGAGATTAGGCTCTTTTACTCAAACTCTCTGCTTCTTTAGACTCTGATTGCAGAGCTACACACAGTCACTTGAAGCTGAGACTTGACTTATGTCTTGGGTTACCCAAAAGGAAGAAGAGAAAAGTGCTCACTATGTGTTCTGGATTGTTACAGGATACCTACTTCCTCTACATACACACACAAAAAAGTGGTTCACAAGGGGACCTTAGTAAACAAATAAAAAACCGTGAAGCAATAACTTATAGCGACCACTATATTCTCTTGGGAAGTTGATATTTGAAACAAAACATTTGGTGAAACCATTGAGTGGCCATTTCATGTTCACCTTGGCTCTGCCAGGTATCATGGCACCAAGGTGTCAATGTATAATTCCTTCCAGCTCTAGGTCTTCTAGCAAGCCAGGTAAAGACTTGGACCAATCTTCCTCCTAGTGGTCTTCATACCTATCAAGAATATAGGGGGCAGCTAGGTTGCGTGGTGAGTAAAGCACTGACCCTGGAGTCAGAAGGACCTGAGTTCCAATCTGACCTCAGACACTTGACACACTTACTAGTTATGTGACATTGGGCAAGTCACTCAACCCCAGTTGCTTTGCCTTCCCCCCTCCATAGAGAATATCATTGTAGAACACTCTTCCTACCACTAGTCACCTCATACTGAGAAACTCATGATTTTCTGACTGCTCAGACTCAAGAGCCTTCCTCTGAAGTTGATAATAATTATTTTGGAATCATTAGTGGTCACCTATGCTCAGGGAAATAACAAAACAGTAGAAGCTACCAGTGACTTGAGGCCCAGACTTAGGCTTAGGTTCACTCAGGTAAGACATGGGATCACCGTGTGTAAGGAGGCTATCATTTCGACCTGCCAGACTAATGAACTATTCATTCCATAGAGAGGATGATGCCTCTTTTTGAACTGTTGCAGTGCCACTTCCCTATCCCCCAATCTACTCTCATGAACTCAGGAGTACAGGGAGAAATTTTATCCCAAAATGCCAATATCTTTAGCATTTAGCCATCTAAGTCAAATTAATCTTCCAAAAGCAGAGGTCTAACTCCAGGGGCTCCCTACCACTTCAAGATCACATACAAAATCCTCTGGAGCTCAAAGCTTGTCATAAACTGATCCACTGGGTTTGCTGTTTCGTGACCTAATGACACTGACCTTTTTTGTTTTACAACACAATCCATGTCCCAGTTCTAAGCATTATCACTGACTGTCCCCCATACTTGAAATTTTCTTCTCATTTCTGCCTTCTTGCTTCCTTGTATCCCTTCGAGTCTGGGCTAAAATTTTACCTTCTACAAGGAGTCTTTCTCAATTTCCTTTATTTCTTTTATTCCCAGGGTTTGGTATAGTGATTGACACACAGTAGATACTCAATAAATGCTTGTTGACCGACACATATTTGCTGAAATTGTCAGCGCAGCTTCATGCACATTCCATAGGATAACTCCTATGAACCCATCTTCACCCATTCCATATGCTCCAAATCAAGCCTGTACCATTATAGAAAGCATGATATTGAACAGGTCACCTGACCTTTGGGATATTACTTTTCTCATGTGTAAATGAGGGAGTTGGACTTATCATCTTCAAAGTTTCTCATGGCATCAAATCACACTAATCACTAATTTACTGAATGGAATAAATTTGAGAAGTTATCTTGTATTACATCATTAGTATGAAGATTAGGAACCTGAGGTCCAAAGAGGTTGAGTGACTAACCCAAGGTCAAAATAGCAGTAAAAGAGTCCAAAATCACATTATGCTTCTGATTTCCATATCACACTCTTGACATATTGAAGTTATATCCCACTAAGACTATCACATCTTTTCTAGAAATACTGATATATAGACATTCCTACTCCATATAGCACTTGTTTAATCAATTTCTTGAGCCAAGATTTGAAACTGTTTTTATTCTTTTATATTTTCACCTTAATAAATTGACCCAAATTTCCATATTATCAAGGACTTTTTGAATCCTCACTTTATTATTCAACCAATTAACCATTCTTCCCATCATTGTATTATCTGAACATTTAATGAGCATGCCCTCTATGCCTTTATCCAGGTCATTGAAAGCAGCAAAGGGGCAAAGGGAAACCTTTGAGATACGACTAGAAACCTCCTACCAAACTGATATTGAACCATTAATGATTAACTTTGGGGTTTTCTCCCATTCAATCAGTTCTAAATTCAGCTCACTGTATATTGTCTTGGGCCAAAACACTGCAAGTTCCTTCAAACTAAACTCGTATGTTAAGGACTTGTGCTCTTCAGGAGAGGTAACTCCCCTCTGGCATTCTTCAGCTTGTCAACGTTCTTCCTAAACTGTGGCACCCCAGAACTCAACACAATACCACATTATGGTCTGAGAAGTGAATAGTCATTCCCTAGTTTCTGCCTTTTTTAATGCATTCTAAGATTCTCCCTGCTTCCCTCCCCCCGCCCCCCCCCCCGTCCCCTTTTTTGGAGATTGTCAAAGGGTTATGTAGAGCAGGGGCTATCGCTTTTCTGTCTGTATTTCAAGGGTGCATAGTAAGCATTTAATAACTGGTCATTTGCTCATTTATTCCTTCATTTATTGACTATATTGTGTGTATCATGAATGTATATTTGGCCCCTGTTCTGCTTAAGGTTCTTTTTCAGTAACTTTGATGAAGTCATAGATGCCATGCTTTCTAAATTTGCAGATGCTGAAGATCTCTAGGGTAGGGAGGAAGATATGTTTTTTGTTTTTTAAAACATAAATTGAATATATAAAAACATCCATCCTGTACAGAATAATAACTGGTATATAATGAAATGACATTTTAAAAGAAGAATAAATGTAAAGTTGTACAGTTGGGCTAAAAAAATCAACTATGCAATTTAGAATTGGAAACTTAATTTAGAAAGAAGTTTTGTTTTTTTAAAAGTATTTTTTAAAAGGAAACTTAATTTAGAAAGAAGTTTTGTTTTTTTAAAAGTATTTAGGGATCTTAATGATTGAAAGGTCAGTATGAACCAGCAGATGATATGACTGACAAAAATAGGCTAATATTTTCTTGGGTTGCCTTAAGAAAATTTATTTTTAAAAGAAGGGAAGGTAGACTTTGCCTTGGTCAGGCTGTTTCTGGAATACTATGTTCAATTTTCCATACCATAGTCTGGTAATGACAACAGTGAATTGTAATATATCTGGGGGTGTTTGCCTTGATGGTACAATTGGAAACAATATGATGAGGATTGGTTGGAAGACCCAGAGAAATACGGAGTGGAATGGACTGCCTTTGAAAGTGGTGGACATCCACCAGGTTTTGTCGGTGATAATATTGAGAAACTTGCTATTCACCAAGTGAGCTCTGAAGCCTCTTCAATTCTTAGGTTCTTCATCTTTTTAGCAATGATGTTTTGTGTTTTAGAATTAAACATGGATTTTCATCATCTATAAGTATTTATTTACTTCATGAAAGACATACAACATGTAGGACCCTGTGCTAGGAGTAGGAGCTATAAAGATTTATGAGACAAAGGAACTGTCCTCTAGTAACTTACATTTTTTTATTCCTATGGCTCATTTATGACCCAGTGTTTCCAGAACATGTGATAAAACTTTCATATATCAGGACTGCATGAGATTTGTGAAGTGGATATTCACATTTTGTTATTTTTTTTTAAAGCATATATAAATCAGTTCACTTTTAAAAATAATGTTTCTAGAAGACACTGGGAGGTTAGGTAAGTATTTACCATGTAAATCCATAAGAATTAATTAAAACTTTTCAATAACTTTTAAAAAAGTTTATTTTATAAATAAATACTTTTTTTGTTAATATGGTTAGAAAAACAGACAGTTGACTTTGTGGTCCAGGGTCAGGGTAAAATCCTTTTGATGGCTTGCTCTATCTTCATACTGTAAACATACTTAGATGGGGGGAAAAGTTGAAGTTTCATTGGCTGGTACCCAAATTCTTGTCTATGCTAAAGGCAATGAAGAATTTCTTACATTGCAAATGAAACTCAGCTTGTGTGTCCTCTTGGATGTTGTTAGAAACAGTGTCGGCTATGGACCAAGGAATGCCACAGACCCTTTACTTTATTGCAAAGTGAAGATTTTCTAATTTTTTGGCTCCAAATGCCAAACAATGATGTTAAGCCATTTTCTAAGTTGATAAGACAATGACACCATACAATTCTCTTGTGATTACAGTCCCTTACCTTACAAGATGACTTTCTCTATGTGCTTAGATGATGATACTGGAGATAATTGAGCCTGTGACAGCTCTATACAACTGTGGATTTTGAAGTCCTTGCTTGGCATGGATTCCATACACATCATTACTCAAAATCTTGTAGCAAACTGTATCATGGTGAAACATCATGCATCAAATAAGTAATTTGGAGGAGACAATCGTTGTTGTCTGAAAAAACTAGTAGATGTTTAAATTTGGAGGACATACACGAATGAACGCTGCCTGTTCCCTCTGCTTGCCAACCCCACACTTTTGTACCACAAATATGAGAGTTTGAAAGTGAAACATGTTCTGTTGAGGAATCTGTGCCTTGGATGGATATCTATACCTATCTCTATCCTTTCAACACTTCTATGATGTAGCTGATTGTTCTACCCATTTATGCAACCAGGATAACTGAAGCATGGATGGAGAGAGTGATGGACTGATTGTTTCAAGGTCATGTGGGGAGTGCAAGGGAAAGACTAGGATAGAATTCACAGTTCTGCAGTCTTATGATTAGATGAGACCTTTATTAAAAGGTGATTATGTTAGCCATTGCTTCTGGCTATCTTTTGTAGAATTTGTTTCTTTTCCTTGGCCATCGTACAGTCTGACTTGGACTCTCTGTTTTAGCTTTTTGTCCTCCTGCTTTTGGGCTGACCTCTCCAAAGTATGTATTTGTGCTGGGAGAACAGCAAGAATTGAAAAATCATGCGACTGGGGCTATCAAGAATCTCAGATATTCAAGGCAAAGTTACATTCATAGAACCATAATATCTTAGAAACTTAAAGCTTGAAGGAATCTTAGACATCACCTAATATAGTCTTTTACCCACATTAAGAATCCTTTCTAATAACAAAAAATAAAAACAGCAGCTTATGTTGGCAAAACACTCTAAGGTATACACGTGCATTTTCTCATTTCATAACGTCCCTGACAGATACTTTTCTAGCTTGCTGTTGAACAGTTATGGTGATGGAGAGCTCACTACTTTACAAGGTAAACCATTTTATTTATGGGAAGAATGAACTGTTATATAATTCTGCTGCAGACTGAGCCAAAATCTGCCTCCCTATAAATTCCACTCTCAATCTTTCTTTTCTCCTCTGACGTCAGGTAGAATAAATTGAATTCCTATTTTACAACATTTATTTTCATATATTTGAGACATCTATAATGTTCCACAATGCTCCTGTTTCTTTCAAAAATTCCTCATATGACATGATTTCAGTCCTCTCATTATCCTGGCTTCTTTTTCCTTTGGGAATTCTCTTTCTCTCTATCTCTGTGCTTTTGTGTCTGTTTGTCTCTCTTAACCATATACAATTATTTTCCCTCCAGAGAATCTTATTTAGGAGTGGCCTCAAATGTCATCTAACATAACTTCTAACTGAAAAAAGATTCCCTTCTATTATGTACATGACCAGTCACCCAGCCTCTGCTCCATGACCTTTTCTTGGTGATATAACCCTACCCTGATGTAATGCAGTCCTTATCTCACAATCTACTTTTCCCCATGGGCAGCTAGGTGGTGCAGTGGATAGAGCACGAGTGCAGGAGTCAGGAGGACCTGAGTTCAAATCTCACCTCAGACACTTGACACTCACTAGCTGTATGACCTTGGGCAAGTCACTTAACCTCAACTGCTTCATCCTGGGTCATCTCTAGTCATCCTGATGAATAATTGATCACTGGATTCAGATGACTCTGGAGGAGAAGTGAGGCTGGTGACCTGCACAGCCCTCCCTCACTCAAAGCAGGGTCAAGTGCAAGTCATGTCATCATTTCTCTGATGGCATGGTCTTCTTTGGCAACGAAGGACGAACATGCACACACATACACACACACTTTCTTCCATACATTTAAAAAAATTAAATGACAACCAATATTTCAGATACTTAAAGGAGTTAATATATCTTCCTACATACTTACTTTGCCATCAGCAGTTTAAAAATAGGAATGATAAAGCTTATTATATGATAATAGCTTTAAGTCTGCAAAACTGTAACCTGTTTTGAGGGACTGACCTCCAGCTCAGTTATATGCCTAGTTGCATCCTTCTTTCAAACTAACCTGTTTTTTTCTTTCATTTGAATTAGAAGAGTATCATGAACTAGTCATAAACACTGTAATTGGAGATGCTCCACTAGCAGTAGAAGTCTTTGCTCGTTAAACTGGGGTTTGGAACTTGTTTCTGTCTTCTTGAATATATTTTTTAAATGTTATACTGTTTGCACAGGACTGGCCCCACATGGTTATTAATGGGAAAATGTTTTATATAAGGAATATTATGTATGTGAGTTAAATTGCATTTGTAAAAGATGAGAATTATATATGGAAATTATTAGAATCAAGAATTCTGTGAATGCATTTATAGAGATTGTAGTTATTATTTTATATTTACCAACCTTCTCGACTAAAATTCTCCTCTAATGCCTCATCATAGTGTGTAGGTAAGCCTAGGCTCTCCAAGTTTATACCAATGGATTTTGACAGATTTATAATACCTGAAAGATCTGTAAGTTGGATAAGAAAATGAACTTTGTGTTATTCATCAGAGGAGTAATGTAGCTGTGTTCAGAGAGGCTTACTTCCCCAGAGTTGATTACCAGAAGTCATTTCATCTATCTATCTATCTATCTATCTATCTCCCTCCCTCCCTCCCTATAAGTCTGTCTGTATTTTTCTTTCTTTCTTTTTCTCCCTCCCTCCCGTTCTTACTTCCTTCTTTCATTCCTTCTTTCTTTTCTTTCTCTCTCTCCCCCTCTCTCTTTCTCTCTCTCTCTCCCTGTCTCTGTCTGTCTGTCTATTTATCTACTCAAAAAACCATCTCCCAAGGCATAGATGAGTTGTAATGTAGATGCATAGAGGAAATATCTTCATGGAAGAAAATTTAAATCCTGAAACACTGACATCTGGAATGTTTATAAAATTACTTTCACCCAAAGTCCTTTTGATTTGATTTCAGTGTGAGAATGAAACCGTAGTATAAACTGGAGAAATAAAATAATCAATGCTTGTAGATAATCAAAGTTCTTTTTTTATTATTAGTTTATTTGTTTTCAGTTTTCAACAATCACTTCCATATGTTTTAAATTTTCTCCTCCTTCCTCCCCAAGATGGCATGGAATCTTAGATGGGTTCTACACATTAGTTCTTCTTAAACACATTTTCACATTAGTCATGTTGCATAGAAGAATTAAAATGAATGGGAGAGATCATGAGAAAAACCCAAACAAAACAAAACCTAACAAAAGAGAAAATAGTCTGCTTTATTCTGCATTCTGATTCTAGCGTTTTTTCTCTGGATGTGGATGGCATTTTGCATCAAGAGTTCTTTGGAAATGTTTTAGTTTCTTGCATTGCTGTGAAGTGCTAAGTCTATCAGAAACAGTCTTCACACACTGTGGCTGTTACTATGCATAATGTTCTCCTGCTTCAGCTCATTTCATTCAGCGTTAATTCATATAAGTCTTTCTAGGTTTTCTGAAACCCAGCTAGTTGCCATTTCTTATAACACAACAGTATTCCATTACATTCATGTATCACAACTTGTTTTGCCATTTCCCAATTGATGGACATTCCCTCTATTTCCAGTTTCTTGGCCAGTACCTAAAGAGCTGATGTAAATATTTTTGTAAATGTGGGTCCTTTTTCCATTTTTATGATCTCTTTAGGATAGGTCCTAGAAGTGGTATTGCTGGGTCAAAAGTTAGGTACATTTTTGTAGCCCTTTGTTCCAAATAGTTCCAAATTGCTCTCCAGAATGGTTGGATCAGCTCACAGCTCCACCAACAATAAACTAGTGTTTCAACTCTCCCACATCTTCTCCAGAATTTATCATCTTCCTGTTTTGTCATGTTAGTCAATCTGATAGGATGGTGCTGTGGATTGTTTTGATTGGCATTTTTCTAATCAATAGTGATTTAAAGAATTTTTTCATATGACTATAGATAGCTTTAATTTCTTCCTCTGTCTATAGATAGCTTTAATTTCTTCCTCTGAAAACTGCCAATTCATATCCTTTGACCATTTGTCAACTGGGGAATGACTTGTATTCTTGTAAATATGACTCACTTCTCTATAGATTTTAGAAATGAAGTCTTTATCACAGGCACTAGTTGTAAAAGTTCTTTCCCAGTTTTCTGCTTCTCTCCTAATCTTAGTTGCATTGGGTTTGTTTGTGTAAAAACTTTTCAATTTGATGTAATCAAAATTATCCATTTTGCATTTCTTCATGTTCTCTATCTCTTGTTTAGTCATGAATTTCTCCGTTCTCCATAAATCTAACAAATAAAGTATTCCTTGCTCCCATAATTTGTTTATGGTATCAGTCTTTATACCTAGATTATGTACCCATCTAAACTTCAATCTGATGTACAGTGTCAGGCATTGATCTATGCCCAGTTTTCACCTCACTGTTATCCAGTTTTCCCAGAAGTTTTTGTTATACAGTGAGTTCTTATCCCAGAAGATGTGGTTCTTGAGTTTATCAAACAGTAGACTGCTATATTCATTCACTCCTGTGTCTTGAGTACCTAACCTATTCCTCTGATCTACCCTTCTATTTCTTAGCCAGTATCAATTGGCTTTGATGATTTCTGCTTTATAATACAATTTAAGATCTGGTATGGCTAGATCACCTTCCCTAGCATAACTTTTCATTAATCCCCTTTGTATCCTGGACCTTCTGTTCTTCCAGATGAATTTTTATATTATTTTTTCTAGCTCTAGAAAATAATTTTCTGATAGTTTGGTATGGTACTGAATAAGTAAATTAATTTTGGTGGAATTGTCATTTTTATTATATTACCTTGGTTTACCTACAAACAACTGAAGTTTTTCCAATTGCTTAGATCTGACTTTATTTCTGCAAAAAGTGTTTTGTAATTTTGTTCATATAGTCCCTGAGTATGTTTTGGCAGGTAGACTCCCAAATATTTTACAGTGTCTACCATAACTTTAAATGCTATTTCTCTATCTCTTGTTGTTGGGGTTTGTTAGTAATATATAGAAATTCAGATGACTTAGGTGGATTTTTTTTGTATCCTGCAACTTTGCCAAAGTTGTTAATTATTTCAAGTAGCTTTTTCTTGATTCTCTAGGATTCTCTAAAGAGTATAATATCATCATATCATCTGCAAAGAGTGATAACTTAGTTTCTTCTTTGCCTATTCTAACTCTTTCAATTTCTCTTTTTTCTCTTACTGCTAAAGCTAACATTTCTAATACCATGAATTGAGTAACAGTGGTGATAACAGACATCCTTTTTTCAGCCCTGATCTTATTGGAAATACATCTAGCATATCCCCATTACATATGATGCTTGATGATAGCTTTAGATGGATACTACTTATTACTTTAAGGAAGGCTCCACTTATTCCTGTGCTCTCCAGTATTTTCAATAGGAATGAGTGTTGTATTTTGTTAAAAGCTTTTTCTGCATCTATTGAGATAATCATATGATTTCTTTTAGTTTTGCTGTTGATATGATCAATAATGTTAATAGTTTTCCTGACATTGAACCAGTCCTTCATTCCTGGTATGACTCCTACCTGATTATAGTGTATTATGCTCATGATAAGTTGCTGTAATCTTTTGCTAGTATCTTATTTAAAACTTTTGCATCTATATTCATTAGGAAAATTAATCTATAATTTTCTTTCTCTGTTTTGGCTCTTCCTGTTTAGCTATCAGAACCATATTTGTATCATAAAGAGAATTTGTTAGGACTCCTTTTTTTTTTCCAGTTTTCCCAAATAGTCTATATATTATGGAATTAACTGCTCTTTTAATGTTTGATAGAATTTGCTTGAAAATCCATTCGGCCCTGGAGATTTTTTCCGAGGTGGTTCGTGGATGCCTTTTTCAATTTCTTTTTCTGAGATGTGTTTAGTATTGTGCTTCCTCTGCCATTAATCTGGGTAATTTATATTTTTAAAATATTCATCTATTGCACTTAGATTGTCAAATTTATGGGCATATAGCTGGGCAAAGTAATTTTTGGTTATTCTAAAAATTTCTTCTTCATTGGAGGTAAGTTCACCCTTTTAATTTTTGATATTGGTAATTTGGTTTTCTTCCTTCTTTTTTTAAATCAAGTTGACCAAAGGCTTATCAATTTTATGGTTTTTTTCATAAAACCAACTCAGTTTTATTTATTAATTCAATAGTTCCTTAATTTCAATTCTATTACTCTCTCCTTTGGTTTTCAGTATTTCGAATTTGGTATTTAATTGAGGATTTTCAATTTGTTCTTTTCTAGCTTTTTCCATTCAGTTCATTGATCTCCTCTTTTTCTATTTTAGTCATTTAAGCATTCAGTGATATAAAACTTCCCCAACAACTGCTTTCCCATAAATTTTGGTAGGTTGTCTCATCATTGTCATTCTCTTGAATGAAGTTATTTATTGTGTCTATGATTTGTTGTTTGACTCACTTATTCTTTAGTTTGCAATTAATTTTTGGTCTATCTTTCCATGGCCTTTTATTGCATATAATTTTTATTGCATCATGATCTGAAAAGGATGCACTGACTATCTCTGCCTTTCTGCACTGGATTGTGAGGTTTTCATGCCCTAGTACATGGTCAGTTTTTGTGTATGTGCCATGTACCACTGAGGAAAAGGTATATTCCTTTCTAATGTCATTCAATTTTCTCCAGAGTCTATCATATCTACCTTATCCAGAATTCTATTCACCTCCTTAAGTTCTTTCTTGTTTATTTTGAGGCAAGTTTTATCAAATCTAGTGAGTCCCCCACTAGTATAGCTCTGCTGTCTATATCTTCCTGTAATTACCTTAACTTCTCCTCTGAGAATTTGGATGCTATACCACTTAATGAAAATATGTTTATATAATGATATTGCTTCATTGTCTATGGTGTGTTTTAGCAGGATATAGCTTTCTTCCTTATCTCTTTTGATTAGATCAATTTTTGCTTTTGCTTTGTCTAAGATTAAGATTGCCAGCCCTGCTTTTTTTGAATCAGCTGAAGCATAAAATATTCTACTCCAACCTTTTACCTTTACCCTGTGTATATACCCCTGTTTCAAATGTGTTTCTTGTAAACAACCTATTGTACAATTATGGTTTTTAATCCATTCTGCTATTTGCCTCTGTATTATGGGAGAGTTCATCCCATTCACACGCATAGTTATGATTAGTATCTTTGTCTTTCTCTCCATCCTATCCCCCCCATTTATGCTTTTGTTTCTCCCTTCTCCCTTCCCCTCCTCAAAAGAGTTTTGTTTTAGATCACTGCTTCCTTCAATCTTCCCTTCTATCAGCCTCCTCCCTTTTATTTCTGCTTTCTCTTATTACTTCCTTCCTTTTAACCACTGCTCTTCCTTTTTCTTTCCACTTTCCCCTCCTAAAACCTGTAGGGCAAGTTAGAGTTCCATACTTAACTATATATGTTATTCCTACTTTGAATCAAATCCAATGAGAGTAAAGCTCAAATAATGCTCATCTCTCTCCCCTCTTTTCCTCTATTACAGTATGTTTTTGTTCCTCTTCTTGTGATGTAGTTTACCTTTTTCTGCCTCCTCCTTTTCTCTTCTCCTGCTATAATCCCTTTGCACCCTTTAATTACATTTTTTTATCAAGTCAGTTAATTTATACCCACTCCCTCTATCTATGTATATTTCTTTTAAATGTCATAATAAATATATAGTTCTCAAGATGAACAAATATCATCTTCCCAAACAATTTGCCCATATTGGAATAACAAGTTTTTTTTCTTTTTTTTTCCCTGTTTGCCTTTTTATGTCTCTCTTGAGACTTTTCTTGAAGATCAAATTTTCTATTGAGCTCTGGTCTTTTCATCAGGAAGGTCTGGAAGTCCCTTATTCCCTTGAATGTCCATCTCCTTGCCTGAAAGATTATGCTTAGTTTTGCTGAGTAATTTTTCTTTGGTTGTAATCCAATCTCCTTTGTCTTACAGAATGTCATATTCCAATCCCTCCAATCTTTTAATGTAGAAGCTGCAAGGTACCATGTGATCCTGACTGTAGTTCCTCAATATTTGAATTGTTTCTTTCTGGCCGACTGCCATATATTCTCCTTAACTTGATCATTTTGGAATTTGGCAGTACTATTCCTTGGTGTTTTCAATTTGGGTTCTCTTTCAGGAGGTTTTTGGTGGATTCTTTTGATGACTCTTTTGCCCTCTGACTGTAGGACCTCAGGGAAGTTTTCCTTGATGATTTCTTGGAAGATTTTGTCCAGGCTATTTTTTTTCATCATGGTTTTCTGGTGGACCAATAATTCTTAGGTCTTTCTCTCCTGGATCTATTTTCCAGGTCAGTTCTTTTTTCAGTGAAATATTTCACATTTTCTTCTACTTTTTCACTCTTTATATTTTGTTTGACTGGTTCTTGATGTCATTAGCTTCTACTTGCCCAGTTCAAATTTTGTATAGATTCTTTTCTTTAGTTAACTTTTGTACTTCCTTTTCCATTTGTCCATTTTTCCCATTTAGGTTTTGTGATTTCTTATCCATTTAGTCAATTTTACTTTTTATGGAGTTGCTCTCTTCAGTAACTTCTTTTTTTTCATTTTGTCAATTCTTTTTTTAAAATCATTGGACGCTTTTTCTTCTACCTCCGTAATTTGACTTTTAAAATCCTTCTTGAGCTCTTCAAAGAATGTTTTTTTGGACTTGAGACCAGTTCATATATCCTTTTTGAGGTTTCAGATGTGGGTATATTGTCATTGCTGTCCTCCTCTGAATTTGTATTTTGGTCTTCTCTGTCCCCATAGTAAGAGTCCATGGTCTTTGCTTTTCTGATTTGCTTCTTGCCAATGGTGGTTTCCTTTCTCCTCATTTTTAAGGTAAAACCCTATTTTTAGGGCACAAAACTTGAGGTCTGGTTATGGATTTTGTGTCTTGTGGCCTCTGGTTCTTTCAGCTAGAAGCTAGAATGCTGCAGCTTACCTGATGCTGAGCTGGCTGGTGTGTGCAAAGGCTGAGGCCAAGTGAAGTCTTTCTAAGTTTCCTCAGGGTTACACTGAAGCTCACTGTGTGGTCTAGTTGCTGGAGTTCTCCACCTTCCCTACATCTGAACTATAGTACAGGCAGGGTTAGTTGTTGGTGAACCCCTGTTTGTGCTGGTGTTTGCCCAATTCTCCTGGCTGTTCTAAGGCACTGCTGGGGTCCTGGTGTTGGCACTTATGGATTTCACCCCCCTGGGGCTCAAGATCTCTTCCTGGTCCTCTGAAGAGGAACTTTCTGTGACACCTCATGTTCTGCACTGGTTTCCTTCAACCACAGCAAGAGGGATTCTTCTCTATGATCTCCCCAGACTCCTGAGCTGAGGGACAACTGTTCCCCTTCTGCTGATTTTTCAGTATTCCAGGATTGTTCCTCAGGAAATATTTTCTGGCTTTTTGGAGGTCAGCAAGGGGAAGGTGAGAACACTTATTTACTCTGTTATCTTGGCTCCTGGAAGTTCAGGTAGGTGACTTTCAAATATTTAATCTGTGGACTGATAGTCTCAGGAGGGATTGCTGCTCTTACCTTGGGCCCTGCACTTTCACTCAGTTCTGCTGAACTGCCATTCTGTGCTGATATGTTTGAGAATCTGCACTGCGACTTCTGCTTCAATCAGCCTGGGCCATTCCTGCTCCACTATGGCAGAGTCTATGCTGAAGCAGCCTGTGCACTTTGCACTCCCATAACTCTGTGTAAGAGATCTTTCTTGTTGACCTTCTGGGCTGGCCTGGCCTGGAAATCTGCCACACTCTCTCTCTTAGTGGATTCCGACAGTCTGAAATTTGTTCAAATTCAGTTTTTAGAGGTATTTGAAGGAATTTGTGGGAGAGCTAAGGTTTGTTCCTGCTTTTACTGCACCATCTTGCCTCCACCCCCTCACCTGTCAGAAAGTTCTTTAAGTACAATGGACTACAATGTAACTACAAAGCTATGTTTTCTTTTGACCATCGTTGACCATTTTTGACCAGGTTTGACATTTTTGTTTTCAATGACTATATTGAAAAGATGAAAGATGATTTACTATGCGTGGAATGTTAGTTTTTGGCATTTTTTAGAAACCAGAAGAGGCGAGGCAAAACATACACAATATATACTTAATTTTCAGAGACAGTCAAGTGAAGTTAATTCCTGATGACTTTTTCATTTATGTCTAAGTCTGTGAAATTGCCTTATATGAAAGATAAGATTATGCCACATCCATATAATGTAAATAGTAGTGAAGGATGGAAGCTTCTCCTAAGTGTTCAGACAAAAATACAAATGTGAATGTTCAGGTCCTTGAAACTACTCTGTATGGGTCATTTCATTAGAAACAAATTTTTGTTGTCATTACTGTTTATTTGTTTGTTTGTACTGGATAATGTAGAGAATTTGGGCAGGGTAAAATTAAAAAAAAAAAGAATTCAATTTCAACAAGTGGACTATAGGATAAATGGGTTCTTTTCATGAGACTACCGTCAGTATGGCTGCTTTCATTACAGAAAAATGGAACATATTTGTGCATTCTGAACCTGAATAATTCTTGTCAACTTTTTCTGTCAGTTCTCCAAAGATGATCCCTCCAATCTGCTGGACATCATTTGTTTGATTCTTTTAGTATTTCAAAAATACCAACACAGCAGCCAAATATTAATGTTGCCTTCATTTTTGTTAAACTATATTTTTTCAATTATTGAAAATTTATTTTTGTCCCTTCCTTCCCTTATTTTTTTTTAAAAATCCTCATATCATTTCATTGTAGTCAAACAAAAGAAATTCCTATGTTGTCTATATAAAAAAAGTGTTTCTCATACTATATATTAGCCTAAGAAAAAGGTAACCTTCTGTTACAAATGACAGTGTTCTTCAATATTAGTCCTTTGGAATCATTGTTGGTCAGTATATTTGGGCAGAGTTCTTGAATCTTTAGTGCTAAATGATCTGACCAGTTCTGTTTCTACTCTAATGGAGCAGGTTTAGAGTTCAAAATTCTTAGAATTCATCTAGTCCAACTGTCCCATTTTTCAGATGAGAAAACCGAGCCACAGATACATAAAGACACTAGACCAGGTTGTACAGGTAGTAAATGGAAGAACTACAATTCAAATACATCTTCTGTCACTAGACATTCTGTCTGGTGTAGAATATGAAAGCAATGTCTTTTATGCTACCCCTCGTGTATTGGCAACATTTGTTCTACACTTCAACATCGGCAGTGTGCTGTGGACTACATATGCCCATTGGGTCCCTTGTAGTGAAATGGTAAATGTATGAAATGTAAAACTAATTTATATTGTAGACCCCACTCTTCCACAAATCACATTAGAATGGTTCCAGAATTATGCATAGAAATGAATCTTTTTTATTTAGTAGATGAAAAATTCAAAATCCAGAGTGATTAAGTAATTTATAGACGGTACGCATCAAATTAGTGGCAAAGCCAAGATTTAAGTCCAAATCACCTAGTTTTTAGTCTAGTTCTCTTCCCTTTCCCTTTTAGAATTCCTCATAAGAGCATTTTTTTCATTGTGGGTAATTAACAACATCCTTTCTTGACTCAACAAGACTTTTAATTTTCAAAAACTAGACCAGCCAGTCACACTCCTACCTTGATATTCTCTTTGCAACAATAACAACAACAAAATCCAATAATTTAGCCCTTTGCACTTCAAGTTTACTCCTTGTGAATATCACATATTTAATAGTGATAGTTTTGTAAACTGTCATTAGAATCTATTTGAAAACAAAAGCAAGAATTATAATGAAAGTAAATCTGTGCCAGTGAAATGACTGACCATTATCAGTTACAGAATAATGCCCCATTTCTTTGTCCTGAAGAAAGAGGAGAGGTTTTTTTTTAGGATGGTTTTGTAAATGAATACAGAAGCTTATATGTACATATGTATACATGTATATTTTTTTGTTTGTTTGCTTTAAATTGTAATTTGACAGGAACCTCAGAATGTTTCAATTCAACATCCTTCCTTTATGGATGAGGTAACTAGGGTGCAGAAAAATGACTTTCCCAGGCTCACATAGCCATTAATGGGGAGAACCAGGGTTAAACCAAAACTTTACTCAGGATGTTATGATAAAGGTGGAGTACACTAACAGTATCACTTTATTCATTAAGACCAGTACTGCTTTTTCATGTTGTCTAACCTCCCTGATGGCTTAGTTTTTTGTCTTTAGATCACTAATGTTTAGTTCACTGCCCTGTACCTAGGTAATTATGTGCTTATTGGATTTGTTGAAGATTATATTAACTATTCCAGCTGCTATCTATCACTTTTGGTTCAATCTGAGTCTGTAACCTACTAAAATCCACCTTATCTTTTTTTTAAGTGAATTGCAGTTTTCCTTTCTTCAGATTCCTTTCTAGTTCTTCTGAAGTTCTAGTTCTTGTAAAACTGACTTTTTATACCCAAGAATTAACCCTATTAATTTCATCCTATTAGAGTCACATCAGTGTTGACTGATAATCAGTGTGTTCAGTACTGCATCCAAAATGTTATATCTGCAAATTTAATAAGCATACCCTACCATGTAACTTTTATACAACTCATTGCTAAAAATGTATAAGCAGAAAACAAAAAACAGATAATTGAGTCATTTCTTTGGATACCTCTTTTCAAGTTTACATTGACCATTGATAAGAAAGTTGACACTGGCATCCAGGTTAGAATGTAAGGTCTTCAACAGAAAAGATTATTTAATTTTTTTTGGATTTGTGTCCTCAACATTAACACAAGTGCCTGACCCTTAGTAGGCACTTGCTAAACATTTGCTTATTGATATTAATTAACTGGCTATTTAAATTCATTTGAGTTTGGTCATTCAACTAGTTTTAAATCTATTTTCAGAAGCATCTGGTTGGCTCAGTAGATAGAAGGAGTAATGAAGACTTGAGTTCAAATTCAGCCTCAGGTACTCACTAATTGAATGATCCTAGAGAAGTCACTTAACTTCTGTTTGCCTTAATCCTCTAGAGAAGAAAATGACAAACTACTCCAGTGTCTTTGCCAAGAAAATCTCAAATAGGATCATAATGAGCAGGAGGCAACTGAATGACTAAATAAAATCTACTTTACTATATATTCCATATTTCTTTATCATCTCCATCAGGACACTACAGAGATTTTGGTGAATTAAGAGAGTTTAGAACTGATACTGATGAACTTCGCATCATGTTAAGAAATTCTACTTAGCTGTATTCAGATACAAATTCCAAGGCCAGTGTGCTGAGGGGTTATAAGAAGGTATTGTCTATCAACTACACAAAGATTTGAACTACTTTGGTGAAGAGTATAGGCATCCACATTTTAAACTGGTGGTCCACTGCTGGAACTCTTTAAAACTTTGAAAAAGAGAGTGAATACATCACCAGATGGCTTTGTGTTCTGAGTCAACAAAGTCTGATTTTTTTTTTAAAAGTTTGGCAGGTAAAAAGGGAAGTGTGTTTAAAATCAGAAAGACTACCATCCCCAATGCACAGGTGAATAGGATCCAGTATTGTTAGCTGGGTGCTAGTGATGCCCTGCATAACAAGTACAAAGAGAGACCTGGAAGGGCCAGATTTCTTTATATGAGACTTAAAAGACTAAACAAGCTCATAGTGATGAATAAACCATTAAACTAAGATTATTGTCTTTTTTTAAGTCAAATCTTTCACACTTCTCTTTTGAAAATTTGTGACATCAACTCTTATTTTTTTAAGAAGGGATCCCACCCAACTAAAGAAAGTATACTCATTTCCAGGAAAGTCCTAAGTAGCCAGAGAATAGTTTAACCTGGCAAGAATGTCTGAAAAATTATTTCATTTGGGGGAGGTTTTCTTGGGACACAAAATTCTGTTGAGATTTCTTTGCAAACAGCCTGCAGGTGTTTAATATGGAGCATTCAATAAGGTGCAGGATTTTAGCAAACTGAGAACTTCCAAGGATAGTGTCATCAACTTTAGCAAATCAGTTTCAATATGGTATATTATTCTAATCTACCCAAAGAGACAGAGCAGCACAGAAGGAAGAACATGGATCATAATCCTGAGATCCAATGCTAACCTTGAATTTGACAAATTTTGTGATTCTTGGCAATATGTCTCAGTTTCTCTGTTTATAAAATAAGGAAAACAATACTTGTACTTCTACTTCCTAAGGTTAATATGAGATCAGTAGCATCTCCTGACAGCTTTGGCATTTATGGGTCATGTTTGGCTGACTGTTTTGAAAATTGTTAATTGGTTGTTGTTGATTTCATACATTGCTCTAAAAATCTTATAATTACTTAGTGTTTCATACCCAATTAAATGATTCTTAGAAGTGTATTGAGAATATTCTATGCCAATGGAACAAAGACACCTCCAGGCTGTGTAGAGCTATGTTAATTTTCACAGATTCAAAGACCTTTTAATTACTTTTCAATTTGAAGCATAGCTGAGATCATATGTAGATAGCATTGAAGTTAGAGGAAGAAAGATACTGTAAAAGTATTTGCAAAAGAGCAGTCCAGCTCTTTCTCAGAGGATTTCTAGAATTCATAGAAAGGTTGCCCAGACCATATAGCATCATTCTGGCAGTAGACAACTATAATTGCGACTATTATTAATATCAGTATCCTTATCATCATCTTATTCAGTTTTAGAATGTTTATTTTTTTTACAATTAAGAATATACTTAAAATGTCTTCAATATACCCATTTCCTTTCAAATTCACAGGTGCCAAGATTAATTATCATTCTAAATTTTAAGATGAATAAGTGAAAGTTCTCCTCTGATAGCTCCATTTTTTTTTCATGGATTTATTGTAACATTGGGTTTTGGAAAGCTATCATAGCGGAGCACTAGCATGGGAAGTTCATAGAAAACCCAAAGAAAAAAACCCAAAATTTTGATTAGGGGCCCAGAGAAAAGCTGTCATCTGAAGCTGTACCAAAAAATTCATCAGAAGAAGGCTGGATAATCAGATACTGAGATTTTTTTTTTCTGCTCCAGTAACTCCTGAAACTGTGGAATGGGGTATGAAGGTATGATAAATATTGGTGGAGGGAGTGCTCATACTAATGAAATCATTGGAATCAAATATTCTGACTCTCCTATAATAAGGGTTTAGATTTCTAGAATAATAGTATAGCCATCCCAGGTCTTTACTATCTCTGTCCTATTGAATTGGCCTCCTAATTAATCTTCCTATCTCCAGTCTCTTCCCTGTCCATTTTTCTCACAGTTGTTATGCTGCTAGTCTTAAAACACAAGTCCGGCCATGTTGCTCCCTTACACAATAATCAAACAGAAAATTAAGAGTAACAAGTTTTGTTTTTCTTTTTTGGGGGGGTTGGTGAGGTCAGGAAAAGATGAAATATTCAGGCTTCGATGATCTGAATTTAAGATACAAACCAAAATCCATGTGAAGATATAGTATAAATATTAGGACGTTCAAAAGCCAGATTATAAAGAGATGATGAGGGAATGGGTTTTCTCATCTGTTTTCTTTTGGACTCCTTTTTCTGTCAGTCTCCTTATTCTTCTTCTTGTTGTCAGCATGTGTAGAGGAAGTAACTCTTGACCATCATTCAAATTTACTATTCCTAATATGCTGTGAAGCCTGTGAAACCAGATAAATATATTGGTTAGAATTGTTTCTAGAGTATGAGTAAATAGGACCCAAGGGACTCTCCTGAGAATAAAGCCCATTAGCTTCACCCTGTTCATTTTGTGGTCTCTGTTTTTGCAGTTAAGTGATCGTATTTGTTCATTTTCTAGTTTAGGGCTATTCTCTGGATAGCTGAGGTTTCCAGGGACATGACCTCTGGTAAGGGAGATGTAACTCAGTACTTAACTATCATTAATTTGAATGTTTCATCTATTGATGACTTGGGTATTTGATATTTACTGCATTATTTTAATAGCTGCTCTGGTTTTCTGGAAGATCATCATTAGTTCAAATAGTATTGACAACTTGTCTGTTCCCAGGCAGCATGGTACAGTTGGTCAGTATATTTGGAGACTGAGGACAGATTAAAATTCCATGTCCTATGCTTACTAACTACTTGACTCTCAGTCTTTGAGTCTTAGTTTCCTCATCTTAAACTTCCCTCAAAAAAAATCAACTTCATAGCATTTCCTTGAGTTAAGTACTTTGTAAACTACTATTGAAATGTGAGTTGTTGGGTTGTAATCCTCCATCTATCAATGACTTGCCATGTTATCTTGGCCAAATCATTTAAGTGAGTCAAAACTTAGTCTCGTTTTCTGTAAAATGATGGCTAGGTGGCATGGTGAATATTGACCGCTAGGTCTGGAGGCAGGAAGACTCATTTTCCTGAGTTCTAATCCGACCTTAGACAGTTATTAGCTGTATGACCCTGGACAAGTCACTTAACTCTGTTTTCCTCCATTTTTTCATCTGTGAAATGAGTTGGAGAAGGAAATGGCAAACCATGCCAGTATCTTTACCAAAAAAAAACCCCAAATGGGGTTATGAGGAGTTGAATACAACTGAAAACAACTGAACAACAAAAAAATAGAGACAAAAGTCTAAAGGTTGTAGAATCACAGTTTTAAAGCTGGAAAGGACCTTAGAGATTTTGTTGCCAAAAAGCAAAAACAAAAACAAACACTCTTCATTTTAGAGATCTGAGTACTAAACCCTTGAGATAGTAAATGATTTTTTTTCCCAGTGTCATACATGCAATAAATATCAGAGGCAGAACTTTAACCTATGTTCTCCAAAGCCAAAACCAACTCTTTCCACTATACTATTTTCTTGCTTCTAATATTTTTTGTGATTTGGGGACTGTTCTTTCTCTATCACTTGAGCTCTAATTTTAGTTCTGCCACTTTGTACCTTTGGACAAACTGCGTAACATTTCTGGGCCTTAGTTTCCTCATCTAAAATGATTTTAATTAAGGTGATCTTTAAGGTTGCTTCCTTTTCTAAACATTTGTGATTCTATAATGATATTGAATGCTTAGTAACTTGCCCATAGAAAGTACTTAATATGTGGTTAGTGAATTGAATGGCAGTCTGCCAAATGAATATTTCTTTAAAAAAATGTACTAATTTATGGTAAGATCCTGAAATATGTTGTCTAAAAATAATGCCTCAAAAATCTTCTCCCTTTGGGATGTGAAGAAGTTTTATCTCTGTTGGAAATTCTGCTTCAAAAATTTCTTCCTTGATACAGATAGCAATTCCTTTGCTACTTACGGTGTTAGAGAATTGACTAAGGAACTGAGGGGTTAAATAACTTTCTCTATGGTCTCACAGATGGCATATTATACAGTTATGAAATGAATTTAGGTCTTTCTGACTTCAACATCTATCCTTACAAAGCTGGACTTGAATTCAGGTATATTGGTGTTCAAATTCCACCTCATCAACTTAGAAATTATATGGTCTTGGATGAGTCATTTGAGACATCCCTTGACTCAGAGCCTCAATTTTCTTGTCTGTGAAAAGGGAAGTTAGAGTAAATTACCTCTAAAATCTCTTTCAGCTCCAAATCTTTGAACTTAGGAGGTTCTAAACTTGCCCCTTGCCTTTGGTAATAAATTAAAGATGGGTTCAGTTGGTTGATCATCCCATTACGTTCTCTTTGGGTTAGAATTGTTGGAGCAACAGCAATACAATTTCATCTCTTAACCTTGAAAAGATATGCTAGATGGATAAAATGTTTCTTAAAAGCCAGGCTGTATCTTTGATACAGAATGTCAGTGTGCAAGAAGAGAACTCCCTTTCTTTCTTCAGCCTCCATGGTACATCCAGTCAATCACCTATCACTACCCAAGGAGTGTGCCAAAGGAAAGCTGAAAGAGAAAATAAAGGAACAGAAAAAAAGCAAAGCAGAAAATACAAAACAAGGGAGTCATTTTTCTCTGTGACCTTGGAACTAGCAGGCAATTGATAAGGTTGGATCAAACAAATAGAACCATGATAGCTATTGGTGGCATCTACGCTGCTCAATCCACTGAGTCACTCAATTAGCAATGTAGCCATTTAAGGAGAGGCCAATCTCCTTGGGTAGAATGTAATTGGAATTTCTCTCTAAAGAGGTCCAAGAAGAAAGCTGGAGAGCATCATTCTCCAGGAATGATTGCCCTGGTGAAAGAGCTCTAAGCACACTTTGAAGAGGCTGTGAATATGTTGTTATTTGTTCCATAATACAACCTAAAGCCCCACAGCTACTGAGAAGGGCACCAAATGGATTTCCAGCTGTATAATCTCATCTGTTAGCATATTTTTTCCATGCTGATGCTACTGAAATAGGAAGGATTATTCAGAGCAGAGGCCCCATGTTGATATGGTATGGTTTGGAATCAGTGTTGCTTCTTCTTAGTTAAGGGTGGGACTTTGAACCAATTAATTCTCATAGGCTTCTGTTGCCTCATCTACTGCAAATCAGTAAATATTTGATAAGTGTCCACCATGTATTGGGCACGATACTAGTTTCTAAGTATAAGAAAATCAATTAATCAACTGACAGGCATTTGCTAGTGTTTACTATGTACCAGGCTAAGCAGTGGAGAGACAAAGAAAGTAAAAAAAAAAAATTAGTCCCTGCCCTCAAAGACTTTATATTCTAAGTAGGGACACAGCATATAAATAAAAACATAAATACATGATACATATAGAATGTACAGAAGATAAACTTAGGTGAGATTTTAAAAAAACTAGATAGTCCTTTCTCTTTAAGAGCTCTATGATCTAGGAGGTGGATGAATCTTATAAATAAATAACACAAGTGTAGAACTGAGGTAATGCAGTCAAGTTCAATTCATTTTCACCTAGCACCTTTTACAACGTACACTAGAGGTGCTATGATTGTTAAGTATCTCCACTGCTGGGAAGAGTTGTGATTAGCTCCCTAATTCGCTTTCCTAGGCAATGCCTGTGATTTTGGACGCCCATGTTATAATTCTTTCTAGTCTTTGAACACTTCTTTGAACACTTTTCTTTACTGTTTCCTCTGTCTAACTTTTAGCTAACATGCTTAGAAATCAATTTAGTTTTTTTTTCTATCCTGATGTCCAAACCAGGTTAAAAATCCACCATGGATCTTTCAAAAATGAAAAAAATGAGTGGAACTGGTCTAGAAACTGGAGAGGATTAAAAAAGTAGTGACTTTTTGTCCAGATCTTCTCTCGTCCCCATGACCTCACCCATGAATCCCCTTCTATGTCTTTCTCATTACATTTTCCCCCCTTCATTCCAATCTAACTTCAGACTAACTTTGCATCCTTATTTCATGTCTCCCCTTCATATTCATTGACTATTATTTCTTGCAATTCATCATGTTACCTCTCACCAGGACTATGCTCGAAAATGTTTAACAAATAGTTCGAGGTGGGGGTAGGGAGATATATGCATCATACACTACTACATTTAATGTGTCCTATTAACATTTTATCCATCACTTTAAGTCAAAACAATCAACAAAAATATTAATCTAGCCATTATTTGTAATTTGTCAATTTTCAAGGTGTAAATGTTCACAATAAATATAAAAATTGGCTCTCATAAACTGATTGGAACTGGCTTCTGTATACCCCTAGCTCCCAAACAGAAGCTTGGAATGCATTCCCTCCTATTAACTGCCCTAATAAAGATAAAAGTTATTAGGAGTTATGTGTATGTAGCACCAGTGAGATATTCATAGCACCTTTGGTAGCTATGAATACACCAGCAGAGTTTGGAACTGCAAAATGTAACAGACTCTCCACATGGAAGACAGAACCAAAACATTTATTCAGACACCAGAAAGCCGAATCTCAACACCAGAAAACCAAATCCATTATAGCAACAAAGAAATCCATCAAAGGAACCAAGAAGTCTATATGCATTATCAAGCCTTCCCACCAACAGGCTACCCTAAGCAAGCCTGCCTTCTCTGTCCTTCCCATCTCTGAGGAGTCTGACTCACTTACTGCTCCACTCCTTCCTGCCCTACTTGTTCAACAAACTCCTCCAATCATAGACCCCATGTGACTCAGACTTCCATGTGACCCAGGCAGGTCACATGGGCCTGTTAATGAATGGGAAAGATCTTTCTATTTAAATTACCATTACATTGTATTATCTCATATAGGAATGCAAACAGTTTAATTGTGTTAAGGCACATATAATTTGTCTTTTATATTCACATTTTTGTACTTCTCTGGAGTCCTGTGTTTGAGTGTCAAATTTTCTATTAGCTCTGGTTTTTTTTTCATCAGGAATACTTGGGAGTCTTCTATTTCATTGAATGGCCGGTTTTTTCCCCTGAAGAATTATACTCAATTTTGCTGGGTAACTTATTCTTGGTTGTAATACCAGCACATTTGCCTTCCTGAATATCACACTCCAAGCCCTCCACTACTTGTATGTGGAAGCTAATAAATTTTGTATGATCTTGATGGTGGTTCCTTGGTATTTGAATTATTTGTTTCCAGCTGCTTGAAGAGTTTTCTTTTTTTTTTTTCTTTGACCAGGAGCTTGGCAATTTGGCTAATATCCCTAGAAGTTCTCATATTGGAATCTCTTTAAGGAGGTTATTAGTGCATTCTTTCAATTTCTATTTTACCCTTTGGATCTCAGATATCAGGGTAATTTTCCTTGATAATTTCTTGAAATATGACGTCTTTCTTTGATCATGGATTTCAGATAGTTTAATAATTTCAAAATTATTTCTCTTTGATTTATTATCTAGATTAGTTGTTTTTCTGATGAAATATTTCACATTTTCTTTTAATTATTTTAGCTAGTGTTTTGGTTGATTACTTTGGATTCTCCATGTATAGTATCATATGGTTTGCAAAAAGTGATAGTTTTGTTTCCCCTTTACTTATTCTAATTCCTTCGAATTCTCTTTCTTTTCTTATTTCTATGGCTGGCATTTCTAGTACAATATTGAATAACAGTGGGAATAATGGGCATGGTCAAATTGATCTATAGTTTTCTCTTTCTGTTTTTGCTATTCTTGGTTTAGATATCAGCACCATCTTTTTATCTCAAAAGGAATTTCATAGGACTCCTTCTTTGGCTATTTTTCCAAATAGTTTATAGAGTAATGTAAGTATTTTTTTTTAATGTTTGATGGAACACTTGTGAACCCATCTGATTCTGGGAATTTTTTCTTAGGAAGCCCATTGATGGGTTGTTCAATTTCAGTTTCAAAAATGGAGTTAAATATTCTATTTTCTCTTCTGTTAATCTGTGCAATTTTTATTTTTGTAAATATGAGTCCATTTCACTTAGGTTGTCATATAATTGAGCAAAATAGCTCCTAATAATTGATTTAATTTCCCCTTCATTGGTGGTGAATTCATCCTTTTCACTTTTGACACTGTTAATTTGGTTTTTTCTTTCTTTTTTTAAAAATCAAATTAAGCAATGGTATGTCTCTTTGTTTTTATTTTTTTTAGTCCCTCATTTTATTTATTAATTTAATGGTTTTCTTACTTTCAATTTTATTAATCAGCCCCTTGTTTTATTTATTAATTCAATGGTTTTCTTACTTTCAATTTTATTAATCTCTTCTTTGATTTTCAGGATTTCCAATTTAGTGTTCAATGTGGGATTTTTAATTTGTTCTTTTCCTAGCTTCTTTAATTGCATGCCCAATTCATTGATCTGCTCTTTATTTTACTGATATAAAAACTGAGAAATAATTTCCTCAAAGCACTGTTGTGGCTGCGTCCTATAAATTTGTTATGTAGTTTCATTGTTGTTATTCTCTTCAACAAAATTATTAATTGTTTCTATGATTGGTTATTTGATTTATTTAGGATTAATTATTTAACTTTCAATTAATTCTAAATTTATCCCTCCATGGACTTTATAAAATATAATTTTTATTATGTTATCTGAAAATCATAGATGTCCAGGACAACTGAGTGTGTATGATATTCCCTCTTTCATCCAATTCCTATGAGAGTAAGGTTCAAGGATTGCTTGATACTCCCAATTTCCTCCTCCAGTGTAAAAGTTCTTTTACCCTTTTTATGTAAGATAATTTACCTCATTCTATCTTTTTTTAATTTTACAATGTTAGAAAACACATTCAGTACACTTGTTTTTCTTCTAGTAAATGAAATAAGTTTCAATAATGAGAACAGGTTATCCACCCTCCTGCCCCATTCTTTCTCTTTTATATGTTTTGCTCACATTTTTATAGCTGATGAAGACAACAGCTACAGCCTAAGCTCCAAGTCAGCAAGGGCACATTCTCCTAATGTTTCCTTACGTGTGGTGTCAGAGCACTTCCATCACAGTGTTTGGTCTAAGCCTGATTTTGACTTTTCCTCACCTTGCTTGCCAATTATGTCAAATGATACAGTTCATCTTTGGATGAAACCTTGCATTTCTTCATCTAGAAGAGTCAAATATAATCCTATAAGATGGTTGTGTGTTTTTTTCATAATGGACATCCAAGACTTTTTCTTAAATCCTACCTCCATATTGTCCATCTTTTATTTGGATTGATTTCAGATACTTTTTTATCTGTGTGACTGTGGGCAAGTCACATTACCCTCCCTGAGTCATAGTTTCCCTATCCACAAATCTGGGAAAATGCCATTTATTTTATATAATTCATAGGGTTGTTGGGAGGTAAAATCTTAGAATAATACATTTTATTTTGTCCAGTGTGAGAACTTTCCAGTATGGAAACTTCCTCTGATAATACAAATTACCAACTCATTTATAACGTATGCCATTAGAGAATAACAGAGGCACTTAAAGGTAGACGTAAGAGTTTTAAATCTGGGATATGGGTGTGTGTGTACACATATATGTGTGTGTTTATATACATATATTTCAATATATACTCTACTGCTTTATCCATTTAAAACATGATTCTGAAAAGAGGTTCTGGGAATAGACTTCACTAGGTTGCCCCAGAGGTCCATGACACATCAAAGGATTCAGGAATCCTAGGTTAAATGACTTGCCAAAGTTAGACAGACAGCATGTGTCAGAATCAGGTTTTAAATGCAGGGGTTTCTCACTCAAAGACCAACTTCCCATCCCCTATGCCATACTTCTCACTATATCAGTGAGGTATTGATGATTATGAGGACAATGACCCCATGATGATGTGTTGTCCTAACTCTGGCATTTACAAATTGTTTTACCACAATAGGAAGAAAACAAGAATGATTAATCTGAACATCAAGACAATAACTTTCACGTATGGGATGTTCAAGGAGGATTGACATCCCTATTGTGAGGGCTTACTGAGCACTTCTCAGGGCTGCTCATCTACTGTTAGTGTCTACATGGCTTTCAGCTCTCACTTGTGGCTCTAAGAAAGAAACTGTGTCATGGGCAATGGCCATACCCCAGTAAACCATCTCAGGAAATGGGTAACCAGTTTGAGGCCTCAAACCTATTGGTAAGCTGGAGAGAGGGGTTGTCTTCCCTACACATGTAAAGATTTCTTATGCAGGAATGGGTCAATGAGAACAATTTGTTCCAGTGGCCAGGAAGGTGTCCAAAGCAGGCACCGCACAGTGCTCAGCGTTTGGTCAGACATCAAAGACACCAAGGTCATCCATTGCATCTTGGGCTATCTCCAGTCCAACTTTTGCCTTGCTACTGGACTTTGAACACTCTAGAAAAGAGAGTGAGGATAGTGATTTCATCTGATTGTCTCACTTAAATCTAGTTGACACATGAGTCAAGACATTATCCTGTGATATCACTGCTCTTCTTTGGAAACAAAGGATAAATAGCAACAAGCTTTGCCAAAGAAACTGATGAGTGAATAAGTTTCTATTCCCATACAGGGGAGCCCCTTGTACCCAGGCTATTAAAAATCTAGATCAGGCTTCTTAAATGGCCGATTGATCCTTATACTATGGAGGTTACTATTTCTATACAGAGAACAAGAGATCCTGGTAGACCTTCATGTGGCAGCATAGTGAATAGGCAGCATTCCTGTGTTACATGTGTTTCTGGGGAGAATCTCAGGCATTGAGAGTCACATGCTGTGAGCTACTATACACAGAGCATGCTAAAGGTCGTAAGTGATGACGTGTCAGTCACATGGTTAGGAATAATGACATCCTTGCCAAACTTCTGAGCTCTTCCCTACTAAAGAGAATGTGTCAATGGAAGAGGTCAAGGGATTCCATCACTCAGAGGTCATTAAGACTATTAGGCCTATCTGAGCTTCTCACCTAGGAGCTCCAGATGACAATACATAGCTACCAGGAAGGGTCTGTAAGGTGCAAATGACACAATTCATATGAAAGCATTGTATAACTGAACTAATACTACTTATTGCTTCTTGATATTTAAAATTTGAAACAGGATCTACTGACTGAATGTAGTGAAATGTCTAAAAATGAAAACATTGTTCAAAACATGGCCGAAACATCTATTATAAAGTATACATGTGTGTAAATATACATATATTTCAAATCATTGATATCTAGCATGAAAAAAATCCCAATATGCATAGAATATAGCAAATGGAAACATATTAGGAAAAATGGATACATTTAATATGACAGATTGAGTAGATACTAGTGTCAAATTATTACTTAACTTTCTTCCTGTATCATCCCATTTTCTATAAGGGGAGTTATCATCATAAATGTAGAAGCAGATGGGATAGCACAATGGATAAACTGTTAGATTCGGAGCCAGGAAGATCTGAACTCAAATCAGACCTCAGATAATTACTAGCTATGTGACTCTGGGTAAGTCATTTGACCTCTGCCTCAGGGGCAGGGTTGTTGGGAGGATAAAATGAGATATTTGTGAAACACTTTGCAAGCCTTAAAGTACTATATAAAAATTTATTATTATTGCAATTTTCATATAGCCATAGGACTATATAGGACTATATATTTAGAGTTGAATGAAATTTAAAGTCCATTGAGTACAATTCCTTCGTTTTACAGATGAGGAAAAGTGGAGGAACAGAGAGGTCATGGGATTTGTCCAAGGTCTCGTTGCAGGTGTTGTAGACAAAATTTGAACTTAGATTATCCTAAGGAACCATTTTTTCTATACTGTCTCCTCTTTGCCTGACTTTCTTGTTGTCATTGAAGATAGCGGAGGGGATTTCAAATAACTTGTTAATATTAAGATTATTAAGAGACTTTAAATTGACCCATGAAAATTCAAAAGAATTATAGAAGGCATTAAGTTAAACTCCCTTGAGTAGAGAGGCAAAGGTAAGAAGGGGGCATAAGAAAAAGATATTTAGATATAGAAAGGAATAGAAGTGGTAGGAGTGGAGGAGAAAAAAGAAAGATAAGTATAATGGTATGACTGAAGCTTTCATGCACTCTAGGTAACAATTTATTTAACAGATAGAGGTCAAGATTTATTCTACTCCACATACAACAGAAAACTCATAAAAGGAATTGTGATAGTCCATATACAAGCAATGCCATTGTTACCTAGTGACTCCCATGTTCCAGAGTCCTAATGTGCTTCTTATTCATAACAAAAGCCTGGGAATTAGACTTCCCCATGAAATGAAAGAAATACAGGACTGTGAGAGAAGTCACCTTTCCCCCTCCTATCCATACAGTTTTGCTAATTTAAGAAATTAATGCAAAATTCAGGTTCCTGGCTCCTCCATATGATGACTATCATCCCCTGCAGCTATTTTCTTACCAGCCCTGGGGCCCATGCATATGATCTCTGTTTCTCACCAAGAGGCCTACCAATCCAGGAACCATCAAGGGAACCTCTAAAGCCAGTGCTAAGAAATCATCTTTCTTTGGCTTCAGGGCTGGTATACCAGAACTTGGATCTGCTAGGAAGACAATCTTCAGGAATTGCTACCTTTTGGCTATGTGGCTTCCCCACACCTGTCAAATGGTTGGGAGCTTATCTCACCCATCTCACCAAGCCTGGGCCTGGAAGTCTATTGTTTTGGAAATTTCTCTTTAGCAAATATAACTCCTTATACATTTCTGTTCAAAGGATGTCAATAAAAGTTCTTCATTGGGGTGTGGGTGGGAAACACTTCCCATATACTAGTAACACTTTTATGATCTCTGCAAGAAGGGAAGAAAAAAAAAAGAAAATCAAAGACAGTTTGTCAGTTCCTTTTTCAGGTCAGCAGAAAGAGATTTATCCATGGATGTGCTGGTAAATTAACAACAGACTCTCCAAAAACAAAGAAAAATGTATGTTGAATGCCTTTTAAGTTTAAACCAACTTATTAGCATTTTTCCATCATTTCTTAACTCTAAACAATGAACAGAACAATAAATTGTGTCCTTACTCACAGTATTTGCTAATTTTTGAGGTATAAATCCATACACTAAAAATTTAATTATTGACTCCCATGAGCCAGTTCAAGCTGGTTCCTGTATACTCTTGGGTTTGTCCCACAAAAATTCAGACCACTCAGTTCATTAACCTCTTTCCTTCTCCAAGGAGAAAATGACTGAAGGTAGATACTTACTCCACCCTTTCCATATCCATACCTTCTATAAGAAATCAACACATTATAGTGGAAAGGACAAAGGCCCTGAAGTTAGAAGATTGTGCTCAAATTGTGGCTTTATAAGCTATGAGACCATGCATGAGTCACCTATCCTCTCTTGGGCTCAGTTCCTCATCCCAAAGGACAAGTTCTACTCAAGGTTCCCTAGCTTAACCTCCAGCTTTAAATCTATGATCCTATGGAAATCCCATAGGCTCATCTTACTAGATACAAGTTGATGAAGGTATGGTGGGGGCACAGCTTCTTTAGGAATAATGTAAGTGAAGAGCTTCCTCCTCTATTTTAAAAATCTCCAAAGGAGTTTATAGGCATAAGCTATCATTCCTATTGCCTGTATTGACTTCTGCTTCAAATAGTCCTCCCCAAATGCCCTTTCTTCTTATTCCAACAAACACTATTATATTCTGGTTGTACTTCAATCTCATCTGAAATATTGGGCCATTAATATCCCTTTCTGCATGAAAAATGAGAGTGCTGATGCAATGTCAGTTGGTGGCTTGGACTCAAAAAGACCTGAGTTCAAATCCTTGCTAGCTTTTAGGCATTTACTAGTTGTGTGAAGGTAGGCAAGTCACTTAGCCTTTGTATGCCTTAATTTCCTGAACTTTAAAATGTGGGTTAATAATAGCACCCCCCCAAACAGGGTTGTTGTGAGGATCCGGTAAGGTGATGTTTTTGTAAAGCACCTGGCACATAGTAGGTGTTTAATAAATACTTATTTCCTTCCACTTTCCCACTTGTGGCTTCTCAGGATTTCAGATATTGAAAGAACTTTAAAGATCTTCCCTGGCAAAAGTGGCTAGAGAGCTAGATCTGGAGTGACAAAGACCAGAATTTCAATCCTGTCTCGGATGCTTGCTAGCTCACACAGTCATCACCCTAGGTCAGTCCCCCATTACCTTTCACCCAGATTATTTCAATAAACTACTAATTAGTCTCTCAACCTGAAATCTCTTTCCTCTCTAATACACCTTTCACTCAGTTGTCAAGTGATTTTCCTGAAGTGCAGGTCTGGTAATGCCAGTCCCTTACTTAGTAAACTCCAATGATTCTTCAACAGAATCAGATATTATTTAGTCTATGTCAGGCTTTTTTATTTCTACTTTTTGGAAGTTTTATAATGCACAAGTTATTAGTACAGTGGTACACAGATACAGGGCAACTAGGTCGTACAGTGGATAGAACACTGGATTTGAAACCAGCAAGACTCATCTTCATGAGTTCAAACCTAGTCTCAGACACGGTGTGATCCTGGGCAAATCATTTAACCTTGTTTGCCCCTGTTCCTCATCTGCAAAATGAGCTGGAGAAGGAAGTGGCAAACTAATTCAGTATCTTTGCTAAGAAAAACACTCAAATGGAGTTAGGGAGAGTCATGCATGATTGAAACAACACAATGACAAAACATCTATATAATGTTGAATAAATAATTATCCACATATTGGGGGTATATGCTCAAATATGTATTACTGATGGGTACCACACTCAGAAAGTTGGAGATGGCTGGTCTAGATGGCTGCTAAATCACAGATTGTCTTCTACTTCTTAAAGTAGATTAAATTATTATTGTTTTTCTCTTATCACATTTATATATATGAATATCATTAATTAAGAAGTAAATGTTAGCATGTTGAAGTCCTGGATGATAGCCCTAGACAGGGAGGAACCTCAAGGCCACTTGTGACCTTCTAGGTCCTTGGGTGCAATCTTTTGACTGAGTCCACATTTACAGAACAATCTGTTTATTAAGGAGATTTGTTCTGTGAAATTTGGATTTGGTCAAACGTCTCTCTTGAGAACCTAGAAGGCCACATGTGGCCTTGAGGTCATGGGTACCCTACACTGGACCCTAGCTAATCATTTTCTCAAATACTCAGGCTCTTAGCTTTTCCCCTTCAGTAGTCATGATCCCAAACTCCTGTTGTTCATCCAGCCCAGTCTTTCAATGCGGAATGCTGTGACAAAGGAGCCTGAGGTGAGAAGCCAAAACCTGAAACAGGAATTTTACATTATGAACAAAGTTAAGTAAGTATAACCTTTAAGGGGACCAGGAATATGTTCTTTGAGAGAGTATGAGCTACTTGTAGGTTTAATTTGAGAACTTGGTTTTTTAAAATTTTTATTAGAAATACTTTCAGGGATTAGAATCTCAGAAAGAATTGAAAGGCTTTCTTTGAATCTGGCCTTTAGGCTAGTCCTCCTTGAGTGCATTCTGTCGTTTCCCAGTGACTAAAAATTCATGTTATATGCCAGGAAACAATCATTGGAAAGATTTCCAACTGAGACTGACCTTTCTGCTTGCTTTTTATAGATGAGTAAATGGCAATACAAGATGTGAAATAATGCCACCAAGTCCACGAGACAAATTAAAAGTGGGGCCAGAACTGGAACTAAGGTTACTAGATTGCTTGCTTATTGGAGAAAACATCAAACCATATGTTGCTCTTCCCAGTTTTGTGAGACCCTGCTGGCTCCATCTCTCAGGCTCCCTGGTCCTCTGAGAAGAAAATTGCTTCTTGTATTCTGTGTTTAATGCACAGAGGTGCTCCTCCTGTGCCTTCATGATCAGGCTTGACCTTTAAGTTGTGTCTTCAATGATGGGATAAAAGAAGCACAGATCCTTCCATCCATCCTCACTTACTGTGAACAGCTCAGCCTCCTCAGTCTCGCATTAGTTTAGTAACTGAACTAGCTAGTTAAATAATATCATTCTGATTTCTATAAAGTCAAGTTGAATTTGTACATTCTGGGCAGGCCATCATCAAGGGCATATGCAAGTTTGTGGAGGTCAAAATGTGCTTCAGACAATTTTTGAAAGCAGACAACTGAAATGTTTTAGAGCTACATGATTTGGAGGTAGAAGATACCTGGGATACCAGTATAGAGTAGCAGAACCAACACTCACTTTCCGTAGAGCCAAGGCACCTGAGTGTGACTCTAGTCTCTACCACTTATTAGCTGTGTCGCTTTGCATAAATTACTTTTCTTTCTCTAGGAGTCTATTTCTCCCTCAGTAAAGTGATCAGGCTGGATAGCATACATCATTTTTTATTTTTCATTTTTGCTTTCTAAAATATATTTTATTGATATATTTGCTTTTATATTATGTGAATTTCTCCCCATATTCTCTTTTTTCCCTCCTTTACTATAAAGATTAAACAATCTTTTGAAAAGCAGAAGAAAAGAAAAAAAATCAATGAAATCATTCACTGCATCAAAAGAAACTTACATTATTGGGCAACATAATATATTAAAGTTCCTTTCCAGTTCTAAATTCTCTGATTTATTAGTGAGTCCTGTCTCTTTCTTTTACAGTTTAGTGAGCTGAAGTCTAGCAAAGGTCATTTACTTGCTCAGGATGAAAGAGGTAGTTAAGTAGTGTAACCAGAATTTTAACCTTTCTCCCCTTATGGCAATCTAGTGTTATTCTGTCTTTATATTGCAACTTCTAATAATTTTTCCCCTTGGCAATAAGCTACTGACAAGAGAAACTCCCCCTATACACTTAAATATTTATGACACCTTTTATGATAACAAAGACTTGGAATCAAAGTAGGTGCCCATAAATTGGGGAGTGGCTCCACAAAATATGGCATACAAATGCAAAGGAACATTATTATAAGAAGTGAAGGGTATGATGAATATAGAGAAGCATGGAAAGATCTATCTGAACTGATGCGGAGTGAAATAGTCAGAACTAAGGAAACAATACACAGCATGACTACAACAATGTAAGTAAAATGAACAAAGATTCATATGTAATCAGAATGAATGTTACAAAATTGCAAAGAAAATTGTGTCTCAAAAGAAGACATATGAGAAGATTCTTCTCCTCTACCCCTTTGCAGAGGTGGGAGGTCTATGAGTTTGGTATATTGTACACATTTTCAGATTCTTTCAAAGTACTGATCAGTTATACGGATTTTCCTCTTTTTATTTGATGACTTTAAAATATTATTTCTTATATGGGATGGTTCTCTCGTGGAGAGGAATCCTGGAAATAAACTATTGTTATGTAAAAAACAAATAGTATACTAAAATGAATTAAAAATATGTTTTTAGAGATTTTCCAACTGCCTCACTTACACAAATGCTGGCCTGTTTAGGTCTGTACAAATCTTTTGTCCAGCATATGGATGCTGACTTGGAGTAATCTATTAAAGAAGATGACAGTGACAGTGAAACTTGCTATCCCATACATAAATTGGAATTCTTGGTTTTGAAGTGGGCTGTCACTGAAAAGTTTGGACTGTGTATATAGAGCTAAATTCCAAGTGTGAATTGTCAGCAATCCACTGACACATCTTGACCAGTGCAGCATTAAGATGCTATTGTCTAAACACATGTATTTGTCCTCTCTTCTCTGATCTTACTTCCATGTTCTTTATATCTTTTAAAATTGTGAGTTCATTAGGGAGTTTTATATAAATTCATCTTTCATTCTTTATATAACACTCCTTTTTCCTTCTCAAAATTCTCTCTGACTCATCAGAACTTCATTCCTGAGAACATCTTATCCCTCCTGGACTGACTTCACCTGTAGAATTTTTGACCATAGTTTCCTTGCTAAGCTTTCTTAGATTTCTTTAAAATCTGTTCTCCTAAAATTTAGGATCTATGACAGAATATGCCTAGATTTCATTTCCTCTATAATAAATTCTAAGATGAAATGGCCACTTTCCCCTAAGATTCCCCTAATACCACTTCAGCAAACCCTTATTGATATGAATAAAATTGAAGATAAAATTTCTCATAGTTGATTCCTCTTCCATTTGAGGGATATCATTAAGGTATTTCAAGAAATTAATGGTTGCTCTGTTTGAGGGCAGAAAAAGAGAATTGTAGCAGACAGCTGGATAATTGAAGTCTACCTTTACTACTGTATGATGTCTCTGTGCCATACATGTTAGCTGTTTCCTCAATTCCTTATCTATTCCTTTTCTTCAGTGCAGGAGATCTATCATCTACTCTGATGACAAAGTCAATTTTATTTTTCCATCCATTGATCTTTATTTATCATCATCATTATTTCCTTTGTCATCTCCCAGCTTCTAGATTTTCTTCCACAAATCTGGTTTCTTAATATACAATGTTAATTGTCACACCTTCTTTGATTAATTCTATTGAGTTATAATATGTTACAAACTTGTTAAAAACTTATAATGAGTCTCATCTTACAAGTCACAGAAATAATTGTGAAGTCATATTTATTTTCTTGAGATAGCATTACTATGTCACTTTTCTTCTCATCCATACTTTGTGTAGTTGTGTATAGATATCTGAAATTGTGAGTTTCAGTGTTGGCCTCAGTGAAATTTTTTTCTATGAAATTTCTATTCATTTGTTCCACTTTTTAACTACTGTCTACATACAGATATTCTATAGCTATTGACATAGATGCATTGTATAGATATATATGCATATATTGTGTGTGTTGTATATATATGTTGTGTAGATCTACACCATTATGTATGTATAGATATAAATATTTCATCATTTCTCCTTTCTTTTCTGCTTCTTGCCCACAATAGATTTTTATCTATCCTTGTTCAGGGCAACAACATTCCTATATTTTAAGCCATAGTCAAGAAATTCTAATCCCTTTCTCAGATACAATCTTCCTAACCAAGTCTTTACTTCTCTTATATACCTATCCCATCTGATGCCTTTGCTTTCTATAAACATCAGGATGAAAACAGCACCAGTTGTTTTCCACATGACTTCACAGCATTTAGCAGTCCTTTCTCACTTTCTTCTTAAAGTACCATTTATGGTCAGGTAAATCACTAGGTTTGACAGCTCCTGAGCGGTGGCCTGCAGCATTCTTTGGTACGTGCCCTAGGAAGATAACATCCCTCTCAAATGTTGGTATCAGATTGATCAGTAGATGCCTCAGTACCAGTTAGGAAGGGACCATAAGCCTTCACTCTTTGTCCCTTTTTCCTCTGACAGTACTCATGGATCCATGTGATTATTCTAGACACCCCAAAGCAAAACAGTTTCTGCTCTAAGATTACAGTTAATTAGAGTTCAGTGCTCATCTGGACACTCGTGTCATTCATTTGGATTCTTTGGTGATTCAGTCACTGGAGGTTTCTGAGCAAAAACTTTCTTTTAGTGCTTTTTTGCCCTTTTTTTCTGAGGCTTTTTCCACATTCTTTCCAAATATGAGGCTAATTTGATTAGCTAGATGCTTTCAATCCATAATTAGAATATCCCTGACAAACTCCCATCGCAAACTTCCCTCAGCTGTTCTCTCCTAGAAAGGCTTAAGTAGTAATTCAAATTCAGCTTCTCATTTATTTGCATTCTGTCAATGCCCTAGGTTAAACATGAGCTTGTAATTTTGCTCTCTGTGGTGATGGAAGAGTTCAGCTACCTTGTTATCTGCTTCATCTCTGTCTCAATGACATCTACCATACTATACCATACTCCTTTTCTGTCATTTAGCTCTCTACAGTCTGGCTTCCAACCTCATCATTCAACCAAATGACTATCTCTAAAGTTACTAATTATATCTTAATTTCCGAACCTGATAGCCCTTCCTCAGTTCTTATCTTTCCTGACCTCTCCATAGTCTTTGCCCAAGTTGATCATTCTCTTCTCCTTGATAACATCTTTTCTCTTAATTTTCCAGACACTGTTCTCTCCTGGTTTTCTTGCAACCTATCTGCCCATTCCTTTTTAGTCTCCTTTGTTTGATTTTCTTCTATTCTCTAACAGTTGATAACTTATAGGCAATCTATTTTGGACTCTTTGCTCTTTTCCTTCCATTTTATTTCATTTGGAAATATCATTAACTCCTTTGGATTCAATTATCATCCATATCCCAATGATTCTCAGATCTACTTATACAGCCCTAGCTTCTTTACTGAATATAGTCTTGCATCTTCATTTTTGTATTAGAATCTCACACTGGATGTCTTAAATAGATATTTTAAATTTAACTGAAATTAAATCTTAAATTCAACATATCCAAAACATTGTCCTTCCCCCCAAAACTTCCCCTATTCTTAATTTCCTTGTTATTGATATCTCCATCTTCCCAGTCACCCCAGCTTGCAAGGTAGGTTTTGTTCTTAACTTCTCACCAGCTTCGCCATATCCAATCTCTTGCCAAGTCTTGTCGATTTTGCCTTTGCAGGATCTCTTGTATGTGCCTACTGCTGATCTCCAATATTGCCACCCTCACAGTGATGCCCTCACAACTTACAGAGGACTATTGCAATAGACACTTTGTTAGTTTCCTTGCCACAAGTCTCTCCCTGCTCCAGTTCACTCAGCTGGCAAAATGAGTTTCCTAAAGCAGAAGTCTGACCACATTCCTCTGCTTCTACTTAATAAACACCATGCAACATCAATGATTAAATATAAAATCATTGGTTTGTCATTCAAATCCCTTTGTAATCTAACCCCCTTTCCTATCTTCTTATTCATAATATCCTACCATATACCCCATGACCCAGTGACATTGACATACTACCTGTTGCTTACAGTAGATGTTATATCCCCCAACTCTGAGTAATTTCACTGGTTATCTTCTGATTCTCCTCTTTACCTTCACCTTCTGGCTTCTCTGGCTTCCTTCACATCTCAGTCAAAATATTTCCTTCTACAGAAAGCTTCTCCAAATTCATCTTAATTATTTTCTTCTGTTGATTATCTCTAATTAATCCTACATATTGCTTGTTTGCACATAGCTTTCTGCATGCTCTCGCCTCACACATCAGACTAAGAGCTCCTGAAGGGTGGGAACTATATCTTGCCTTTCTTTGTATCCCCAACACTTATCAGAGTAGGTGCTAATGCTATTACGAGTAGGTGGTTAATAAATATTATTTGACTGATTCATGGTCATTCTATCTCCCTTTGGAAAGAAGGAAAACATATTCTTGACATTCTTTATTGATAATTTAATGCTTCAAAAATCACCTAGGGAAATGGGAGAAAGTGGGCAGTGTCTGTTTCAGTAGGTAGGAGGAGAAAGATCATAGGATCATAAATTTAAAGTCAAGTAGATCCAGGGAGATAAGAGAGAAAGAGAGGAAGATAGGGAAAGAGGGAGAAACCTGAAGATGTGCATGAAGTTGAGTAGAAGGGAAAAACCAGTCCAGGAAAGACAGTGTCATGGAACCTCAAAGAGTAAAAGGTAGGAAAAAAATGAGGTAATCTTCAACAATACCAAATGCTGAAGGATCCCAAGGAGGGTGAAGGTTGATCAAAAAATCAGGCACTTAAGTGATCACTGGTATCCAACAGGACTCTGGGAAAATGATTTCAGGAGAGTAGAGAGGATAGAAATCAGGTTTCAAAATCTTAGTAGCAAGTACAAGGTAAAGAAGTGGAAGCAAAAGACTTAAGTTTGCTTTTTGAGAAATTTGGCACTAAGTGGTAGAACAGAAATGGGATTGTATTGAGATTCAATGACAGTAATCAAGTCCAGAGATAAGCTATTGCTATTTCAGCATTTACATAGTAGAGATGTGTTTCTGGGAGAGCTAAACAAGCTTTCATTAGCTGATCTTTTTCTCAGTAATGTGGGAGGTGAGAGAACAACTCTAGAGAATGTAGGGAGGAGTGGATACAAGGCTGGAGGCTTGATTAGACAGAGGCTTTGGGCAGCACGAGAAGGAGTTGATAGGAATAAATAACTAAAAGCTGGTTATTTTAAGAGGACTTTGAAAAACATTTTTGCAAAATATTTACAGAATCCTAATAATCTGTCAGCTGTGCAGAGGTCAATGTTCCTCAATTCTGTAAATATCCAGTTAAATAGACTAAAAGGTGAATGTGTGTGTGTGTGTGTGTGTGTGTGTGTGTGTGTGTGTTTGTGTATGCACATGCACATGTAGAGATCCAACCACACTAGCCTGAGTTTAAATAATTGAAATTGACGAGCTAAGCACTCCATCATCCCTAATTTATACCTATCGTGAAAATCCCTTTGTGCTTTTGCCATATTTGTATGTGCATTTATAAAAAGGGATTTGTTTTTTAGCTTGTGAAACTGAAGATAAGCTCTAAAGAAAAACAATCATTTATTTTCATTTTTGGCTTTGATGCTTCAGCATCTGCCACAGCCAAGAAACTGAGAATTGCAATGATTATAAAATAAATCTTTCTAAATCAGTGTGTAAAAAACCTAGAATGTTAAGAAGTTTTGTCCATATAAAATGTTGTATCAAAGTTCGGGTTATTGCACATAAGCAGTTTAAATCAATTCTGTCCATAAAACTTAGGGACCAAGAAAACAACAAGGAAACACTTCTTGGAAACCTACTTGGAGAAACAGTAGAAATTACAAATTAATTATGTTAACCACTTCATGAAAAGCAACATGTTATGATGGAAAAACATTTGATTTTGAGTCATAGGAGTTGGATTTTAATGCTGGCTTTAAGTTTTACTACCTGCATGACCTTAGATAATTCATTTTGTATATCTCCCATTCAGCTTCCTCATTTGTAAAGAAGTGGGATTTGACTTGGTGACCTATTTTTAAACTATAATCCTATAAACAGTCTTAAAAAATTTTCATTAGTTGATTCCTTCTCCAATTCCCCATAGAAACTGCTCAGATCTCTTCTTCTCTTCCCAAGCCATCCACACTTCAGCCCTCCATAGCCTTTCAGCAGGAAGTCATTGCTGTCAGTTCTTTCTTCTTTATTTCTTTTCATACAAACTCTCCTTGACAAAATCTCCCTAATCTTTTCTCTTTTGCTGCATTTTTCAGTGATGAGGTAGCTCTTCATCTTACCAAGGAAAACTCTTGCACATGTGCCCTTGATGCCCTCCCATTCTGTCTTCTCTACCAAATTATGTTCTCAAGGACCACCCCTCCTAATCTTCAGTATCTTCCTGTAGAGTGCATAAAACTTGCCCACACATCAAAGATTCCAAGGTCTTCCACTCCATCCTGGGCCATCATCAGTTGTCTTGACTTTTGTCCTGACACTGGATTTCAATGGCTCAGAAGAGAGGCAGATGACTCTGTCTCAAATCTAATTTACTCACAAGTCATGACCTATGATGTCATTGTTCCTCTTCAAAAAATGAAGGACAAACAATCTTCCTTTTAACTAATTCCTTCCCTATTGCCTTATGACATGGCCCAGTCATTCCCTTCTTAAAGCAAACAAGCAAAAAACCTTCATTAGATCCTATAATCTCCTGGTATTATTGCCCTTTAGTATATCTTTTCCTTCTATCTGATCTTTGAAAAAAATGGAGATATTTAACTTGGTTGAAGAGAAGATTCAGGCAGGACAGAGGGTTGAGTGGTGGTAGGGAATGACAGTTGACTTCAAGTTGTATGATTTGACTTTAATAGTTTGTCAGTTCCTTGTTGTTTTTCATTTCTGTATCCCCACTTCTAAGCCTTGTGCATGGCAGATGTTTAATAAAGGTTTGTTGAACTGAACTGAATTTGATAGTCACAAAAACTAATGAAAAAGTGGTCCATACTTATTTCCTCCATTTCCTCTCCTCTGGCTCCTCAACCCTTTCTAGTTTCCTTACCTCATCACTCTTGCTCTCTCATCACATCACATCACGTCACATCACTCATCACATCTTGTTCTCTTTGGTGTTACCAGTCATCTCTTAAATGTTGAATCTAATGCTCTTTTGTTTTCATCCTTCTTGGCTGTTTTAATTTATTTTACATTGTCACCCTCTTTATGTTTATTGTACATTGTCACCACTCCTCTTTCTTATTTTTTACTCCCTGAGTTTTTGTGACACCACTCTCTATTTGTTCTCCTTTTATCTGTCTGACAATGCCTTGTTTAAAAATGTAGTTTTATTTTTTTTTAATTTTAATTTCTGAACTGTCACGCATCCTCTTCACTCCACACTAGAGAAGGCCATCATTTTATAGAAATATATATTTGTGTATACATATATACATATATATATGCTTATACACATAAATACATATTCTATGCATACTTGTATTTATCAGTCCCTTCTCTGGAGGTGGATAGCATCTTCCTTCATAGATCCTTTGTAGTTAATTTGAATATTTATAATAGAATAGCTTAGTTGTTCTTGTTGTTACTATCTCATTTTTTGAGTAATCATATTCTTCCCCCAACTTTGAGTATACTCCAGGGTTTTTCCCTAGGAATTCTTTTCTTCTTTCTCTATACTCCTTGTTGATTGATTCATAATATTACATGGGTAACTCACTTTACCATTCCATGCCAAGTGCCCTTATCCATAAAATGAGGAAGGTGGACTAGATCAGGACTTAACTGTTTTTCATGTGTAATAAACACCTTTGGCAGTCTTGGTGAAACTTATGGGTCCATTTACAGAATGATTTTTTTATTAATGAAGGAAATACTAAATTTATTTTAGAAGTTAGTGAAAATAAAGTTGTAATTTTTGTTTCCCATTCAAATTCCTGGACTCTTGAAATCTACGCATAGACAACTGGAACAGTCATGGACTCTCTAAATTAAGAACATCTTGGCTAAATGATCCATTATGCCTCTTCCAACTTTAAATCTGTAGTTATATGAATTTTGCAAAATCATCTAAATTTCCCTCTGAGGTATTTAAAATGATTTCAAAATTTTCAAAACCATCTGCAGAAATTTTTTCCTCATTTTTTTTTTCTTTTAGTATTATCAAACCAATAGTCAGTGGATGGAGTCAGGAGTTTGGGAGGCATTGTTATCTACATAGATATTATTTCTATACTAAAAAAAACCCCCAAACTTAAACAAATACACAAACAAAAAAAACCAAATCATACCCAGGGGCGCATTTTTTTGTGTCATGGATCCCTCTGGCAGTCTGATAAAACCTTGGATCCTATACTATATCAGGATAATATTTTTATAAAACTAAAAATATATAAGATTACAAAGTAAACCAATTAAAATGAAAGAATTATCAAAATATTTTCTTAAAAAGAATTCAGACCACAGAATATAAAACCTTGTAATACATTGAATGTTCTAATTGTTCAGAGCCATCTTAAAGGTTATTATATGCATATTTGTAATTTGACAATGACTATCAGTGTCAATTGTAAAGATGGCTGAAAAATGTCACTTGCAAAGGCTTGAAAACTTTAATACCCTAGGAAAGAGTAGCTATAAATACATTCGATTAGCCTCTCTCTTTTACAGATAGCAAGTTTAGGCACCATTCACATCCAAACCAGACTTCCTTTCCCAGACAGCATAAGGTAGTATGAAGAGCACTGATTGAACTTTGTTGGAGTCAGAAATCTTGGTTTCAAGTCCTTGCTCTGATATTTATTTTCAATGTCAGTCAGGCAAGCCACTGAGATTCAGTTTCCTCATCTGGAATATAGGAGAATAACATCTGTACTGTTGACTTTACATGATTGCTAAAAGACTCAGATGTGAAAATGGACATGAAGGCTTTGTAGACCTTAAAGTTCTTTAAGGGAGTCACTTCGGATTTTGTGAAGCTATTTATGCTTGCCTAGACTTCTTTCTCTTTATGTAATTCTTGTGTTAGAGCCTCTCACCTTCCATTAAGGGTCCAGGTATACTTTGCAGCTTCTCACTTACCTTGGCTATTGCTTTTACCTAAGTGCTACCTGAATATTTCAGCATTTAGCTCTTCCCTAAGAGTAGCCAACAGGTTTGCATTTATGGAGCAAGGCTCATAAGATTTTAAAACAGAACAGTTTGTTTATATAGGGTAAATACATGTGAGTCTATGAAATCAAAGTCTCCTCTTCTCTGCCAGAGACCTGTCAAACAATAAGCATTTATAAAGAATCTTCTATGTGCCAGGCACTGTGCTAAGAGATGCTACATGTGACAAAGAGACGCTAAAAGACAGTCTTTGTTTTCAAGAAACTCACAGGCTCATATAGCGTCCTTGACTCACAAGTCATAAACAAGAAAGCCCTCACCTAGGGGCAAAAACTCAGGGTTTTGTGCAGAAGACATATTCTTCTTTTCACCACATGATTCTTCTGTCATACTGGCTTCCCATGAGTCCCCATTTCATCTTTCAATAATGGTTCTTTCATCATCTTCTCCATTACTCTTACTCCTATCAGCAATAGCTACTTTTAATTCATGTATTAGTGTTTTTCATTGTTTTTTTCACTCTTTCTCTTCCCAGTCAGGTGCTATGTAAGTGGTTGGCTCTGTATTGATTTCTTCCTTCTCTCTACCCCCTCTTTTACTCCTCTACTTCACCTCAGTCACTTTGCCACAGATCTCTAAGGGTATGGAGAGGGAGTCATGATGGAAGAGAGAACAGGAAAAAGAAAGGTCATCTTCTCCTTCAACAAAAGCTTCCCTCTAGGCAGTAGACTCTAGCCCACTGGGTCTGTGATTTTTCTGACCTTATGATATTTCCTATAATTCTGACAACTATAAAAGTAATGGGTTAGATTTTAGGGAATGGATGCTGATCTTAGAGATTTAAGCTCAATCCACAAGTAGAATTTAAGGAGCTTTCTGAACTTCACTTCTTCAATTTATATGTAAATGACAGAATGACCCAAAAGAATTAGTTTTCTTCCATTCAGATAAAAACCATTCAATTTAATCACATTTGATATAGTTGGGGATAATTTATTATGGAATCTGAACTTTAAATGAGTCAGAAATTTTATAAACTTGTTATAGTCTCATTCACTTAGGAAGCTCAGGTGAAATGTTCTGGTAACCCAACCTAGGGGTTTTTTTTTTTTTTTACCACTGAAACAAGAATGAGCCTGGTCACTGGGAAGAAATCATAAAACTTCCATGAGTTAGTGATGACTTGTGTATGTGCACACATACATTATCTGAAATGAAAGCCTTTGGGCTTGAATTTTGTAACTTGTTGCTTGTTTGTCTAACTTACTTTGTTATTCTGATTTCACTTTAATAATAAGTAAGCAAATTTGGTTGGTATTTGAAGGAGGGGAATATCATCTATTTTGACTTCATAGGAGAAGAATACGCTTCTTTTGACTTGATCATTCATCTTGACTCATGATGGAATTGTATGCTTATCCTTTCTGAAGTAGAAGACAACATTAAAGAGTCTTGTGGAACAGACAATTTCCAAAGGATTCAAAGATTTCTCCTCCTCCTGCACAACAAAGAGGAAGCAAGTTTTCATTAAGAGTGAAAATTTGGGAGAAAAAAAAGCAAGGATATATGCGTGGAGGGGCTTCTCTGTTTTTATTTATTTTTAAATGAAGAAGGCAGAATTCAGATTTTTAAAATGAAATGCATCAAATGTAAATTTTCGTATCATTTTTGTATTATCAGATGTAAATCATTTTGATCTTTTCCACTTTGAGACATAATACTCTCATTAAATCATTTTAATCCAAAGTCTTAAATTTAACATTTCACTTTTATCTGCTTTCCCTTGCTGCCAATAGCTTGCTCTTTGAAGGTCTAACCTCAGGTGCCAGCCTTAGCCCATTAAGACTCTGCTACATCCTCTGACAAATATCCAACCATAAAATACATAAAAATTTCTGGTTTTTAAGCTTCAAGTTCCACTTGGAGTTTGTGTATAAAGGAAACTTAGAAACAGAGGAATTTAAATATTTCCATGTTTACCCAGTCCTACACAATCCTTATTTCATTTATTTACAACTTATAATTCTTGGAATCTGGACTGGACTGTTTATAGTAATTAATTGCTTTTGGTTTTATTTCATTTTTTGTTGTTGTTATTGGTCAGATGTTTACTGTCTGTCTTCCAAGATACTGAAGTGGAGATAAAGTAAAAGAGCCATTAACACCATATCTAGGTGGTCTCTCTCAGTTGTATTTGGCTGTTTCATCTAAAGGTTAGAGGAGAGAAATCAGTTTTTGGCTTCATTAATATGTGAACTCAGGGCAGATTGCTATACTTCATTTTACATTATACTCAGATCCCTTGGCTGCTATTCATCTTATGGGCAGTGGGATTATTTGAAAACATGGAAAAACTAGGCTGGTCAATTCATTAATCATATTGCATAATCAGTCTAAAGAACTTAGAACCTTTTCCAAATGTTATTTTACTTAGTCTCACCATAGTTTTGCTAGAAATATAGGATATCCAAGAAGGCTCAAGGTAAGGCTTTTTTTTTCTTTGTAGGACTAGAGGGAGGGTCTCAACATGTTTGTAGACAGATGTGAAGGAGTCTGTTGTGGGAAGGAGGCCAATGGTACATTAGAGGGGATAACTACTGGAGAGAAGGCTTCCTAGAGTGAGATTAATTATGCAGATAGAGGGTTTACTTTAATGATATAAAAGAATATCTATCCTTTAAGTTTCCACAAGAATGAGATAATGTTTAGAAGTTCTAAAGCCTGGAAGAGGGAGGAGAGTGAAGGGACCTCATGTTGAATAACTCCTATGATATTTGAATGTGAGGGGAAGAGGTATAATTTGTGTTAGTGAAAAGGGAAGAGAACAGTCAATATGAGTGATGTCGCATGAGTGTAAAGCAACAGCAGGAATCCAGTTAGTGTTATAATCCTCTAATGTCTCTTTTATCCCTACATCCTATAACTCAGCTACAGTCATGAATTTGTAATGGGTGAAATCAGCTTGATATTCTTATATTTTTCCAATGCTATCTAGCAAACCTAAGAGCAGTAAAAGAGAAACCAGACAGTAGGGATTATCTATGGGTGATGATTCATAAATTATGAACCGCAGAAGGAAAGTCAGCAAGTCAAGGGACTCCAGGATATTAGGATGTTGAAACAGCTGGATATGGAGATGAGCAATGCATGAATGCTCCCATAGAAGGAAGTAGTTAATGATATGCTGCAGGGCTCTGTTCTGTCCTTTGGCTATTCAACATTTTTACCAATGACCTGGATGAAGATAACATACTTATCAGATATATAGAGTACACAAAGCTGGGAAGCATTGCTAGCTCATGTAAAGCAGAATCAGGAGCCAAAAGGATGCTGACAGACAGGAATGATGGATTGAATCTCCCAAGATGATCTTAAATAAGGATTAATGTTACATTAAAGGTTAAAGTCTAGTTTAAAGAAAATAACTGAACAAGTGCAGGACTTTGGAGACATAGTATAATATAAGTAAAAAAAATGACATTTTAACAGATTCCAATCTCAATGAGTTAGCAATAACCTTTTGGACAGGCTCTCTTTTTTTCTTGGATTCCATGGCATTGTTCTCTCTCTCTCTCTCTCTCTCTCTCTCTCTCTCTCTCTCCTGACATTCCTCTTAATTCTGACTACTCCTTATAGACTGACTTCAGTAGTTCCTTTTCTTCATCCCACTACTTAAATATATGTTCTCTAAAGCTCCATTCATGAATTCCTCTTTCATCTTTACAAAGTAAGGCTCATGTGGTCTTGGGCTATAATAACATTGTTTTGGGGCAATGATGAAATATCAGTCTCATTCCCCAGTTTGAACACATTTGAAGTATTGGTTTCAATTCTGAGCACTTTCTGAGCATTTTTGAAAGAATGTTGCAAACAAAACATCCAGAAAAAGACAATCAGATTGGTGAAAGACCTTGTGTATATGTCAGGAGGATTGCTTGAAGAAATTGAAGATGTTCAAACTAGGGAAGACTTAGCTAGGGCAGTGGGGTGGATGCTGGTGAATGATAACTGGTTTTGAGTTCGATGATTCAAGTTTAATAGATTTTCAGTTCCTTGAGTTGGAGATTGTGCTGTTTTTCATCTCTATATCCCCAGCTCCAAGCCCTGTGCACAGCAAACATTTAATGAAGGTTTATTGAACTGAATTGCGTAGTTGAAAGGACAAATGATATTCATATGAAATTAATAGAAATAGTGCCCAGAATGCCTATTTTCCTGAATTTTAATGTGCTAGTGAATATTATTATAAGAGCAGTTAGGTTGGTGCAGTGGATAGACTGGTGGACCTGGAGTCAGGAAGATTTGAGTTCAAATGTGGCCTCAGACATTAGTTGTGTGATCCTGGGCAAGTCACTTAACCCTATTTGCCTTAGTTTTCTCATCTATAAAATGCTCTGGAGAAAGAAATGGCAAACCACTCCAATATCTTTGCCAAGAAAGTCCCAAATGGGGTCCCAAAAAGTTGGACACAATTAAAACAACACAGCAACAACAATTATTGTTATATGTGTAGTTGTTTTGTCATTGTCATCATTATTTTCTGCTCTGGTCAGAGTATACCTGGCAGGTTGTGTTTAATTATGGGTACAGCATTTTAAGAAGGAAGTTAAAAAATTGGAGGATGTACAGAAGAAAGTGAATGTGATAGAAAGAGGAATCAAAATCTTGTCATACGATTGGCACAGGAACAAAGTTTGAATGTGTTGCCTAGAGAGGAGAATATTCCAGACAAACTGAAGGTGATCATTAGATGTTTAAAGAGAATGTAAAAATGGTATTACATTTGTTTTTTATGACTTGAGAAAGCAGAACTGGATCAACAGTTAAATTTTGCTGTGCTAAAAACTTTCTCACAATTAAAATCCAACAACTGTTCAATCATAGGATAGATTGTCTTTCAACGCAGCTAGTTTCCTTTCATTAGCAGTGGGCAGTTAGAAACAAGATAAGCCCATATCAAGTTTTTTGCAGATTTACTTGGGAGGTTAGACTAGCTGGTCTCTAATTTTTTTTTTTACCTCTAATGTACTTTAAGTGTATGACAGAGCTGAGAAGAGATAGTTAGCTTGCCTGACGTGTAACCTGCAACCTTCCAACATCTGGACAATACTGACCATCTCTTCTGATGGAAAAGTCTTCTGATTAGACAACTGGAAAACACCACTGAGATTGTGATAATACTGTTCCTCTTTATATATACAAGGACCAAAGAGCTTTTGGTAAATAGAAAATCATGTTTCTTTGTGGAAACATTAATTTTTCAGGACATAGGAGTCTGTTCTGATGTTCACACTGTTTCTACAAAGTGGGAAACTGAATAGAGATAGCCTTTATTTGTAGGTACGATATATGTATACACACATATATACACATATATCACATTTGTTACTGTTTTGGAGTGTTTTTAATCAGACAAAATCTAAACTTTTTAGCTCCAGTGATACTTTATAGATAACTCACAAAATATTATTTGAGGTGCACAGAAGTCCTCAGATGATGATTTTAGTATGTGTACACATGCAAATTCGTGGTTGCTTTCCAGGATGACTACTGAGCACACTAGACTAGAAGCACTGCTATTCCAAATGCAATCACACATTTACATGCAGCTAATTAATGTAAAGTCTCATGAATCCTGCTTCAGTTATTTTTTTTCCACTGTAAATTTCAATGATCTCACCAATTTTAGTTGTAATCCTACAACAGAATTGTTATTAAAAAAAACAAAACCTTTGTTTTAGGATTACTTCATGGTATGTGTGTGTGTGTGTGTGTGTGAGAGAGAGAGAGAGAGAGAGAGAGAGAGAGAGAGAGAGAAAGAGAGAGAGAGAGAGAGAGAGAGAGAGAGAGAGAGAGACAGAGAATAAACTTGTGCCGTTGTTGTTTTAATGACCCTCTTTGGTGATTCTGTCACCTTGACTTAAAACATCAAGTCATAACTTTGTTTTTCTCAGATTCATTTAAGTTTTTAATTCTTCTCTATTGGCTTCCCCCCTGCTGCCTATTAACATGCCATCATTTCCTACATCCTGAGGAAAGATTTCCTTAGACTCTATTCTCCCATCAAACAATCATTTTATATCTCTTATTTTCATAGTCAAATTACTAGTAAAACCTAACTACATTTGATTTTTCCAATTCTTTTTCTGACTCATTTCTTAATTCTTTGCAATCTGACTTTTGACTTCATCACTCAACTGAAACTACTAGATTCAGGGTTACCTCTGATCTCTTAGTTGCCTGACTTTTTCTCAGTCCTCAACCTTCTTGATCTCTTTGTAGTATTTAATACTATTTACCACCTTCTCCTCCTGGATACTTTCTCTCCTTTATGGGTTTTTTGTGTGATTTCTGTGTGTCTATCTCTCTGTTTCTGTTTCTGTCTCTCTCTGTCTTTGTCTCTGTCTATCTGTCTCTGTCTCTCCCTCTCTCCCTTCCCCCCTCCTTGGTTTTCCTCCTACCTATGTGATGACTCCTCAGTTCTCCTTTACTGGTTCATCATCCTTATCATAACTGTAACTCTGAGTTTATCAGAGTTGTCTTTAACCTTATTTTCTTCGGTGTACTTTCTCGCTAAATGGCTTCATCAGTTTACCAGAGCTTAATTATCATTTCTATATAGATGTTTCCCAGTGTTTTACACACACACACACACACACACACACACACACACACACACACACACACCCCTTGATTTATTCTTGACTCCTTACTTTGTCTTACCCATCATATCCATTCTGCCTCCATAATATCTCTCCCTTCTGTCTTATCCTCTCCATTCACACTGCTTCCACCCTATTAAATTACTTATCACCTCTTGTCTGGTCTACTGTAGTAGACAATGTTGTCAGACACCCTCAGTGAGGATGAACACGGCATCAAGGAAAGCTACCACATAGATGGGAAATTATTTAGTTTGAAAAGGCTACAAACCAAGACTAAAGTGGAGGAAGGATTGTGTTTGATATTTTGTTTGTCAGTGATTGCATGCTGAATGCAGGCTGAATGCAGGCTCTGAAGGTGAGATACAACAAAATATGGATCAATTCTCTTACTTATGCTAATTTTGGCCTGACAATTAACACTAAGAAAACACAAATGCTTCACTTGCCAACACCATACCAACCATATGCAGACCTGTTGGCTACAGCATATGGGGAAGTTTTGAATACTATGGACAAGTTCTGGCAGTATAATTTACAGGAGTGTACACACTGATAATGAGATTGATACATACATTGCCACAACTCACTCAGTGTTTGGGAGGTTCTAAAGAAAAGTGTGGCAGACAAGAAGTATTAGATCAATTACCAAACTAAAGTTCTACAGAGCTGTTGTGCTGACATCATTGTATGCCTGAGAAATCTGCAGTCTACCAGCACCATTCCAGGAAACTGAATCACTTTCATTTGAATTGTCTTAGGAAGATTCCGAAAATCACCTGACAGGATAAGATACTGGACAATGAGATCCTTTCTTGAACTAAATTCCCAAGCATTCAAACTCTACTGCAGAGATTGCAAATCTGATAGACTGGTCACGTTGTTTGAATGTCAAACATATCCTTCCTTAAACTATTTTATGGAGAACTCACAGAAGGCAAGCACTCCCATGGTGGCTAGAAGAAGAGATAGAAGGACACTCACAAGGTCTTTCTGAAGAACTTTGGAATTGTTTGTGTGACATGGGAGACTTTGGCAAAGGACCACCCAGCATGGTGTTCCTGCATCAAAGAAGGCTCTGTGTTCTTTAAGCAAAGCAGAATTGCAGTAGCTTAAAAGAAACACAAGATGCACAGATTAAGAGAATCCATCCCAAAGGTTCACATGGAGTATTTGTGCCTGACCTGTCTTGGTCTGATTCTATTGGTCTGAGCAGCCACAGTTGAATACACGGTGACTTGATGCTAACACAGTGATGTCCCTTTGGTCCTCTTGGAGAATTAGAACAATAATCATATTCTCAGAAATGCCCTTACTGCCTCAAATCTCTCCCTTTTGGAATCCATCTTCCATATAGACATTAAAGCGATTTTTTGAAAGTGACTGTGGTCACTTCCATATTCAAGAAACCCCAAGGGTTCCCTACAGTCTCTAGGGTCAAATGTACATTTCTCTTTTTAGCTTTTAAAGCCTTTCACAAAGAGCCCATAGCCTACTTTCCAATGTGACTATATGATATTATTATTTCTGCACTCTATGATCAGCCAGCCAGGCCTTCTTGCTATTCCTCACAGACAGTCTCCATGCCTTTGTATTATCTATCTAGATGGCACTCCCATCTTATCTGTGTCCCTTAATATCCCTTTTTTCACTAAAAAATTGTGCTCAAACAGCACCTTATTCATCAAATCTTTATCCCCTCTTTCTCCTGAGGACTCGTGCCCTCTCCCTGAAATGACGACTTTTATTTATTTTCTATATATTTTGTAAATGCTAATTTATCTACATGTTATCTCCTTCAGTAGAATGTAAGCTCCTTGAGGGAAAGAACTAGTTAATTTTTGTATTTGAATTTCTAAAACCTGACTTATTCTGGACACATAATGTGCCCTTATTAAGTGCTTATTAACTGATTACTTGATTAGTTCAATCTATTCAGGTTTACCACAGTCCAAACCTTCTGTTTATACTTTACAATAGGTTATCAATCCTTTGTACGTCCTAACTAGTTTTCTGCCCAACTTCAGTTTTTTTCAGATCATTAGCTAATTTTCCATCTTTGCTCTCAAAAAGCTAACATTCTCATAGGGTAAGAGAACACATATGAGGAGTAATGGCCAGAGGGGGTGTTTTTCTCAATGATGTGACAGAAATAGAGAATGGATCCATAGGATAATTGATTGGTATTTCTTTTCCAGGAATGATACTGTTGATTTAATTACTGTTCCTGCGGTAGTGGTAGAAAGTAAAAGGTGGAGGTGACATGTTCAGCTGCAGGGCATGAAGGTAGTCTGGAAGTTATGATGCATTTGGAACAAAAAGTTTTTATTTTATTGTTCAATATAAAATCTTGGTTGGGATCTTCAATGGAGTAACCTAGAGCTTTGTGTTTTATCTTGTGCTATTTGATACCTTTTTTCAGTGATTTGAATAATGACATCCATGTAATATTTATAAATTTGTTCATGAAAAAGAAGTCAGGAAACAAAGAAAATAAATGTGCTGGTTGGTAGAATTGAGATCCCAAGAATCTCAAAAGAATAAGGCAGTGGACTAACTCTGATAAGGTGAAATCCATTATAAGTATATTTAAAGTCTTATATCAGGTTAGAAATACCCACTTCACAAGCACAACATAAAGAAAGCATTGTTAGGCAGTAATTTATCTGAAAGAATTTGGGGCTTTTAGTGGATTGAAATCTCTAAGTAATTCAGCAGTGTGGTGTGGGAGCCCAGAAAGTTAATGCAAAATAGGATTGCATTAGGATCACAGGGTCATAAATTTAGATCTGGGAGGGACATGAGAAGGAAATAGTTCAATTCCTCATTTTACAGATGAGGAGCTGAGGTGCTTATCTAAGGTCATAGCAAGTAGCAGAGCTGAGACAGCATCCAAGAAAAAGTAGGCAATAACTCCTGGATGAGCCGACACTGGTCATGGGACATCTGGAAAGCTGATTTCCGTTCTGGGCTCCATGGTTTGAAAAGGACCTCAGTAAGTTGGAGAATATCCAGAGACAGGCAGCAAGGATGGTGAAGGACTTTGAGTCATGGAGGACTGGTTGATAGAACTGGGGTAGGTAGCTTGGGTAAGGGAAGATGGGGGCACAGAAGCACCATAATTATCAGAAGGGATCTCATATAGAGGGAGCGGGCTTGTTTTGTTTGGTCCCAGATTTCAGTCAATAGCAATTTTTGAAAGATGCAAAGGGTCAAATTTAAGGTTGATATCAGGAACTCTCTCCAAAGAATAAGAGCTGTCAAAAAGGGAAATGCACTGGCTTAGGATGAAGTCGTTTCCCTTTCATTGGAGAGCTTTAAGCGAAGTCTGAATCACTATTTGTCAGGTATGTTACAGTTTATGATTCCACATTATGGTCCTCTGTGCATGAACACAAATGACGAATCATGCACATGATCTTTCTACTTTGTTGTGGATGAAATTATTCATGACCCCATGGTCAATATACTGTTAATGGACCCCTCTGAATTTAGCTCTCCTTTTCCTTACTCCAAACTTGGGATCATACTAAATGGCTTTATGTCTGGGGAGGAAGTACCAGAATCTGAAGTCTGTTGTCATAGGCATTGAAAATGCAGGGTCACTTGAAATTTGTGACAAGAAACCTAAAGTTCATATTAGTGGAGGGCTATATTTGAGACACATACACATATACACATATGTATACATGTGTACATATATATACATGCATATATACATGTGCAATATGTATAATACTTTTGGCACAGTGGATAGAGCCCTGGACTTGAAATCAGGAAGACTTGAGTTCAAATTCTGCATCAGATACCTACTAATTATGTGACCCTTGACAAGTCAGTTATCTACTGTCTGCCTCAATTCTCTCATTCATAAAACAGGAATAATAAACAGCACTATCCCCTAAGGTTGTTATGAGGATTAAAGGAGATAATATCTGTAAAGCGCTTTGCAAACCTTAAAGTGCTATATAAATACTAACTGTTCTCATTTTGTTACAGTCAAATAGTACCTTACCTGTAAGTCTGTCCTCTGAGCAAAAATTCTTTTCTACCTTTCCTTGCAAGTCACAGAGTAAATTTAAAGCATACCTTTTTATATGATAGGAGAGTCTATTCATATACTGCTTAAAAATCACCTCATGTGACCCTTGACAAGTCAGTTATCTACTGTCTGCCTCAATTCTCTCATTCATAAAACAGGAATAATAAACAGCACTATCCCCTAAGGTTGTTATGAGGATTAAAGGAGATAATATCTGTAAAGCGCTTTGCAAACCTAAATACACAGTCTAAATACACAGTAGACACACAAGTGTATCTAACTACCGCATAGTGTCCAAAGCTTTGTTCCAGGTATATTAAGTTTAGAAAAGGTACCAACAATATTTTTAGCCTCCCAGTAGCAAAGAAACAATTGAACTTAGCACCTAATTAGAAAGAAGAATAATTTGTTAAAAATGAGAAAATACAAGATGGCAGCTTCTTTTCCTGGGGTTGTAGCCCAGATGTGCTTTGACCCCATCATACTCCTCTCATCCTACTATTACAGTATTCCCAGTAGTGGCCCCATATGGTCCAGATCGTCTGCTCTGCCTTCCCCTAAATGAGTTGCAGTAACACTTTGTTCTACTTGCCTTGGGTATGTTTTGTTCCTTTTTTTCCGGAGTGCAAAATTTGCTAGCTATGGCTCTGAACTCAATAATGGTTTAATTTAGCCTGTGCATTTATTTGTTTTTCCAAAACTTCTAAAAACATATCACTGGTTTCCTGAAAAAAAATCACATTATTCCTTTAAGGATTCAGAGACATGGGATCCAGCTCAAACTGTCTATTTTAAGCTTACTATACTCTTCTAATTGTATTACAACAATCTCCATCCTTGTTTCACTTGAATGGCTTCTAAGTCTAATTGCTTATTAATATGGACAAGGTACTATAAAATGTATTTGTGTGTGTGTATGCGTGCGTGTGTGAGCGTGTGTGTGTGTGTGTGTGTGTGTGTGTGTGTGTGTGTGTGTGTGTGTAAGTAGTCTGATGAGGCCACTGGGCCTTGGGGTTTTGAAATGCCTGACCCAATGGAATGAGACATCTACAGCAACAGTAGTAAGACTGAAAATGACTATTTTAAATGGTTACAGGCAAAAACAAGGCTAAAAGCTTATAATGAGCCAAGAAAGGATGACTCTAATAATACATACACATATATGATCTATAGTATTACAGCTATGTAATATGTGATCAGAACGTTTTAAAAAGGAGATCCTTTGAGGTGATTTTTAAGCAGTATATGAATAGACTCTCCTATCACATAAAAAGGTACGCTTTAAACAACATTATTTTTAGAAAAAGTAATAGTGGAAACTTTTAAGCTGAGTCTTCTGTGTTTTCCAGTTCTTTGAACTGCAGTTCACACTGGCATGGATATGTTTTTTCTGGCCCTAGTCTGCACACGTTTAGAGCTGATTTATCCTTACATCTATTCTGGTGAATTATTCAAATGCATATTCTTTAAGCCTATGTGGCTTAATCTGTGGGGACTGTTTGAGAGACAGACTCCTACAGGAACAGTCTGGATGTGGGATCTTCCTCCCATTATGATCCAAAATTATGAATCAAGCAAACAGCCCCTCCAAAAGATGGCATGACCTACGTCATATTGCAATAGCAACAATGAAACCTCACCCTAAAATTGTGAAAGCCCTCTCAGACAGTCTTAACCCACTTAATACATGAATAAGACTTTTTCTACATAGCTCATTGTAAATGTACATAGCTAACAAGTGACCCTCCATTGATGTACCTTTTCACCTGTCTACCTCAGTGACCCAAAAGGAATAAGCGAAGATAAGTTGCCCTAACATTCTTTGAATACCACAAATTTGAGACTAGACTGAGGGGAAGCTTTCTTATTTTGTTGAATAGCCTGCAATTGTTGCTGTGTTATATTCCTGGTTCTTCATTTCTATGTAACTGCTTTGTTCCTGTTGGAAAATGGGTGTCAAACTTAATCTACGTAATTATTTTACTTCTACTTTAAATTTTCTTTTTGATAATTTGTATTCATTACCCAAAGGCACAAGAGTCTTATATACTACCAAAGAGGAAAAAAATAGCTTGCAAAAAGATCTGGGGTGAACCTCCATAGTCTGAGAATGGTAAATTTGGGAGGGAAATTATCTTTATAGCTTGTAGTTCTGAAGAAATCCAGGTGTGCCTACCTTGGTGCCATGACAATCAATGTGATTATTTATTTTGTCTTTTCAATTTGTTATATTTGAAGTGAAGTTCTGTTTAAGCCTCTGCTTAATGCTATCCATGAAGAAAAGGACTAGGTATTCTAGAGGAAAAGAAGAGAAGTCCAAGATTTTAGTATCTTTGGGAACCTTAGAAGCTTTTCTAGTAAAAATCTCTCATTTCACGAATTAAGATACTGAAGTCTAGTGAGGATGCCTAAAGCCATATATTTCATATAGGAAAGGCACAAGATTGAAACCCAGTTCTCTGACTTTACATCCAGAAATTTTCCCATGGTTTCTTTTCTTCACTCAGTTCTATATTCTTTCCACAGTGTCTTCTTAGTAGTACAGCTTCATTCAAGACTTTTTTGAATGAATGATTAAAAAGAAATTTGATCCATAGCACTGAAAGACAAAATTTAAGAGAAGCAAAGGACTGTCAAGCCCTTTGAAACACCACAGTTGAGTGCCTGGTGATGAAAGAAGCATGCCAATCAGTTTAAGAAGCATTTATTAAATGCCTACTGTATTTTAAGCACTAAAGATTCAAAAAGAGGTAAAACATAATCTCTGCTCTGGAGGAGCTCACACTCAAATGGGCAGGGGGACAATAAAAAAATACCTATGTACAAAGAAGCTATATACGTAATGTAAATAGGAAATAATTAAAAGCGAGAAGGCAATAGAATTATGAGTAGATGGGACGGGTTTCCTGGAGAAGATGGGATTTTAACTGAGACTTAAAGGAATCCAAAGAGGTCACCAGTTTAAGAAGAGGGGAGAGAACATTCTAAGCGTAGGGGATGGCCAAAGAAAGTGCCCAGAACTGAGAGATGGAATGTCTTGTTCATGGAACAAGCTAGAAGACCAGTGTCCCTAGATTGGCGAATATGTGGTGGGGGGAGTAAAGTATAAGAAGATTTGAAAGATAGAAGGGGGTAAATTATAAAGAGCTTTGAATTTCAACCAGGATTTTATATTTAATCGTGGGAACCATTGGATTTTTTTGAGTAGAGGAGGTGACATGGTTGGATCTGTACTTTTGGAAAATCTCTTTGATGGCTGAATGGATGATTTCAGTGCAGGGAGATTTGAAGCAGGCAGACTGACTATTAGTCTATTGCAATATTCTAGACGTATAAAATGATGAGGGTTTGAGCTACAGTGATGGGAGTGCTAGAAGGAAGACAGGATCGCATTCATAAGATGTAACAAAGATGAAATTCACAGGTCTTGGCAACAGATTGACTATGGGGTGGGTTGTGTTAGGGATAGTGAGGAGTCAAGAATGATATCTAAATTGTGAACCTAGGGAAGGATGATGTTGTCCTCAACAGTGAAAGAATACTTAGGAGAGGGAGAGGGTTTAGGAGAAAGATAATGAACTCAGTTTTAGACATTTGGAGTTTAAGATGTCTATTGGATATTTAGTTCAAGATGTATAAAAGTAGTTGGAGATGTGCATTTGGAGGTCAATAGAGAGGTTGGTGCAGGACAGGTTTATCTGAGAATTATCAGCATTGGGATTGTAATTAAATCCATGGGAACTGATGAGATCCCCAAATGAAATAGTATGAAAGGAGAAGAGGACTTATGACAGAACCTTAAGGTTAGAGGGTGATCTAGATATGAATTCAGCAAGGTAGACTAAGAAGGAGTTGGTGATCTTATATCACAGATCTTTCCTTTTGACAAATTTACTTTGTAATAGTCATTAATTGCCAAAACACAGACTAACAAAATTTAATTTATATATGTGAAATAAGCACATAAACACTTTCTAAAATTTCATGAAAAATGGAGACTGATGCAATATTATGAATTCATGAGCCTATCATTGTGAATACTCCCTTGACCCGCTGGGTAGATCTTAACCCAAGTATCTACACCTTCTCATATTTTCTCCCATCCATGTCCTTTCATAAATTCTGTATTGAAGAGCTATCCAACATGATGAAGTCATCTGCTTGGATTTTTTTGGCAGAAGAATAGAGAGGAATTAAGTTTCTAGTAATACTGATCATGATTCCATCTGTGTGGTCCCAATTGATTAGGGTTATTGGCTGTTAAGAATGTAATTATTGGGAAAGTGTCACAAGAACAGTACTTAGAAATACATCTCCCCTAAATTAGAAATATACCTTCCCTCCCACATATACAATATACATATGCACAAAGTGCCACTGTGGAGAGTGAATTCAAATTCATAGTATGGTGGTATTAAAGTTTAGTGTAGAGGATGTATATATCCAAAAAAGTAAACTCACAACTTCTGGTTACCTGATGTAACTTTCTCATTTTATTGAGTCTTCATGAAATTTCCCTTAGATGTAACATTTAGGACTGGTCTTTTATCACGTCTCCCTCAAGATTGCTGCTCAGTGACCATCAGATCCTCACAACTACTGCCACAAATTCTAATTGATTCTTCTATCTACACTGTTGCCAGTGGGACCTTTGATGTCACTTCAGGATCTCTTGTCATCTTATTGTATCCGAAGAAGGAGGATGAGGAGGATAAAGAACGGGAGGAGGAGGAGGGGAAGGATAACAGTGACACACAAGTTTGTCTTTTGTTCCTCAGATTATAAAAGAGGTGAGGGCAGGACATGGGACTTTTCTTGGTATTCTTGTAATCAGAGAATTTCTTGAATAGCACATCCTTAGTCAGTATTTATTGAATTCAAGGTAATTGATATGAGGACCACTTTACAAGTTAGTCAGATAATTTTACTGGTTTGGCCCCAAAATAATCAAAGGGTACATTTATTTCTTTCAAATCTCTCTAGATTTTATTACTATTAATATTTTACCATGTGCAATTGTTCTCTGAAACTTATAAAGAAAACTTTCATTTAAAAGGCTCAACTTCCAGAGGAGGAGCCAAAAGAACGAAGCAGATGAAGCACTTAGTAGAGTTCTTCCAATATTCCTTTCCAAACAACTTTAAAATAACACCTCAACCACAAATTGAATTTTGGAGTGGCAGTGAGACATTCTTCCAGTCCAAGACAACTTAAATCACTGGAAAGAGAGATCTGTGACACGGTGGCAGAGGCTGGCCCAGAGCCCGTGTGGATCAAATATCAGTGATGGGACTAGGTGATGGCAACAGGAATAGTAGCAACTTTGGGAGCACTCAAGTCAGAGACAGAGGACTTGATAACTAGTCAGAAAGAGATTTCAGGGGACCCCTGTGTTAACACTGGAGACAGGACCAGATGTTGTTTTGTATCTCCATTGCCTATATCCATGTCTGAGTTATAGTTAATGGGTACAGAGGAGCACGTTCAGGCAAGAAGGACTGGAAACCCTAAAGAACAATGTGTTTCTGGTTAGAAGGGGTGAGAAACTTTGAGAAATAGTATAATTTCAAATTCTAAGATAGCAAGGATTCTGAGAAGCTATATGACTTCCAGTCCTAAGGGATCAGGGGCCCTGAGTTATACATAATATCAGTTGTAATCACAAGTGATTAGGCGCCTTTGCAGGGTAAAAACCAGAGTATAGATAAGAAAAACAGTGACCACACCTCTCCCCATATCACACCCCCTTGGAAACACAGAAAACTTCCAACCCCAAGAATTAGTTCTGAAAATAGCCCTTCATAGAGCCTGAAGTCTGAGATAGTATCCCTTCTCCCACCCATGCTGGAAACAGAGTCCATGCAACATCAAGAAATATGTTGGAAAAATAAACAAAACAAAAGAATCTAAGCAATAAAAGTTATGATGATTGCAGGGAAGATCAAGACAAACTCAGAAGAAGGTTACTAAGGTAAAATGGTTACAATAAAAGTCTCAGAGAAGAAGCATAGATTGGACACAAACCCAACAAGAAGGGTTAAAAAATGCTACAACCAAATAACACTGGTAAAGGTAAAATTAGATTAAAAAAATGAGAATAAAGGAAAAATTATTAAGAGATAATAACTTGGTAGAAGAGGCACAAAACACTGAAGAAAATAATACTTTAAAAAACAGAATTGACCAAATAGAAAAAGCGGTACGAAAATTCACTGAGGAAAATAATGCCTTTAAAAACAGAATTGTTCAAATAAAAAAGGAGGTATGACATTTCACTAAAGAAAATGATTCCTTAAAAATTAGAATTGGTCAGGTGGAAGCTCATAACTTCATGAGACATCAAGAAACAGTAAAATAAAGTCAAAAGAATGAAAAATAGAAGGATATATGAAATACTTTATTGGAAAAAAACTCAACTGAGGAATAGATCAAGGAGAGATAAATTAAGAATTCTTGGACTACCTGAAAGTCATGATCAAAGCATAGGCATTATATTTAAAGAAATGATCAAGGAAAACTGCCCTGATAACCCCAAATGAGAAGGCATAATAGAAATTGAAAAAAAAAACCCACTGATCACCACCTGAAAGAGATCTGAAATAGCCAAATTCCAGAGTTCTCCAGTCAAAGAGAAAATGCTTCAAGCATCCAAAAAGAAACCATTGAAATGCCATGAAGCCACAGTGAGGAGCACACAAGATTTAGTAGCTATTATGTTAAAGGAGCAGAGGATTTGGAATACATTATTTTAGAAAGCAAAAGAGTTAGGTTTACAATTGAGAATAACCTACTCATGAAAGCTGAATATAATAAGTTAAAAGGAGAGATCAGTAAAACTGAAAATTAAAAAAATATACCTAATAAAAATAAGATCTGGTTTTGTGGGAAAAAACCCAATAAAATAGATAAACTATTGACTACTTTTATTTATAAAAAGAAGAAAACAAATCTTCAGAATTAAAAACAAAAATAGCAAATTCACTACCAATGGAAAGAAAATTAAAAAATAATTATTAAAAGTAATTTAGCCCAGTTATATAAGGGAAATGGATAAATAATCACAAAAAATATAAACTGCTCAGATTAGCAGAAGAGGAAATAGAACACTTACATAACTCCATCTTAGACAAAGCAATTGAACAGACCATCAATGAGCTCCCTAGGAAAAAATCCCCATGACCAGATGGATTTACAAGTGAATTCTACTAAACATTTAAGGAACAATTAATCCCAATACTACATAAACAATTTGAAAAAAATAACTGCAGCCAATATAAAATATTTGGGAGTCTACCTGCCAAGACAAACCCGGGGACTTGTAAACACAATTACAAAACACTTTTCACACAAATAAAGACAAATATAAACAACTGAAAAAGATTCATTGCTCATGGGTAGGCCAAACAAATTTAATAAAAGTGACAAGTCTGCAGAAGTTAACTTACTTCTTCAGTTTCATACCAATCAAAATATCGAAGAATTATTTTATAGAGATAGGAAAAAAATAAAATTTCTCAGGAAGAGCGAAAAATTGAGACATCAAGGAAATCAATGGAAAAATGTGAAGGAAGGTGGCTTAGCAGTTACAGATTTCTATCTATGTTACAATAGAGTAATCAACAAAACAATTTAGTGCTGCTGAAGAAATAGAGGCGGGGGTCAGTAAAATAGATTAGATTTTAGATTAGATTAGATAATAGATTAGAAAAAATACAATACACAATATTACCATAGTAATCTAATATTTGATCCAAACTTTTGAGATAAGAACTAACAGCCTGACAAAAACTACAGTGAAAACTGGAAATCAGTTATGCAGAAACTAGGTACAGATCAACATCTTGAAGTACATATCAATGGATTGATGACTTAGACATAAAGTGAAAGATCATAAATAAATTAGGGGAGCATTGAAAAATATACATGTGAGATTTATGGATAACAAAAGAGTTTATTACTAAAAAAGAGATAGAGAATATTATAGGAGGTAAAATGGATAGTTTTGATTACATGAAATTGAAAAGCTTTTGCACAAAAAAAGCTAATGCAACCAAATTAGAAGGAAAATGGAAAACTGGGAAAAATTTTTATAGGCACTTTCTCTGATACAGGCCTAATTTCTTAAATATGTAGTTAACTGAGCCAAATTTATAAAAATGAGTGCCATTACCCAGTTGACAAATAGTCAAAATTATCTAATCACGGGTAAAAATGCTCTAATCCCTACTGATTAAAGAAATGCAAATTAAAATAATTCTGAGATACCACCTGACACGTATCAAATTGACCAACATGATAGAAAAGAAAAACAACAAACACTGGAGGAGATATGGAAAAATTGTGACACTAATGCAGTGGTAGAGTTGTTAACTGCTCCTCCCACTCTGAAGAAAAATTTGAAACAATGCCCAAAGGGGTATAAAACTATGAAGATCTTTTAACCCATCAATATTACTCCTAGTTCTATATCAAAGAAAATGATAAAAAACAAAAGAGGAGGAATTGGACCTATCTGTACAAAAATATTTGTACTAACTTTTCTGTGGGGGCAAAGAATTGGAAATTGAGGAGATGACCATCAATTGTGGAATGGGTGAATATATGGTGTGTAATTGTGATGGAATACTATTATGCTGTAACAAATGATGATCAGGATGTTTTCAGAAAAAAATAAAACTTGCAAGACTTACATGAACTGATTCAAAGTGAAATGAGCAAAATGAGAATACTGTATCCAGTAACACCAGTGTTGTCAGAATGATCCACTGTGAAAGGTTAAGCTACTCTGATCATGACAGTGATACAAGGAAGTTTCCAAGGATTCATGACGAAAATTGCTATCCACGTCTAGAGAGAAAATTGATGAACTCTGAATGCATATTGAAGCATACTTTTTAAAACTTTTATTTTTTCTTTATTTTTGCCTTTTCTTTTGCAGCATGACTAATATGGAAATATACTTTTCATAATTTCACATACATAATTGACATCAAATTGCTTTCCTTCTCAAAGTGTGGTAAGGGGAGGGAGGAAGGGAGAGAATTTGGAAATCAAAAAAATTTTTTTAAATGATTGTTAAAATTTTTACATGCAATTGATAAATATTTAACAATACAAAATATACTTAAAAGAATAAAATTTTTTTGAGTAATTCATAATTTTTTCAATTCTTTCTAATTGCTCCCTGTTATTCATAGTCTTATGATCTATTTTTGTTCTACTATGACATTAAAACCAAAAGAAAGAAAGAAAAACATACTGTTTAGATATTTAAACACCTTGCTAAGGAGAGCAACTGATATGACACAGGGCTTTTGGGTCTTTTGATAAAATTGTAGTCATTGTGTCTGACTTTGAGATTCTGTTTTTAGCTATTCAGTTATCTGCTGATTTTTGAAGACTTCCCATTGAATTCTGTCTGAGAAGCTCTGGTTTCAAATTCATGTGATCAATTTGAAGTGAAACAACTTCTTGGAAAAAATCTTTAAAACTGCACATTTCACTGGGGGACAGTTTTTTGAGTCAGATTTCTGTCTTCTTTACAGAGTCACAAATCATGGTTAAAATTCTTACCATCTCAGAATCTAGAATGAACATTCACTGGAGTGGATGACTTTGACCAGGCCCCTTAGATTTAGATCAACAACTCAATGCTATCTTAAAATGTACAGAGAAATAACATCTTTATTTTGTTGTCCTTATCATTTGCACATTAATGTATAAGGCAACGTGGTGTAGTGTACCAAGTGCTGGACTAGTAGTTGAGAGATTTGTGTTCAAATCCTGCCTTCAGTGATTACAAGCTTTGGAACCCTAGGCTAATCATTAACCTCACTCTCCTACAGCTTCAAATTATGTAAATTGGGAATATTCAAACTTGACCCTCATGATTGATGTGGTGAGAGCATTTTACAAACCTTAGCATTTTGTAGCATTTGATTTTGGATCATTTCAGTCAGGGCCAACTTTTTGTGACCCCCATCTGGAGTTTTATTGGCAAAGATACTGTGGTAGTTTGCCATTTTCTTCTCCAGCTCATTTTACAGATGATAAACTGAGTGAAATAACATTAAGTGACTTACCCAGGGTCACACAGATACTAAGTGTCTGAAGTCAGATTTGGATTGCGGAAGATGAGCCTTCCTGACCTCAGGGCCAGTACTCTATCCAGTCTGCCACTAGCTGCAGTTTTATAGAATAAAGTGCTATACCAATGTGGATTGGTATTTTCAGGATTAAGCATATGTCTTCTATCATCTATGACCTAGAAAAGAGAGATGGGAATAACTGATTGTGTTCATCTATTATGTTGACTATTTCCTACAGACAAGACTGAACAGACCAACAAATGCCTGGCATTATCAAGAATGGTTTTTGAAATGAAAGAAAAAAAGGAATCCTATCTTGTCTTTCTGTACAGTTGTGAGGCTTTTTTTTGCTCATCTGAAATAGTGTGTTCAATTCTGGTTGTCACAAACAAGAAAAAATAGAAAGGAGCCAGACAAGGATATATGACCACCAGATTGATGAGCTTGGAGGAGGGAGAACTGATGGCCACATGTAGTGGAAAAACAAAACCTTGGGACTCCCTGTACTGTAAAAAGGAGGGTTGAGAAGAGATATGATCCAATAATCTAAAGGCATTAATGCAATGGGCAGGGTAAACCTAGTCTTATTCACCACATTGCAGAATACTAGAACAAAATTCTCTCTTTGAAGATTGAAGAAGGTAGTTTTATAATGAATTAAAGGAAGATAGTACTTTTTGCACAGGGTAATAAACTTATGGAACTCATTATCCCAAAGGGCAATATAATGTAGTAGAATGAATACTGGATTTGGAATTAGGAGAGTCCTGGACTCAAATCCTACCTCTGACCTTTAATGTCTGAGTCTATGGACAAGTCATTTCACTTTCCCAGTACTCACTTACTCATCTTTAAACAGACATTACCAATGCCTTTATTATCTGAGAACCATATGTGAGAACCATGTGAAATAATTTTTAAAAAATCTTATTAAATTCAATGGACTGAAGACATGTCAGTAATTATTAAAATGCCAATACTCATTCTTTTTAATTCTATATGAGACTAGATAAATTTATGGCTTATAAACCCAAAAGATCATTGGTAACATTGTTAGAGAATGGATACTTGGATAGATAAACTTAACTCTGGGCCTGAAATAGTATTTCTTACTGTCTTTTACTCTTGGATTTCTGCAGAAGTCATCTACTTTAGACTGTGTTACAGACTGTGTGTAAGAAATTACATATTTTTCATTCTTGTTTCAAATTCTGGGTACAGTTAAAAGTCCCCTAGCCTTCACTTTCCCATGGCTCCTTGATCCTCATATTAGAAAAAATGAGTAATCATAGAAGAAAGTCAGGATACAAAGATTCTCTATTCCTTTTAGCTAGCCTAGGAGAAGACTAGAATAGCTTTGGGGGCTCCAAAGAAAGCAGACCAAGTATGGTACCTCTATAGTCTAGGATTTTTCTAGAGTGTGCCAAGACATTCACATTTTCTCAAGTATGGAGGGCACAAGCTTCATCTATAGGGTCCTTCAGTCCCATCAAACCCTCTCATTCCTCCATCTTATACAAGAAAATACATATTCACCAAAATTTCAGGCCATATAATTCATTTATCTGTTGTCAGAGGATTCTTATTTTAGGGATAGGGGAACCTATAGGAGAATATATAGATTAAGAATAAGAAGAAACTTTTGAAATCATCTAGTGCACTACCTCCTTTTATATATTAGAAAAATGAAGCGCAGGAAGGCTGACTTAAGGTCACACAGGGAGTAAATGGAAGAGCCCATCTTCAAACCCACATCCCATCTCTGAAATGAAAATACAAATTAATGGAAAGATAAAATGTGGTTGAAAAATTTCCATCTAATTGTCAGGAACAATTTGAATGTGGGAAAAGACATAAGCAAAGGATTACACCTGAAGTAATAATAGAAATCTAATTCCCCTTCAGCTCTAAATCCTATGATCCAATCACGTTCTTAATTGATGAAAATGTAATTTGAGAGACGCTGTAAACTTCCAAATTCATTTTCAAGATAAAATATTCCAGGACTCACTCCATGCTGGAATCTTGCAGCCAAATACCCAGTCAGCCAAAATCCTGCCTAGATGCCAATATGAAGCTTAACTTGATTTGTTGGACGCTGAAGATTCAGATGCAGCCAATATATCTGTCCTGCCATTGAAAATGAGCCAGCATTTTCTCCAATAAATAGGGCACTTTATCATTTAGCACTATGTTAATGCATTCTTTACTACTAATGCATTTCCAATACTTGTACTCAGTCTTTCTGAATTCTGTCAGAGTATTTTAGACAGATTTGTAAAATTCACGATGGTCATGACTCTACATGAAGGCTTGAAAGGATAACGATCAAAAGTCAGACTTAAGTCTCCCCGATTCTTCTTTCAAAATGTGTTGTTTTCACTGTGGCATGGTAGTAAGCAGATGTGATCATCAAAGAAGGACCAGGACAAGAAGTATTTTTGCATTGAGTCTAGGGAAATACTGACGCTCCAGGGAGACAAAGAATTAGGTCTACAGAATTCAGCTAGAGTGAGGAGATCAAGTAGATCTTATTTTCAGGACATGTCCCATTTTTAGGAGTTTTTAGATGGTGATCAAGAGCAGTATTAATGAAAAAGACTGATTTCCAATTCTAAGGTAAAAATCTATCTCCTGTCTGCTCCATTTTTAGCATTGTCTTTATGTAGATTATCTTGGGCCAACATATGTTGACCCTAGGTAGTTGGAGGTCAGGATACTAAAGATGAATCCTGTCTCTGATGTAAACAAGGACAAAGATCCCAGGACAATGACTGCCAAGCAATCACTTGAATTATGGTTTCTTTCTTTTTCTCTTGCAAAATGTGTTTCTCTTCTCATCCCTTGGTTTCCCATTCTCTTTCAAGTCATGGAGAATAACAGTTTCATCCTTAATTTCATGATGTATTGAAAATTGGGAACAAAATAACAACTGGAAATCCATTTACATTATGTGGCAAGTAAAGCCTGATGAAATGTTTGAAATGGGTAATTATAGGCACTAGGATAATATGGCGATTGTATTGATTGTGAAATACAGATGTTACCACAATAGCCTAGGTCAGAATAATGTACTATATTATTAGATAGGAGCTTATTCAATCTGTAGAAGGTAATTTTGGAAGCACTTCTATTAATAGGTGACCTAAGGTGACATGAGACAGCTAGGTAGGTGCAGTAGAGAGAGCTCTAGAGCTGACGTCAAGAAGATGAATCTTCCCGAGTTCAAATCTGGCCTCAGACACTTACCACTGTGTGACCCTGAGTAAGTCATTCAACCTTACTTGTCTCAGTTATTCATCTGTAAAATGAGCTGGAGAAGGAAATAGCAAACCCCTCCAGTATCTTTTCCAAGAAAATCCCAAAATTGTGTCATGAAGAATTCAACACAACTGAAATAATCATGATGCATGCTCATTTCCAAATATCAGTGGCTTTTATGGGGTCTAAAAAGCTCAGCTGTTCTGAATTTGAATAGCTAGAATGAGGGAACAAATGATTTGTAGTCTTTCAAGTCTTAGATTTCATCTTTGTTTATACAAGAAAGCAATACAATCTGTGAAAATATAAGAAGAAATATAGACGAGAAATTGAAATTATATCCAGAAATATTTTGAATGGTAGGCAGGACATTTTTTAAAATAGTTTAACTTGCATTTGTTTTCTCTTGCCTCCTTCTCAGAATATCCCCTTTCTCCCTTGCTTACTCAGTGTTCTTCTAGTAACAAAGATTTAAACAACATTTAAAAACAGTTCAACAAAACCAACTGGCCCATCAACTATATCTCAAGTGTAGAAAACATTTCATTGCAAATAGTTCTCATACTTGCCAAAGAAAAGAGGGAGGTGAATTTTCCCATTTCTTCTCTGGATCTAAGATTGGTCATCATAACAAGATAGCATTCAGGGTTTCCTTTTGTTAGTTGTGTCACCTTAGTCATTGTATAAGGATTTTCTTGATCCAGTTTACTTAATTCTGCATCAGTTCATGTAAGTTTCATGCTTCTCTGGATTCTTGATATTAGTTATTTCTTACAGTTCAATAATATTCCATTACATTCATCTGCCATAATTTATTTAGTCCTTTTCCAATCCCTATGTACCCATTATGTTTCTAGTTTGTTTTTTTTGTTACCACAAAAATAGTATTATAAATATTTTGTGTATATAGGGGACCTTTGTTTCTTTCTCTAGCCTCTTTGGGTATATGTTGCCAGCAGTGTTAAAGGGCAGGCACAATGTAGTCACATTTTTCAGCATAATACCAACAGCCCCACCATACGTAAATTAATGTGTATGTCTTCATCCACTGAAACAGAGACTACTTACGCTTTTTGGTTGTCTTTTCTAATTTTTGGGTTGTTGAGTAGAAGGTGAAACTTTGGAACTCTTAGTGATTTAGAGCTATGTGACCTGTTCGCCTTACCTCATGAAACATGTATGTTAAGGTTTAATAAGCTTAAAGTCTAGCCATGAACCATCCTCAAACAGATGCTTATTTATGTCATTTAGAGTTTGGTTTCTTTCATTCCTGATCCTCATTCCTTATTAGGAAATTCAAAAAACATCCTCATTTCAGTAGTCTAGATTAGACCCTGACTTTCAAATTATGTTTGTGTGTGTGTGTGTGTGTGTGTGTGTGTGTGTGCGTGTTTGTGTGTGAGCTTATTCTATGAGTGCCACACTGCCTCTTTGTCAAAATCTCTATGTAAATTTGAACCCAGAAAGACTTTGACCCTTTGATTTGAGTGTGAACACCATGCATGGATGCTGCTCTTCATTGACAACTGTTCTCCTACCTTTGTGAGTGGCAACAAAGTTTTGTTAATCACTATCCTTGTATGGTACTGTTGCTTCTCATCTGAACTATTCCCTACTCTTGCATTGCATTGGGGCAGAGCAAATCCTGGTAGATAGTGATCCTATCACAGCAGTAATCTGAATGGTTGTTTATAATGTGTGATGTATTTTTCAAGGTATTACTGTAATTTTATGAAATATCAGATGTGAGACCTGTGAGTTCAATGCCTATATTTGGCAGACGGGAAATGGCAGATGGTAGGTTCTCAGAGGAAGTCAATTGCCATAAATAGTTCATGGACAAGTCAGAGCACAAATCATTAAAGGCTATTGCCACGTCTGTTATTATTTCCATAGTACCAGCCCACCTTAAATATTATTCCTTTAGAGGGGGATTATTTACCCAACTTATTTTTTTCTAAAAACAATTAATGCATTTATACAACAAGAAAAAACTATCTTAAAATTCCAAGGACTAACCAAGATATTAAAGAAAATGAATGTTACTCTTTAAAAATTATATAAATAATATCAATGTATTAATATGCTAATTTTAGGTAGACAAAATATAAAATCGTCTTGTCAAATTTTTAATACCATTTTAATAGAAGATGACACCTTTTAATCTCCAATGGATTTAAAGGTCATCATTATATAAATAAGTAAATGTAATATCCAGACATTAACAAGGATGATGGCTAGAGGACCATTAATCAACTTAGATAAATTAGGAATGAGTGGGACCAAACATTTCCACATTTCTTCGCTGGTTCAAGTAGAACTTTTGCAGAGCTAGCTAGGGAGGATGAACATTCCTTCTGTTTTCATTGGATCTCAACAATAAGGGAGTCCTTCTAGAAAATAGTTTAGAGATACCCAAGAAGATGTTTTAATATGTAGCTGTGCTAGACAGATTAAGACTAGGAAGTAGCTTAATTTCTCAAAGACATTGTTTTGCTATAAAATATTCAACTCATCAGTTTGGAGGAAGTGTAAGCATCCCAGATCAGGGAGACTTAGCCAGTGCAACTGAGTCTTTTGGGGTTTATCCATTGATAATGAAACTGAAACAGTGAGAGTGTGGAGTAAGGATGTCTTGAATTCCACATTCTTTTGATTTGGACAATATTTTCCCCTAGGAATATAAACTGAGGGAACTCAAAATGCAAAGAAATTCTGGAATTGATATGGATTTGGCCTCTCAGAAATGCTGGTTGAATGACAAGAAAAGTGGGAAGAGGCTGGCTGCACATTTTTTTGTTATAGTTCAACGGATTGAGTCCTTGAAGTATATGATTCCAAGCTATAAATCCTTTTAGGATACAGTTTGGAAGAAAAGTATAGTAGTATGTACAAATTTCTCTCTAAACAGAAGGGGATAAATTCATATATTTCAAAACCTGACAAATTCAAGCCAAATACAGAAGCCTCTTTTAATTTTTTTTGAAAGTCTGAATGTTAGAGCATAAGTTCATTCAGGCAGAGAAGGCAGATCTATATTCATATGGCAGCTATAAAATGACTAGTGTAGCTGTAAGAATGAGACAATGAAAACTACTCATTTGAGTCAGAGGACCTGGGTTCAAATTTCACCTCAGATAATTATTTTCCACGCAACCTTGGGTAAGTTATTTAACTTCATAGGTCCTCAGTTTCATTTTCGGTAAAAAGGAGAAGTTAGAATTAAATAACTTCTGAGATTTTTTTCCAGCTCTTATCCTATGATCATATGAGATTCTTTTAACTCAAATTCTCATTACTGTCTCACAACCATGGAATTTAGAACTGGAATTGATTATCAACCTGATAATTTCTTGATCTCCCTACTCCTTACCTCCCTTTCCATTCATAATTATCTTTGATGGTGTATATTCATGCCAATCTTTGCTACAGCTCTTCATTGACAATCTGTTGTGGTTCTTCCATGCCCATTCTACTTCTTTCCATTTCATTGTTGGTGATCCACAATTTTGATTCTTTGGGGATCATTATCTGGGCTTTTTGCAAGCTTATAATGTTGCTGAAATAATATTGGTGTTACAAAGGTGACTTTTTAGGAGAGAATTCTGAGCTATTGAAAGCACTGTGCAATTTCCCAAATGCAACCAAATCCATTTACTTTCTTCCTTCTCTTCAGCTGTAGCTGTAGTTTATTGTCCAACCATAGTACCTTTCCAAGACATAAATACTGGGGAAGTTCTATAAAGCATGGGGTGCTGCTTCTTTCTTAGAAAGTCCATCTCTATTCTGAGAACTTTTCCCCTGATATATTGTACTAATTTTTCAGTTTATTCTCATTTATTTAATTTTTTAGCATTTATATAGCACTTTAAAAAATTATTTTTAATTTATAGAATGAAACAAGCACTCCTATGATGTAGTACAATAAAAAAGATGGTTGTACATGAAGTTGCAATCTTCTATGCACAACTTGATACTCCTTTCAAATATACACAAAATTATCCAAGTTCCTTTTTTCTTCTTTCCTTCTCCAAGCCCTAGAGAAGGCTACCATCACACACACACACACACACACACACACACACACACACACACACACACACACCCCTTAAATTATTCCAGATATGCTTCTATTCAACAGTTTTCTCTAGATGCAGATGGCATCTTTCTCATGTCCTTTATAGCTAATTTGGGTATTTATAACAGAAAAATATAGTTTATACTCTCAAAGACATCCTTAAAAAAAGTACTACTGCTACTGTATACAATGGTATCTTGGTTTCTCTGCTCATTTACTCTTCATTATTTTGTGCAAGTTTTTCCATGTTTTTCTAAAATCATTAAGCTCATCATTTTTTATAGCACAGTAGTATTCTATCACAAGCATATCTACCACAATAAGCCATTGCCCAATTTATTCCTATTCATTACACTATGAGTGCTTTCTGCAAGGAATTGTGAGAAGGAAAGCCAAGTTCATCTGTTTGGTCCTGTAAGTAGATTGAAAATAATAGTTAGTAATGATATTATTAATAAACTAATATGTATATAGTGCTTTAAAGTTTACAAAGCACTTTACCAATATGTCAGCTCATTTAATAGATCTGCTTCTAGCAGTCATCTACTCAGTCTACTGATAGACCTAAAAGCCTGAACCCATTTTGAAGTCACAAGTTGGTTGAAAAGTGGCTGCTACTCTCCTTTACTTTTAATTTTCTTTGTTTCCCATTTTGCTGATTCATGTACATGAATTTCCCCTTGCCACTCCCTTCTAAGCTCTTTATGACCCTTGGTTGGTTCTATGGATTCATCCATTTGACTTGGCCCTGACTAACTCATTACTGATCTCTTCCTTCCCCTTAGATAAGCTGCTGCCCCAGAATCATTAGCAGTCATTTTATCCCAAACTCAGGGATCTGAAAACTGAGAAACTTTGTCCTATCCCTTCCTGATCCCTCAGTTGAAGAATTTCCATCATGCTGGCAGGCTCCTGTTTCGATATCAGAGGCTATATCCGAGTCCCCTCTTAGAGCTGGCTCAAGTGAAACAAGATTCATCTTTGCTTTCTCTTCTTTTTCACCATTTTATTTTCACATTCTCTTCTCTCATGTTAAATAGAAATCAATAAATCTCCAGGCCATAGTAATATCCAACCAATAATTTTGAAGACAATAAAGGATAAAATTCAAGATCTAAAATATGTCATAATTTTACATATAGTAATTGTATGCCAGGACTGGAGAATTGATTGTGTGCCGCTTATTCATTAGGATAGTTCCTTAGACATTCAAGATCAGTGACCTACCATGACAAGCAAACAGGTAGGCTATATACTGAAGGGAAAGAATGGTGAACACTCAAACAAATATTACTCAATGTATGAATGGGCAAACATTGCTGTAAAGGCAAACCAGAAAATGAGTGGAACCTTCACAACTGAAGAACTATAGTGAAAGATGACTAATAATGTCCTGAAATCCATTGATTTACTTGAGCATGAGACCACTTGGCTTCTCAGAAAGAGGGTGCTGGGTGCAACTGCTGCTTACAGCTGTTCTTTTAACTATAGAAGAAAGAAAAGAACTGAAGGGGAGTGGAATTTATTTTCATCATTAAGTCCTTCCCATGATTGATTTTCAGAGTGTCTATAGATGATTTCCTTTCTTTTCACCATGACCTCCAATCCCTCATTTCTTTTTCAGGTCATCATCCCTGCCCTGGCTCGAATCTTATCCTTCTTCATCTTGATTCACCATTGAATTAGCTCAACTCTATATTGTCTACTTCTCTTTAATAACATGCCCATTATCTCATAGAAGATCTTGTCATTGTATTATTTACACCATCCTCTGCCTTTGTTCTTACTGAATGAAGCTGGAGAATATCAATAAAACATATATTACACAATTTCAACATAGCCTACTACGACAAAGCAATTCTTTTACATCTCCCCAATTGATTCACTATCTCACTTAGCAGAGTAACTTTTCTGAATCTTTTCATTGCTCCTCAAGTCTCCCACAACTTCTCTTTATCTCCTTTTCTCTCCTCCCCTTTGTGCTGATGAGTCTCAAGTATATCTATTTTGTTCTAACATCTCTGCAGACCTCTGATATTATATCTCCAACTAACTTTCAGGCATCTCAAAATGGATGCCCAGTAGACATCTTAAACTCAACATATCCAAAACTGAATTCATTCTCTTTCTCCCTAAACCATTCTTTTTTTCCTAACTCCCCCATTATTGTCAAAGACACCACCCTCTTCCTATTTGCCCAGGCTCTATTTTCAGGTGTCATTGTCATTCTCTCTCATGCTTCATATTCATCTAATGGTCAACTCATGTCATTTCTGTCTTTGTCATCCCTCTTATATATGCATACTTCTATACTTTTACACTACCATCTCTCTGGTTCAGGTCTTCATCACTTTGCAATAACTTGCTGGTTAATTTCCCTGACTCACATCTATCTCTTTACATCTAACTTCAGCTGTCAAATTGATCTTTCTGAAATTCATATATAAAAATATCATCCCCCACTCCCAATTCAACAATCTCCAGTGACTTGTTATCATAACCCTCTATCTCTTAACTCTGGGCATTTTCACTGGCTGTCTTCCATGCTTGGAACATTCTCACTCATCTCCACCTTCTAGCCTCTCTGGCTTCCTTCAAATCTCTCTCTCCCTCCCTCCCTCCCTCTCTCTCTCTCTCTCTCTCTCTCTCTCCATATGTGTATATATATTTGATTTTTTCTCTTATCTCCTTGATCAGACTGAGGTTCTCAAGAGCAGGGGCTGTTTTTCTTTTTTTATTCCCTTTCTTTATGTCTGTAGCACTTAGCATAGTGCCTGGAACATAGTAGGTCATAATAAATGCAAGCTAAGTGAATGAAATAAGAAATAAAAGATCAGCTGTCCACTTGATAACCATATACTGTGAAACAAAATATTGAAGGAGCTAACTGGAAATATATACTAACAAGCTAGGATGAAAAACATCCCTACAATATAATGAAGGAACGTTGTACACAAGTGCTTCAACTCTTTGAAAAGTCCTTTGAAAGCATTAACTCATTTTTCCAAAGCAAATGACTGTCATTTGGTATGCAAGTAGTTCTGGCCAGTTCTGAACAAAGAAAATAATGGAAAATATGTGAATCCCGAGTTTGGGGACAATGTAAAGACCAAACTGGGTTGACTGCAGAATCAATGTGGGGGATTATGAATAATCATGGACTTAGTTTATTTTGTTCAAAATTTTTGAAATTCAAAAAACTGTTGTTTATAGTTGATTATTTCCTTTTTGGGAAAGATGGGTCAGGCATTTAAATTGATTGTGTCTGATTCAGTTTTACAAAAATTGATTTACTGCTTACAAGGTCCCTATTTCACATGATGGAGATTGTGAAGATAAGTAGAACACAAACAGTCCTATGTTTAAGGAGTTTACAATTTATTATATTAGTGGGTGGGTATGGTGATTGAGAATGATCATATTTTATCTACCCTGAAAATTTCAAAAAGGAACCACAACAGCTACCATTTTCCATAGGAAAGATTTCAAACATCTGTTTTGACTTTTAATTTTATTTTCTTTTGAAATGTCTTTTTAAAGAAACATTTACTTTGAAGCTGCTGGAATGAGGAATCCTAGAGGATTTCGATACCAGAACAAGTATCCCTTGAGAGAAGGGATTCATAATTCACTCCTAAAACTTTTGGAACCAGCTCTTTACTGATGACTGAGTCAACAAGGGCTGTTGTCTCCTTTAGATTAATTGAGAGGAGGCAGATAGTATTGTGGAACAAGCAATGGTGTCAGAATACCTAAGGTATATTTCCAGCTCTCGCTGTGTGGCATTTTGAGCATCTATCTTCCTCATCTGTAAAAGATAGCAGGTTGGACTTGCTGACCTCAAAAGTTCCTTATAGATACATGTGTACTCCTATGTTTCAACTATGCTGATTTCTTTTCTGGATGCATTTTATGTATCAGTTGTATTCCAAAGCTTATAAATACAAACATCCAACTATTTTTTACAAAGGGAAGAAGGACATGAACTTCATGAATCCTGTATCTGAATTAATTTCACATGTTTCTTCAAATGTCATGGCAATAATAACTCTCCATTGGCCTTAGTTTATCCTTACTTTTTTTTGGAATTCTCCTCATTAGTCATGACCTTTCCATATACTAATATATAGCACAACATACAAAGTTATGAGGACAACTGGGAAAGAAAACACTGGTGATATTAGAACTAACTTTAAAAGATGAAAAGCAAAGCTGAAGTCAGACATGGGTGGGCACAGACAGGGTGAACTGTCTGGTAGCAAGCATGGGTTGAATGTTCCAGACCCAACATAGTCCTGCCTGTGCTGGAGTAAGATCCTGTCATTCATTGTCAACAGTGGGAGAAAATTCCAAATTCAGAAGCTTCTTTGTGATAGAGCCATCTATAATCAAAACATTTCTTTTTCAAATGTGATTTATCATCATTGGTTCATGACTTTTCTTTCCTGACAAATTTCATCCAATTTAAAAAAATTTATTGTGTCTCTCATATATGTGCAAAGCACTGAGCAAGGTGCCAGGGATACAAACATGGAAAAATAATATGATCCTTGCCTTTGAAGAGCTTATAATTGAATAGGGCACATAATACACACACTCAGATTTAAAGGATAAAAGGCAATCTGTGGTGGATTCCATTTTTAAACACAATACTTATACTGGTCTCATTTTGTAGTTAAGGCAACTGAGACCAAAAAAAAAGCAACTGTTAATGTTATAAATCTCTAGTGGAGCAAGAATGAATCATAGAACAGGAGAAATAACATTGGATTTGGAGCCAGAAGATTTGAATTCAGGATCCACAATGTATATATCACCTGTGTGATTTTAAGTAATCTCCTAGGGATTCAGTTTTCTCCTTTACACAATAGAGAATGGGAATGTTGAATTAGATGATTCCTACTGCCCAACTGTAAATTCATTCCAGCATGCATTTGTAAGGGTGGGAGTGAGGAGGGGAGAAGCATTGACCGGGGGGGATTCCTTGTAATCAGGTTGGGCATCTTTCTTCATCTGTAGGGAAATATGCATGTACTCCTCTGTGTCATACTTGGAGGACACCAATGACTATTAATTGGTGAGTTTTAGTCACTGGGGTTGCCTTTAAGATGATTGACTAGATGGGGCTCCACAAAACAAATGTGAAGGAACTACACACCATTGTAGGTCTAAAAAAACATCAACTCATCTTTTTTGTGTTCTTAATTTTTTCATTTTCTGAGGGCAGGACAGAACATAACATAGAAGGTCTATCTTTGAAGGAATATCTCTACAAGTATTCTTTTTTCTACCAAAAAGTCAGTAATCCCTATCATGACAAGAGCAAATGGGCTATATGTGCTTGATCACAGATTTCTGGGAACATCTCAAGACAATAGACCTGAGATTTCTTTATATCCATTGCATTTTCTGTGGGGTAAAATAAAAGCTTTTGCATCTAATAAGAACTTATTATCCTGAGAACTTGAGGTTACTGTGTTTAGCCACATTTTGGGCAATATTTGTAAAGAATTATACAATATTTGTAAAGATTATACCAGGTGGAGGCATCACAAAGAAAGAAAAGCATTCCTCTTCGGGGTTGGACTCAAATGTCAGATCTATCTTGGGGGATGCTACACCATCGATTACACATTTATTAGGCATCTGTTATATGCAAGGCGTTGGGTTAGGTCATACGGAAACAAAACAGCTTCTACATTTCCCCAAGTCAGGGACAGGTGGTTGTGAAAAATGCCATGTCTACAGACACAGAATAGTTTGAGGGGAGAGAGGAGGAATTAAAAGAGGGGAATCAGGAAATACTTTTGGTAGGAGGGAACACCTGAATCCAATCCTAAAGGAATCCAAGGTTTGCAAGTGGTTCAGATAAAGAGGGGCTGCCCTTCAGATATAAAGGAAAGCCTGCACAAAGATGTAAAGATGTGAGATGAAGTATAATGGATAAGAAATAGGATGGACTCCAGTTTGACTATAGTGTAAAATGTGTAAAGAGAAAATAATGCTCACAAAGACAGGCTGGAGGCTGGAACCAAATTGCTTTTTTAAGTTTTATTTTTAATTAAATTTTACATGCCTTTTATTTATATAAGCAATGACCAAATACAGGGTTATAGGGTTCTATGAATGAGAGACGGGAGTCTTGAGTTAAAAACAAAGAAATTTATCAGATATAAAAGTAATGAGATTGTTTTTATACACAGCATAGAAAACAAGTCTCATGACAGTCAATCCTCCTCCACACAACTACAGAAAGGATCTTGCTGGTCACTACTCTTTTTCTTCCTGCCCTCTTCAACTTAAGTGAAATACTAAGCCTAGGTAGAAATGAGAAGTATACTGAGAGTACCTAATAAACATAATTATGAGGTGTTTTTTCCTTAATTTTTGTAGGAAAATCTGTCAAAAAGTATTAATGTATACAAATGACTTGCAAACCTTAAGGCGCTTAATAAATTGTTTTTATCTTGTTTCTTTCACCTTCTTTTATTAGTAATTGGATAAAAAGAAATTATTCTGGGACAAGTCACAGTCTATTATTTTTTTTATACTTAAAGTTTTATGGACTATTATATAGGTGGGTAGAATAACTGCCTTTTGTATTTCAATAAGGGTTGAAATAGAAGTGCCTCACCTGTACACTCACTGAAAGCCTGAGCAAGTACTTACACAGCCCACTAGACAGTAGACATAATATGCGCCTTTCTTTGTTTCCATATAACTCTTCTAAGTTTCTACATTTTGAAATCTTTTGCTTACACATGTCTTAGAGATGATGATTTCTTGGTATGCCTACCTTGATTTAAATGCTAGCTTTTTATATTTCTTTGAATTGATGTTATACTCAGATAATTGTTGACTCAATCTATATCAATGAACCATGGAATTACTTGGGCTGTGTCTGTCTGGAATTCTGGAAAGCCTAGCTCAGCATTATCCTTCACAGTGACAAAAAATGTAATTTACCATGAATTACTAAATAGGTTTGAGAGACATCTAGTTGCTAATTTTCAATAGTAAAGAAGTTTTCTTATGGAGAGTTCCCCTTAGCAATGAAATTTCATGTTAGGAAAAAAGGATTAACTGTGTCTACCAGGCAAATTGCAGAAATCCACTTCCAGAATCTGTGAGATCTTTGGATGTCTTTCTGAACAATTTGCTATGGCAAATAACTAATTTCCATTTCTGGCTGACCATCACTGCCTTATATTGGAAATTAGAATGGAAAGAAAGCCTACACCTACTTGATTTTCTACACTACCAAGTTTTTCCTTCTTATGTTAGAGAAAGATTCAGCAAATTAAAGATCTTTCTTAATTCAATTACATTTCTTAAAGCCATCATGTGCCAGACATGGCATGAGGAGAAGAATAAAAAGGTGGAAAATGACAAACTCTTGAACTTCAAGGAAGGGCCTTATATTCTACACCCAGTATAGCTGGAAACAGAAAGTCCTTCAAGACTGTTTTCCATATATGCTCTTGCAGATTCTGTGTGCTTTTAGTTCACAATTTAATTAAATTTAGTAAGTGTTTATTAACCACCTACTATGCAGGTTTTGGAAATACAAAAAAAAATGAGATAGCCCGGGACCAAAAGGAGCTTCTGTTTTACTACAGAAAGACAAATGTATACATAAGTAAATACTAAATATACCCCAAATACACAAGGATTTCAGGGCAGACACTAAACACTGGAGAACATACTTGACATAGTTCTCTTGTAGAAGATGAAGGCTGAGGCATTCAAAAGTTTGTTTCTCTTTCCTTTTCTAATAGATAAACTCCTTCTCCCACAGGAAGAGACCTAAGATACTAATGCCCAGCACTTAGAATAGAGAGAGTTTAGGATAGTATTGTGTGGGTCCAATCCCTTATGGGTAAGGCCAGTCTTTAAGATATGAAGAACATGATGCTAATTTGGTAAATATGAATTGTGATTTCCTATGGATTTTAAACCATAAGGGATTGTATCTCACAGATTGTACTTCATTTTTCTCTTTCTTAGAGCCTTTGATAACTTATGTGATAGAGAGAGAATTTACAGTAGATCTGCATAACCTGTAGTCTGTGGGCTACTTACATCCCACAGGTGTGCCAAAGGATTTTGGGCAGTCTAAGAAAAATGTAGTGGATGTTTTCCTCTACATTTTTTGCAGGTCCCCAAAATCCTTCGGTGGGCTGCAGGTCTGATTTAGAGCTTATTAGCTTTGTTTAGTGTGCCCTTTTTTTCCTCTTTCCCTCCCCCATTTCCCCCAAATAGCTTTCATAATACCAGTGTAACCTGTCTTTTAGTATTCTTCACTTTATCCTGGCCCAGAGGCTAAGAATTAGATGAGATGACCTTGGAGGTTCCTTTGAAATGAATATTTAATGAAAAAAATCAGGGTAGAGATAATTGGACAAAATCACAACAAAGAGATCATAATGGAGCAGTCTCTGGAATCCCAAATTCAAATGAGCAAAAACCAATAATAGCCAGCCCCAATTATGACCTTAAGATTGCTGGATCGAGGATATGCAGGCATCCTTTTCATTAAGATCAGAATGTATCAGGATGAACTTAAATTGCTCTCAATGGTTTATTCTCCTTAGGCCCCTGTTGCCTATAATGTAAATTACGAATTTGCTTTCCCATTTATTGTCTTTCCCAATCTAATATCAAACTCCTTTTGTGGCCCTTTTGTTTCCCATTCCACATTAGCTCTTTTCATTCTAAGCAAGGTAGATTATTAATTGTTCCTTGACCTACTCTATCTACCCTGTCCTACTTCACTGTCTTCATTTTGGCAATTCCCATGCCTGGAGAATTATATGTTTCTTCTCTCTTTCTTAAAATCCATTAGCTTCAATGGGCCACTTCTTTCATGAAGTCTCTTGATTTCTGCCATCCCATGTTTGAAAGTGTATAGTTTCCTTAAATCTTCCAAGTGCAATTTCTAGATCTCTTTTTTGTCCCTAACACTCTCTGGATGACCCTATGTTTCTTTGTGAATATCATATCCGCCCTAGTAGAGTACAAGCTTCTTGAGGACAGGGATCATATTGCTTTTCATCTTTATTTTCCAAAGGTTTCATACAGATCCTTGAACATGATAAAAATTCAATAGTGATTGCTTGATTGATCTACCATTTCATCAGTGTGGATAATTCTTCCTCTAATGGTCTTGGCCATGGCTTCTTATTTAATGTGATTCTTCTATGTCTTTTGAAAAATAATCCACAAGGAAACCCCAATGTGCTGTAAGCCTCCTCTGATCCTGGCAATATTTTCTGTACATTTGTTAAACACTAAATCTGTCCATTTATTGTTCATTACTCTCACTATGGTGGCCTATTTCCATAACTGTCCTTGATTTTTAAATTTTTTTTATTTCAACTTTTTTCATGTAAATATTAGTTGATAAACTATTAAGCTCATTTAAAAATAGTATTGGTCTTTCCATTTCTTTGGGTCCTTTGTTATTTTTATCACTGAAATCAAGGCACACCATATTCTATTGTCAGATAAACTTTGATAGGAGAATATTGTTTTCTTATGGACTTTTTGTGTCAGTAAGCACATAGGAAGGGATCATAGGAAGTATTGCACAATTTCCCAAATGTGACTCACTGTGCTTTCCTCTAATCAGTGCTGAGTCCAGGACATCGTACATCTGAGTACAGTGCCTATAGATATATATACATTATTAACTCATTGAATTGCCTATTTAATTTCACAAGGTAGTTCAGCCTATATATTTTCTTAATCTGTTTCTTTTTCCTTTTTTTCTTAAACTTAAGATGTTAATATCTTACAAACTGGAACTCTGCTAGGTACCCTTGCAAGAATGGAATACTTTTTAGTTTTACAGGGATGAAAGGAATATGGCATTGTATGTGTTCATCCTTTGTTGCTGAAGAAGACCATGCAGTCAGAGAAATGATGACATCACTTGCACTTGACTTTGTTTTTGAGTGAGGGAGAGATGTGCAGGTCACCAGCCTCACTTCTCCTCCAGAGCTATCTGAATCCAGTGACCAGATATTCATCAGGATGACTGGAGATGACCCAAGATGAGGGAATTGGGGTTAAGTGACTTGCCCAAGGTCTCACAGCTAGTGAGTCTCAAGTGTCTGAGGTGAGATTTGAACTCAGGTCCTCCTGACGCCTGCACTGGTGCTCTATCCACTGTACCACCTAGCTGCCCCATATGGCATTATGGGCATGGATGGAAGCTCCTGCCCAAGGCTCCCTGGAATCAGCACTGACTTTATCTCCTCCTCTCCCCTTTCCCAGTTTCTCTTTGGGTGTATTTATCTCAGCACCTGCATGAAGAGGTTGATGAGCTGCCTAAGTTTGGAGGTATCAGTCCTCAATTCAGTGAGAAGGGCTCATTGAGCTGCCCTGATGTCATTCCCTTGTCATTCCCTTTCATTCTTGTGATTTCTGTCTCAGATAAGCCACATGACTTTCCATTTTTTGCCTTCCCTCAAAAAAATCTAATAAAACTAACTAAAACTGTTTAGCATTGACTGACCCATTTCTCAGTTTTGTTAGTTGCAACAATGAACTTTGATACCAGGTGACAAAACTGAGTCCTAGAGAAGGGGATGTAATTCACCCTAGGGCACAGAGTTTTCTTGACTAGAGAATAGCATAAGAAGCTTATGAAAGGAAGTTATACAGTGATATAGTTTAGATTTTTGAATAATTCATCAATATTAAAATAATCTAAATTAGAACCTTGAGAGACAGTAGAGGTATTTCATTCATTGGAGGCTTTCAACGAAGATTGGATCACTATTTGTCCAGTATGTTCTAGAGAAGATTCTTGTTCAGACATAGTTTGACTGCTTGATCTCTTCGATACTCTATCTCTAAGTTTCTGTTTTTTACAGATATCTCAGTTGAACTAGGTGATCTCCAAGGGTCCTTCTAGCTTTAGTACACTATGAAATTTCCCAGCCAGATGGACTATCCATGATGCATATGCTACACACACACACACACACACACACACACACACACATGCACAGACACATTTATATATGTATGTATATGTTATTGATATGTGTGTATACACACATAAATATATATATATATATATTTACATGTACACTTTAATTAAAAATGATCCAGTTTTGAGTTTCATTCAAAGAAAATCCATGCCATGTGGCTCTGAACATCTTCTTTGGAGTTCTCTTTTTTAGAGCTGCTCAGCTTCCTTGTTTAAAGAGCACCCTTTCCCAGAGAGTTGTTTCAATTATTATGAAAATTATAACTCTAAATTATTGAATATATGACATCAAAGCCTTTTGAAAATGTGCAGTGATGCATAATCACCAATAATGAGCTTGAGTCTGCAGCATTAATGAACAAAGTCTTTGTACTAGGGGCTGATTAAGGACTCAGTGCTGAGAAGGTATAAGGGGGACATGCCTACATGAGAGAAATATTCCCAAGTGTCTTTTTGGAGTGAAATTTTTTTTCTTTTGTTACATTCACAGTATCAAATCTCCCTGAAGTACTCCTCAAAAAACCTTTCAAGTTTCCATCAAGCTATCCTTGATATAGCCAGACTCCTCTTTGGGAGTGTCTATTCAATCAGTTCTGAAACCTCATAGCTGTGCTAGCATCTTACCCATTATTCTTAGAAATATGCATTCATGTATATATGTACTATGCTATAGTAACAGTACTACATTCCAGGGATACAATGACAAAAGTAAAATAGCCCATTTGATCAGGGAGCTTATATTTTAATTGGGGGGAGATAATACACATGTGTTTGTATATATTATATGGATGCGTGTATGACAGAGATAGATGTTTTTCTCTAGATGTAGCTCCTTTCTTTCTTTCTATCTCTAAATATAAGATTACTTTAGGTGGGAAGTGTTGATCACTACAGATACTATAAAAGGGCTTCTATGGAAGGTGGCATAGGTTGAATCTTGAAGGAAAGCAGGGATTTAAAGAGACTAAGGGGAAGAGAGAATGCTTTCCCAGCATGGAGGGTAGCCAGAGCAAAGGCAGGAAGTTAGGACATGAAGTGTTATGTGTAAGGAGAACAAGAAGGTTAATTAGGCTGATTTGTAGAATGTATTGAAGAAAGAAATGTTCAATAAAGTAAGAAAGGTAGGATAGGGCCATGGTGGGAAGATATTTAAATCTGAATCATAGGAACCTACATTTGATCTTAGAGGGGATAAGGAGTTATTGGGGTTTACTAAGTATGTATGTATGTGTGAGATGGAGGTTCAGTAAGGATTTGATGGAGTCAAACTTGCTCTTTAGAAAAATTACTTTGGTAACAATATGGAGGTTACTTGAGAGATAGGGAGCTCAGTCTCATCCACAAGAATAACCCAAGAGCCTTTGTTTAACATTTTGTTAAAATCTAAAGAAATTGTATCCACAGCATCCCCATTAACTATCACTCTAGTCAACGTAAAAATAAAATGAAATTAATTTAGCATGACCTGTTTGGTTACTGACCATCCCTTTAATATATTATGTTAAATTCTTTGGCCTCTTATTTACAGATTTCATTCTGTCCCTCTTTTTAAAAATGATAAACCATTTATTTGATCTTTTCTTCTGCAGGAGCTCTCTTATACCTTTCCCATGTAATCAGGTTTTGTTAGAGCATGTCCAGTTCATCTAACATGGAAGTCCATGAGGAACCTTAAGAACATGTCCAGATTATCTACTACCGAGACTTCTCACTCACCCACCAAATGGATGGGAGTAGCCTTCTTTGACTGTATGTGTTTTTTTTTAACTTTTGAGACGGTCATATTCTCTTCCCCCCCCCCCCCCCGTGCTCTTTCCATATGTGAGGATGTCATGAACTGAACCAACGAGAGGAAAACACATTTTTCTCCTCCTCTCCCTCTTTTATCCTAGTTCCAAGAAATTATCTTGGGAAGGTATTTATTTATCTTTTGTATGTTTTGTCCCCACTTTCAGATACCAGACTTGGTCCCCGTGGACTTGGGAGTTCACGCCATGGTGTCCTTAGATCTAGGATTGCAAATGGGATGGTAAAGACCGCAAGCCCAGCATGAGTACCTCGGATTCTATCCCAAGGTGGATTTTGGAGTTAGAACTGGAACTGTGCTCTGTAGGAACTAAGATAAGCCATGAAGCTAATCATTTCCCCAGAGAAGGAGGTATTGTAGGGGATGGGTAAGGATGAAGATTGTGAATCCAATATGTTGAGAGATTGTTTGTATATTTGTATTTGTGGCTTCAAAAGAAACTATTTCTCTATAAGAGCTAATCTGTTAGTGGCTAATAGATGCAGGGGAGCACCCCCTACAATTGATGGAATAATATTGACAGGAGATGGAGCCAATGTCACAGCTGAGACCCCCCCCCCCCATCATGTTAAGGATATCAGAGAATCTCTGAGTTAGGAGTGAAATCAAACACACTTAGTCTTTAGGATGTGAGGTTCAGGGTAGGTTGAATTACATCTGTGGTCATTGATAGCAGCTCAGAAAATATATCTTTCAGTTATTTCAGTATCCTGGGATGTGGTACAACTGGGTCTGATGGCTTAAACTCATTGATAGCTTCTAGGACCTCTCTATTACTATCTCTTTACTCATTTTGACATCAATTTCTTACTATCAATTTTTCCACTCTCCTTTTCCTCTCTCTTTGGCATAAAAGACAAAAGTAAAATAACATCAAGAAATTTTCTCTTATTTAGTTGTTCCATCCACCCTAAGCAGTCGTTCAAAGGTGTAGCTAAATGCATCATTTTTATTTCAACACTTTTTATACAGTGGCACTGGCCTCTTTGCTGTTCCTTAAACAAGCCACTCATCTCCTGACTCAGACATTTTCAATGACTACTCTTATGCCTGAAGTGTTCTACTTCCTCATCTCAGAGGCTTCCCTGGCTTCCTTTAAGATCCAGCTAAATCCCAGCTTCTACAGGAAGCCTTTCCAAATCCCATGTAACGCAATTGCTTTCCCTTTGTTGATTATATCCCAATTATTCTACGTATATCTTATTTGTACATAGATATTTGTATATCATCACTCCAACTAGACTGTGAACAGAGACTATTCCCTCCCCCGCTTTCTTTGTGTCCCCAGCACTTAGCACAGAGCCTGGAACATATTAATTGCTTAATGTTTGTTGATTGACTGATGATAGCAGCACAGATAGATACAATTATCTTTATAGATACATAAGAGATAGATAATATCTCTTGACTTACAAAGTCAAGAGACATATGAGGTTTGAGGGAGAGATTTATGTGGAGATCAGAGAATGTTTCTTGGAAGAGATACAAAAATTTGAATGACTGTTGTTCTAGTATTTGTCAGTACTGAAAATTGAGGCAAGTATTTTCTAGGCCTCAGTTTCTTCATCTGTAAAATGAAAATTTCATGAGATTACCTTTCTAATGATCTTCACACTCTATTTAAAAATTTTATTTTCTTTTGCTCAAACTATCTAGGACTCCTAGCAAAGTGATTTTGTTCTGACTCAAAACTCCTCTGAAACCATTTCCATAGTAGAATATAACATACATACATATTTAAAAATGTTTGAATGAAGGAATAAGCAAAGTTATTCAGGAGGTGGGCTTCACTTCCTCAGGATTCTGTAGTAATGCCAGCAGTGCTGTTCTTGACTTTGTCACCACCTCTTATCCACCACCACAATGGCCATTAGGGAAACCCCAAATGGAGAATCCTAACATGTCATTTCCTTTCTTTGCCACCACTCCTCCCTTCCACCCCCAAAAGGCTTTTTCTTAGTTACCAGTCTCTTTAGGATCATATTTAGAGAAGCAGCTACAATTTTTGTGGTATCCACTTCAAGCTTAGCAGACTACACATACAGCTCAAAAACCACAACTAAAATTGAAAATGGAAATCAAAACCCAAAATATGGAAAAAAAATCCCTTTAAACATGAGAAATGATGCTGACATACATGAACATATACATACATGCATAAATGTCATACATACATTATGTATCTCTGATCTCTTGGTGTGGGTGCTCCTTCCACCACTGCATGTCACAATCTCTCTTAGATATTAAAAATGTTCTTTGTAAATCATCACGGCCAAAAATTCATCACGTTTTTTGTGATGAGTCACCTTTGTCTCTTCTCAATCTATTTTCCAGGGCAGATATTTTTGCTATAAGGTACCTTATTTTTTGTAATTAAATTTCACTTTTTTTCTATCAACAGAATCCTACCTTCTCTCCTTCCATCCTCCACTAATCCACAATAGAGAAAAAAAAGACTGTTATAAATATGTACAGTGAAGCAAAACAAATTCCTCTATTGACCAATTCCAAAAAAAGTCACATTTTGTACTCTGAATTTATCAGCTCTCTGTCAGGAAATGGGTTTCATCATGAGTCTTCTGGAATTGTGGGTTGTTCACTGCAATAAGCAGAATTCTTAAGTCTTTCAAGTTTCTTGCCTTTACAATATTACTGGCACAGTATAATTCATTCTCCTGGTTCTACACTCTGCATCAGTTCATACAAGTCTTTTCAAGATTCTCTGAAAACATCCTTTTCCTCACTCTTGAAGCGCAACAGTATTCTGTCATATTTATATACCATTATTCAGTCATTTCTCAGTTGATGGGCAAACTCTCAGTTTATAAATCTTTGTCACTGCAAAAAGAGATGTCACAAATATTTTTATACATTCTTAGAGCTTGTTTTACTTAGGCATACCCCTCTCAAGCTATACTTCTTCTAATTTCCTCTTCTTTCCCTTCTTATTTTCCTATTGAATACAATAGACTTCTATATTCACCAAACACTTCTGGACAGGAGTGAAGAGACTTGAGGGAGATCAATCTCCAAGAGTCCAGGTATAAGATTTTTTTCCTCCTTTGACTAGTTCAGATGTGAGTAAATCTCAGTTGTCAACCACTCCCTGTGATACCTTCCTTCTTGTTTGTATAGGTTTCTATTTATGCACCCCAATTACATGACATAATTTTTCCATTTTTGTCTTTCCTCCCTCCAAGTATTTTCTTCTTCTTCTCCAACCTTTCCATTCTTGTTTATGGTCATGAAAACAACAGAATCATTTCCAGATCCTCTGTCTAATTATACTACTTCCATGATCCATGATGATGGTAGGGTTCAGATGAAAAATATTATCTCTCTATATTAAAATGCAAACATTTTATCTTTTTTAGTACCTTACAATCATTTATATTTATCTTTTTGTGATTCTCTTGACTCTTGTGTTTTCACTTTGACATTTCTAGGAAGATGTAGTCTTTTTATCTGACATTTTTCAAGTCCTCTATTTCATTAAAAATCTATTTTCCCCAGTAGAATCATGATCAGCAGTTTGCAGGGTAAGTTATTCTTAGTTGTATACCCATATCCTTTGCTTTTTCAGGAATATCTTATTTTCAATCTTTACTCTCCATCATAGTGGTGGCTGCTGAGTCATCTGTAATTCTGATGGTGGATTTTTGGTACTTGAATTCTTTTACAGCAGCTAAATGGTATAGTGGATAGAGCACTGTGGAGTCAGGAAGATCTGAGTTCGGATTTGGTCTCAAACACTTTTGGACAAGATTAAAGAGACTTGAGGGAAATCAATCAAAAGGTTATTGCAAGAGTCCAGGTATAAGACGATGAAGACTTGAACGAAGATGGTTGCAGCATCAATTCAAAGAAATTATCTCTCTTTAATTTGTTTACTCGGGCAGATATTTTTGCTATGAGATACTTTACATTTTCTTATATTTTTCAGTCCTTTAATTTTATTTTGATATTTTTTTTGTTGTAATATGGCATTATACTTTCTGTTTGGAGTATTCAAATCTTCAGAGTTTATGAGTCCCATAAGTTTTGTCTCAAGCTGTTAATTTCTTTTTCAGTTTTGTCTTTTGTAGCTCTCATTTCTTTTCCACCTTTTTTTCTCTAGTGCTATTATTTATTAAAAATCATTTCAACTCTTAAAAACAATTATTCTCTTTTACTCTTTCTAGGAATTTTATTTGAACTTGTACCCTAGCTATGTTTTACTTTGAAACTTTGCTTATAAATATTTTGGGGTAATTTTCTTCTTCTTCTGGGTATGTAGCTTGAATGTCTTTTGTCATCATAATAACTCTACATGTTGGAATTCATTCTTTGTTCATTCTTCTACCCCAGTTTCTGACTTTAGATTTTGTGTTAAGACCAACTCTATACATTTCTGGTGAGAATGTCTGAACCAGCCCTACTCTTGCTTCTTTGAGGTAATGTGCTACAGTGTTCCAGTATCTTGGGGCAAGCCTTGTCTCAAGGGAGAGGTATAAGTGCACTTCCCTCTGCTCTTTGGAGAGATGGATGACAATAGGTGTGTGATATTTTCATATAATGTTGAATTTAATTGATGTTTTGCTTAGTTTTTCTTTCATTTTAAACAGTTCTTTGTTATAAGGGTTGAATTTCTGGGACAGATGGAGGAGAAATTAAAAAAAAGAAATATGTGATATAAAAGCAAAATACATCAATACAATTTCAAAATGTAAAAACAATGCTTTATCCACTTTATCCCTCCCCATCATATTTTATGATTGAATTCTCCCATGGTTTGTGATGTTATCTTTACTCATGATCACCGCCTTTATTCAATATTTGCTGCATGTTTATTAAATACCTACAATTTTTAGTATTTGTGAAGGCAATAAACATAAATAACATGATCCTGCTCTCAAAATGCTTATAGCCATATAGCTCATAGTCATATTCACAAATGACTACAAAACAATGCACTTTGTAACGAGTATCATTTGACAGTTTCACAAAAATCCTATTGGATTTCAAAGGAACAAAAAATTCTATCTTGAATGAGCAGGGAAGCTTAATGGAAGGATTGTCACTTGAATAAGGTCTTAAAGAATGGGTAGGATTTCAATATATGGAGATAGATTGGGAAGGCATTAAGGTTCCAATGAAATGCTTCCAAGTTAGTCTTCTTAAGTGTAAGAGCTCAAAGTGGTCTCTTCCTCCTCCTCATCTCTACGGCAGTTGATGTCCACACTGACCACTTGGTCTATATTGTATGCTGTTGCTAGTTATTGTTTAGCATCTATATGTCTAATATCCTCTACTGGATCGGAAGTTCCTTATAGACATGGATTATATATTCTCTCAGTGTTGTATTCACTAAAAATGTAGATCATTGCTCCTCACACAGGAGATACTTTTGGAATATTTTCTTATTTGAGTTTCTCAGCAACTTTATGGGTTCTATACTCATCCACATAATAGACTCCATTTTACAGATGAGAAACTGGATTACCCTGCAATTGATCACAGAACTAGGAAATGTTAGAGATGGGCTATGAACCCAAGGCTCTCTTACTCCAAATAAAACACTCAGGTACTCCACACTTTTGATGCGATATCTTTAAACAAGTATATTTTCCTATGAGGAAATGGGAAAAAAAAGCATTAAAATTAAAGACTTCTTAATAAATGCTCTTCAGTTTAACATAAAATTTTCAATTTTTTCAAGTGAAAGTAAAATAAAATGAAACCGAACAAATGATAATAAATACAACCCCAAGCTGCCTCTAATTTAGCTGCTAAAGTAAATTTGACATGATCATATCATATTGTATAGTACTCTATATTCCTAAATTAACCAGTTTATCACAGGAATCATTAACCAATACTTTGTCTTTTCCCTTAATTATTTTAATCATCTCTGATACACAAATTTGACTAAATTTTTCTAACGATTGTGTTCTTTGTAAACTACTTTACTCTAAATGAACACCAAACTTCTGACCACAGAGAACTTTTTATTTACTTATGCTAATGGTTTCCCCACAAAGGAAGTGTGACCACGGCATCTGGAGAGAGAAAGACCCTTAGCGTGGGGAAACATAAAAGTGTTAGATAGCATCCCAAACCCAAATCTTTGCTCAAGTTGGCAAGCTTTCTAATGATTTCTCAATTAGCATTTTGTTCACCCACTCCTGCGTCTTTTAACTCATGATCTGGTTTCTCTAAAGGCGAGTGGAATTTCTAATACTCTAAAACAAGGGTTCTTGACCTTGTGTTATAAAGTCCTTGGCAGTCTGACAATATCTATGGACCTCTTCTCAGAATAATGCTTTTAAAATCACAAAATAAAATAAATTTATATTGAAAAATAATTATCAAGGTATTAAAAAATCAATTCCCAAATCCCAGGTTAAGAACTCTTATAAATCTAGGGCAAAAAGTGAAGTAGTTGTTTTTATGTTTCTGGTTTCTGAGTTCAGATCATTCACTATTATCATATGAAATGTTGAAATGAAATTCTATCAATCTCTCTGTATCAAGTTTCCTCTTTATCTGAGCCTTTTTCTGCATAGTTACCAAGACGTTATTCTTTTTTTCCTTTTATTTTATTTTTCTTTTTATTAATTAATGAATTTATTTATTTTTAAATGTTCTACAATCACTTCCTTAAAATTAAGATTTGCACAACCAAACTCAATGCATCCAAAATTCGGAGGGATGTAGTAAATTGGGAAAAAATTTTTACGGCTAAGCGCTGGGATAAAGGCCTCATTTCTAGAATATATAGAGAACTGACTCAAATATATAACCATACAAGTCATTCCCCAATTGATAAATGGTCAAAGAATATGAACAAGATGTTATTCTTAAAGCATAGTTCTAACCTGGTCACCTTCTTGCTCAAGAAGCGCTGGGTATTCTTACTGCCTTTATGGTAAAAGACAAACTCTTCTGGAGTTTAAAAGTCTGTCAGCACATTTCTCCAACCTATGATTCCAAACTTGTTCATTTTATTCTCTGTTTTATACTGTACATTTCTGCCAACCTAACCTACTTGTGGTTCCCCATGCCTCAGTGGGGCATTTCATTGACTCTTTGCAAAGGCTTTTTCAACAGCTGGAATGTGCTTTCTCTTCACCTCACATCCTTAAATTCCAAGGCAACGTTCCTTCATCATCATCATCTCTAACACTCATCTTAATAAATTCACACACTAATGGTGCTCCAGGAATTATGCTAAATGCTTTCCAATTATCATTTCATTTTCTCTTCACAACAAACCCCTAGGGGAGGGGAGTGGGTACTATTATTCCCATTTATAGATGAGGAAACTGAAACAAATAGAGGTTAATTGATGTGCTCAGGGTCACACAGCTAAATGACTGATGGGGGATTTGAACTCAGGCCATCCTGGGTGCTCTATCCACTGAACTACCTAGTTCACATCAGATGTCTCCCCAAAATTCCCAAATGTTGCTTCTCTCATAAATTATTTTGTGTTAGTTTTGTATATATTTTATTGACAACTACATATATGTTTCCCTCCAAGAGAATGGTTGTTGTCCTTCATTCATGAAGAGGACCAAAATGACACCATCATGATAAAGTGAAGTTTCAGCATGTCCGATTGTGGCTGATCAGAACAAGACAAGCTTGGAAAGCTCTACCACAGGTTGGGCACAGATCATTTATGTGAATATCTAGGGTGGATACTCCAAATGAGCACATCCTACATTTACTTTGCGCTGTCTCAATTCTGCTTTGCTCATAGAGCACAGCACCCTTTCTGATGTGGGCACACCATGCTGAGAGGTCCTGTGCCAGTATATCCAAGAGAATATAAGCTCCTTGAAAGTAGAGACAATATAAGTTTTATGTTTGTATCTCACCACCACACCTTGCAAATAGAAAACATTTCAAAAATGTTCAATGAATAAACAAAATCTATAAATGGGTAGAATCTCAAGAGCTGGAAAGGTATTTATTTGAACCTATGTCCAAATAGGAGTTCTGTCCTGTCTATGATATCACCTGAACGTGGTCATATAACCTCCCACAGAACTCCAGTGAAGAGGAACCTGCTACTCTATGAAGCAGCTTATTCAATTTTATTTTATTTTATTTTTTTTACAATTACAGGTAATTTAGAATGTAGTTAAAGAAGAAATTGTTGTAGCTGTCTTGATGGTTTAGGTCTGTGAAGAACCTTCATAATAGTTTGTGTATTATTCCTTGAAATTTGACAAATGTGTCTGCCAGGCCTCTTAATGCAATGGAGTTTGGGTTAATCCTGGTTTCTTTTTGGGGCTCAGTATTTTCCCAGTGTTTAAATTTTGGGAAAATTTAAAACACTTTTGGCCAGACCCTGTTTCCCCTGATTTTGATACCCCTGAGTATTGTAAGACTAATGTGATCCATATGTTTCTGATTCATTTACACTTACTGCAACAGATTTTTATTTTGTAAGAGCTATTTGATGTCCACAAAGCCTTTGAGTCTTCTCCCCTCACCCCAGGACATAAAAGCCCCTTTTCTTAGAAATAGGAAGCTGTGTTTTGCCAAGAGTAAATTAGCTTGAACAACAAAACTTTTAGACAATGAACTCAGGCTCACATTGGGTCTTAAGCTGCTAAAGCAATTTTGCCTGTGCCTGAGATGATTCCTTCAAATACATGCACGCCAGGGAAATTCTTTTTTCTCCTACATTATAATGTAAAGGAAGCAATATGTCTATAGTCTCTCTTATTTTGAGGTCACCTTAAAAAGAAAAAATTGTAAAGGCTTTGGATGCATACTCGAACAGAAGTCCTAGTCAAGTTAATTCCAACCAAAAGAGGCATTAAAGAACATTCCATACAATTGACCAATGAGATTTAGAATTGGAAATCTTAAGTGACTTATCCAGAATCACAATGCTAGTAAGGAGAAGAGTGGGTAAGATTTTGATGCCAGATCTTTTGATTTCAAGTCCACTGCTTAATTTAGAGAAGAATCACAAACAATTCATTTAGACTTTCTTTGCTGCCGTGAAACTGGATCATCCCCAGTAAAAGAAAAGCAACTTAGAACATATTCCTCATTAATATAGCATAAGGAGTAACATTTTTGCATATGAATGTCTATACAGTTTAAAGAGTTCTTTTACTATCCAATTATAGCAAAAATCCAGACTTGGGATTCTAAAAGAATGCTAACATCTTAGAACTTTGAGATCATCTATCTAGTTCAGCTTCTCTCCCTCCCATCTAATGCATGAATTCCCTCTATGGGTTCTCTTACAAATCGTCATCCAGTCTCTTCTCAGAAAAATTCCAGGGGCAGAACACTCATTATCTCACAAGTTAATACTTTCTACTTTGATTGGTTCTAATTGGATTTAAAAATTTTTTTATTTTATTCATTTTATTCTGAACTTAAGAAATAAAACAAATACTTCCATAGCATAGTAGGAGGAAAAAAAAGATTATACATGAAACTGCAAATATATTATGTACAACATGCTATGACTTTTAAATATATAGGAAAGTTATCAAGTAATTTTATTTTTTCTCTTCCCATCCCCCCCAGAGATGGCTGCCATTAGGTTCACATGTATGCAAATGTGCATATGTGTATGCATATATATGCATATATACATACACATGTATGTAAATCTATTCTATAAGTACTTCTATTTATTAGTTCTTTCTCTGGAACAAAAGTTCTTTATTACTGTGAGTCAAAATTCTATTTCCTTTTATTTCTCACTCTTTTAGTTCTGTTTCTAGTTTTTTGTTTGTTTGTTTTAGCTCCACAAATCTAACTCTTCCTCTACATGCTGCACTTTTAGCTGTTTGACGGCAATAATCATGTCTTGTTTTTCTGAGTTTTATCTGCTCAGGATTAATGTTTCCCCTGGCTTTTGAATGATCTCCATGCCATCTTGGTAACCTTCCTTTGGATATTCTTAAGCTTGCCAACACAAGCATTACACAGGTGGTAAGCATCAGAGGCAGTATTTGAACACATACCCTTTTGTCTTCTTCATACTGTTTCACCATGAGTCCCAACTCTGAGCATGACTCATTTTCAATTTTCAATATATTTCCACAATGGATGTATTGATGGACTAGGTCAATGGACTATCACTTGAACCACGGACTCTAATCTTAATTGTTTTGAATGCTGAGTATGTCATTTATAAGGCTGTGCACAATATTCCTGGACTTTATATACTCAGTATAGAAACATCTATAAAAAGGGTTAGTTAGTTTTATCATTTATGAAGAATTTTTCTTTCCTTTGGACTCTATTGAATAGTTTCCATAACAGTGGTATTTCCACCAGATAAGTGGTCAAAGATTATGAACAAATAATTCTTAAAAGAAAAATAGAAACCATAAAAACACACAAGAGTGCTACAAATCACTAATAATGAGGTATGCATAACAATACAACCCTTAAGTCCCATCATGCATTAAAAAAATTGACAAAGATGAGAAAAGTTGAGAATAGCCAATTTTGAAGGAGATGTGGCAAGATTGGTAGTCTAAGGTACTTTTGTTGAGATGTGAATTATACAACCAATTTCAAAAGTAATTTGGATTTATCTTCAGAGAGATACTAAGCCATCTGCATCTTTTGCCAAGCAGATTCTACTGCTAGACAAATACTAAAAGATGCTCTTTGACAGAAAGATCCTACATAAACCAAACACCGAGAGAAACAATTTTTATTGTAGCAAAAAGAAAAGGAAACAAAACAGATGTTCATGGCTTGGGAATTGCTAAGCAGATTGTGGCACAAGAGTAATGAAATACGACTGTTTTAAGAAAAGATGAATATGATGAATACAGAGAATTATGTAAAGACTTACAGGAATTGATGAAAAGTTAAGTAAGTGGAGTCAAGGAAACAATATATATAATGGGAGGACAATGAATTTGGCTGAGTTGGAGAAAGAATTATAGAGCCCCAAACTGAACTGTGATTGGGAAATCTAAGGAAAAATCGTAATGTCATGTTTGGGACTATTTCAGTGTAAGGAGAGAGAAGTCTTTTAAATCTGGAGACAGAGACTAACAGGAAGAAACCACATGGAATATAGAAATGTATGGACTTCACAAGGCCTTGTGACTTTGTGCTAGAGTGAGAGTTAGACCCAGATTGAGCAGAAACATCCTTGAATATTCAGAGAGCAGTAACAGGAGCCAACTGGCACTTCTATTATTTGTGCCCAAAAGCCTGGTCACAGACTCACCTTGGTCCAACATCAAAACTGAAATAAGAGTATGCTGGTGTTAGGCTGGTCTCTAGCATCAAAGAAACTATGTTATACTGAAAGAAAACATAGAAAATAAATGATTATCAATATTTAGCACATATGCTTTAAATGGCATAACATCTAGTTTCTTAAAGGAAAAGCTAAAGAAGTTATGTGGAAAAATATACAGTAAAATTATATTACTAGGGACATCTCAATGTACGCCTTTCAGACCTATACATATGTAATGAAAAAAACGTTAAGGATCTGAATAGTATTTTAGGAAAGTAGGTATTATAGACCTCTGCAATTATTGAATAGAAATAACAGAGCATACATATTCCTGAGCTATGCACGGAGGCTTCACAAAAATTATACTTGAATTAGGCCATAAAAACATCACAAATACAGAAAAACAGAAATATTAAACATGTCCTTTGCTGACCATTAGGAGACAACATGTTATATTCAATAACAAATCATTGAGGAAAGTATTAAAGAGATATTGTAAACAAAGTAACTTAATCCTAAAGACTTGGTGGATGAAAGATCAAACAATAGAAATGATTGATCATTTTATTAAAAATAATGAGAAAAGTATTCATAAAAATGAAGAAATAACAAAAATTGTTAGAAAGTGTTTTATCTCAATGTGTTCTAAAATATCTAACAACATAAGGAAGAAGTGAATATTTGCAAAAACTGTATAAAGTGTGAATTTAAATAACTCAAAATTAAAAAACAAAATTGAACAATTCGTGAGTTACAAAAGGAGGGGGAAAGCCTACAAAGAATAGGCAATTTTACTAAACATTTAAAAAATAATTAATCCAAGTATTAAATAAGTGATGTGGAAATTAGGGGTAGCTAGTTTGTAGAATGAATAGAGTGCTAGGCCTGGTGACACGAGGACCTGAATTCAAATCCAACCTCAGACACTAACCAAGTGACTCTGGGTAAGTCACTTAACACTGTTTGCCTTAGTTTCCTCATCTGTAAAATGAGTGAGAGAAGGAAATGGCAAACCATTCCGATATCTTTTTCAAGAAAATCCCAAATGAGGTCATCAAGAGTCTGAAATGACTGAATAAAAACAATTATAAATTGGGAAATTGGGAAGAGTTCTTACCAAATTCCTTTTAGAAAACAAATGTGATCTAATGCATAAATCCAAGTCAAAAAGGTGAAAAAGAATTACAAGTTAACATTTCTAGTGATCATTGATGCAGAAGTTTTGAATATTAAGAGAATAGATATTCACATAACAACAGGTATACATTATAAGCGCAGATCTGCCAGTAATGCAAGGTTAGTTTAGTAAATTGAAAACTATCAACATAATTATTAATATTAATAGTGATAAAATCTATGAGATATTAATGATTTTAGAAAATATACTGATAAGATATAATATTCAGTCCTGTTAAAAACATTAGCAAATATAGGAATAAATGGACTTTACCATAATATAATAGTGTCTATTTAAAACCATCATCTTTCATTATAACTAAGAGATCCAATAAATCCAGGAGAAAAGATATGTCCATTATCAAAATTATTATTTGATATGCTGCTAGAAATGCTACCTAGAGAAGTAAGACCAGGAAAAAAAGAGGGACTAATCATAAATCAAAAAGGAAGCAAGATTATTGGGATTTTTTCAGATTAAATGTTGTATACAGATTTGAAGGATTATGGCTTGCAGGATAATATCATGAGCAGATGGCAAAAGAGAAGAAAAAACTTGTGATTAACTTTCAAATCTATTGAAATAGGAAAATAAGTGTTAGAGAAGATGACAGAAAATGAAATGGGCAATTTTGATTTCCTAATATTCTCTACCTTATGGTAGAGAGGTTATGAACTCAGTATTCTATCTCTGTATGTTTCTTTTTCTCTCTTGTCTCTCTTTTTCTCTCTCTCAATTACTATTCACATACACAAAATTTCAATTGTACAGGTGTATGCATATATGTCCATTCATATATATTTATATATTCATCTATACACATACACTTATACACACAGTAAAGATATGTGTATAGGAACATTGTCAATGGAAAAATTTGTTTTGCTTAATGATGTGTTAACTAAAAAAGATAAAGAAAAAACTGTGTGTGTGTGCACGCGCACGTGCGCACATATGACTACAATGAAAGTGGAAAGAATCACTACAACAAAATAATTGAAAATTAATATTGCCAAATTATAAAAGAACAAGCTTGGCCCCAGTGAAGTGTAAAGACACCTCCATCATTCTTATGCAGAGGTCCACAGGTGTGGAACATGGTGTATATTAACAGATCAATGATCAATTTTGCTGATTTTTTTCCCCTCTGCTTTTATTTTAAAATCTTTCTTATACAGGAAAACTCTCTGGTATGGATATAATGGAAAATATGGGAAAACATAGTTATTATTAAAAATATAACAATGAAAAATATTTCTAAAAATCTAATTGCGGAAGTTTACAAGAAATGCATTATGTAACTAAAATAACAAGATAAAGTCATGAGGTAAAATCAGTCTCGTTACTTAAAGTAAGGGATGCCTCTGATCATCTTCCTTTAATTTCATTGTTAAACATCTTTTTAGTTTGTGGTTGATCATAGACAGCTTGAAATTGAGTTTTCTGTTCATCCATTTTGTCAGAACAACAGTACTTTCCATCATATCCTCCAGTGTTTTTAAATAGCAAAAAGAACCCCCAAAAACTGAAACATTATTTTTTAACTTTATAGGGAATCAGTTGAAACTTCTTTTTTATGACTCAATGTAGTAGCCAAATTAAGAAAACAAAAAGTCTTTGGTTGGGATTTTTAATAAAGACAAAAATCATTGCTTATAAAGATCGATAAAACATGTACTTGAGGCATCTGGAGAGTTCATATTCTGTTTTTACAGTAAAGTCAGCATGGTGAAATTAATGTTCTGTCTGTATTTTTCTTATAAATTGTCTATGGTGATTGTGAACTCTGAAATCCCTCTTTTGTAATATAACAGCTAGTAAAGGGTAACCAGATCAGGGGACAGCTTTGACCAATAAAAATTGTCTTTGACATCCCAAGTCTGAGATTTAGAAAATTGAAAAGGTTACATGCGGATCATTTTGTATGTTTTCGTTTAATAGGATAGGAAATTATGAACATTAATGCAAATATATATATATATATATATATATATATATATATATCATACAGCTATCTCTTCATTCTGGATAAATGCTATTTTTATTTCATTCTCTAAAATGAAACAATATCTGTTTCATTAATCTTTCTATATTTATGAGGTGCTGGATTCCAGTATGTCATAAGTTGATTGTAGAGTGAAGTTTGGAATTTGAGGTCAGATAGATTCTCTTATTGCCTTTCAAAAATGTTGGCAGTTCCTTGTAAATGCATGTTGGATTGGAGTGAAATCCTAGAAATGATGCATTGATTTTCTTTGGAAGAACAAATGCTCACCTTTTAATGAACACATATTAGCGCTATTTGAAATAAGACACATTTCTGCCTGTTCTCATATCTTGTTGAGATATTAAAAACATGAATAACTATTCCTTAGACAGGTTTATTCCTACTTTCAGGCCAAGAAGTGCTATGTAGTATACTAAGTAAAAGGAGAAGTGTTTGTAAACACCTTAAGTAAATCTCATTTAAGATGCCAGAGCAACCATCATTTCTTCTCAGTCCTTTGAGTTTGGATTTTTCCAATCTTTTTCATTAATTTACCAGTTAAGATTAAAATTTTTTTTTAAAGTTATTTTGGTTAAGTACTATCATATCTTCCAAACTGACATTTGGGTTTTTGACAAAATTTTGGGAAGATTGATTCTTTTAACAAACTAAAATAAATCAATGAGTTGATAGTTAATGTTGAGATTCAATGACTCTCTTCCAGATTTGGTCTAAGTTACATTCGTGCTTTCTATTACATGATTTTCTGCATGAAGCACCAGGTATACGTCCATCAGATGTTCCATCTTGGGGGTTTTTTTCTCACCTTTTTTGTTCCATTTGCTTACTTGATATCCTATCCCTTAATCTTGAAAGTTACCAGAGAAAGTAATTGCATATTATAAGTTATCTTTAGATACAGAATAAGAGATAGGTTAATACACCTATCTATCTGCACGTATCTAAATAGATAGGTTTATATAGAGATATAAATAGATATACATATAACTAAATAGATAGGTATGCTTACTAATATACAGGCACATCTAAATAGAAAGGCATTTATGTATGCATATATAAATAGATAAATATATTTGCCTTTTACACACATATCCAAGTAGGTAAGATTATATCTATATCTTTATATATAGTGAGGAAACAGGAAAATAGAAGAATTGAGAACTCATACAATATAATTCATAGAGAGTTGATTTTGGAGTCAGAAATACCTTGAATTAAGTACTGCTTCTGATAGTACTGGTTATGTGACCCTGGATAAGTCACACAAGAGTTGCCCTAGAAAACTTCCTAAGATTTTTAAGTGCAGAACAGCATGAATAGAAGCAGGAAAAGGAGAGTGATAGGTAGACAGATAGATAAATATATACATAAATATTCATGTATTTGTGTTCATATTTGTGGTTTCTTTGCATGGATTTGTATGTATATTTGTATATGCACACAGATATGCATACATATTCATGTGCAAATATGTAATATATGTATGCCTACATGCATGCATGTATTTTATACACATACATGTGCTATGTATATATGTGTATGAATATGCATATACATATAAAATCACTGTGGATATATTTTCTAGTGGTGTAGATCACAGTCGTATCTTTTCATCTACTGTGATTATATGACTCCTCATGACTTTTGAAAGTTGCATCTCCTTATAGTGCTCTAGGGGATTTTCTTACTCTTTCTTAACATTGTGAGGATATCAATAGAGAATATAGGACATCCATCAATTATCCCTGACTCTAGGCATATAAGAAATCAATCAATAAACATTTATTAAGTGGCTACTATGTGCCAGGCACTGTGCTAAATTCTGAGGTTACAAAAAAGTTTCAAAAGATATTTCCTTCCCTCAAGGAGCTTGCAATCTGTCAACTCCTTCATGCATACATACATATACACACATAGCAAGTTACATATGGGATAAATAGAAGGAAAATGACAGAGGAAAGCACCAGGATTAAGAGGGATTGGAGAGGGGAAAGTACTAGAATTGAGGGAATTTTAAAGGAACCCAGGGGAGGTCAGTAGTCAGAGTGGAGGAGGAAGAGCATTTTAGGCATGGGAGAGAGTCAGAGAGCATGCTTGGAGTGTTGTATTTATAGAACAGCCAGTAGGATAGTGGACCAAAGAAGATTGCAAAGATAAGAGATTATGAAGAGGTTATGTTATGCAGAGCTTTGAATGCTAAACATAGCATTTTGTATTTGTTCCCAGAAGCAATAGGAAGCTGTTGTAGTCTATTGAATAGGAGGTAACATAATCAGAGCTCCTTTTTAGGAAAAAACCCTTTAGTGACTGAATGGAAGATGAATTGGAGTGAGGAGAGACTAGAGGCAGGAAAACCTGCCAACAGGCTATTTCAAAAACTCAGGTGTGAAGCAATGAGGGGCTTGCATTAGGCTACTGGTGGTGTCAGAGGAGAGAATGGGGTTTATTTGAGATGTTGAAAGGTACAATCACTATATGCTGGATATGGAATGAGAGATAATAAAGAATCCAGAATGACTCCTACATTGTGAGCCTGAGAGACAAGGAGTACAGCATTGCTCTGGCCAGTAATAAGGACAGTAGGAGTAGGGCATGGTTTAGGGTGGAAGATAAATAATTCTGTTTTGGACCTAATAAATTTAAGAGGTCTACTGGATAACCAATTTGAGATATATGAAATGCAGATAGAGATGTGATATTAAAGGTAGGCAAACAGACAGGGGCAGGGCTGGTAGATTTGAGGTACATCAGCATAGAGATGTTAAGTAAATCCATGGGTGCTGATGAGATCTCCAAATGAAGCAATATAGAGGGAGATGGGATGAGGGATATTTATGGTGAGAGGCCATGCTGTGGAGTAGGATCCAACAAAAGGGGCAGAGAAGGAATGGTCAGATAGACAAGAGGAAAAGCAGGAGAGAGTAGCATCCAGAAAACCTGGAGAGAAGAGAGTGTCATGGAGGAAAAGGTCAAAGGCTGGAGTGAGGTCAAGGAGAATGAAGACTGAAAATAAAACTATTCCATTTGACAACTAAGAGATCATTAAGGACTTTGGAGAAGGTAGTTTCAGTGGAATGATAAAGTTGGAAGTCAAGATTGGATGGAGTTCAGAAGAGAGTGAGAAGAGAGAAAATGGAGACACCTATTTTAGATCTAATGTTTGAGTTTAGCTGCAAAGACTAGAAGAAATACAGGGAAATGGTTGATGGGGATAGAAGGATCAAGAGAGGTTTTTTTAGGAGATGAGCATTTTTGTAGGCAGTAGAAAATGATCCAGTAGAAAGAAAAAGATTGAAAATAAATGAATTAGTGGGGATAACAGAGGAAGCAATCTGTTGGAGGGGATGAGATGGAGAGGGGTCACTTGAACAAGTGGCAGGGTTAGCTTTGGTAAGGAATACGGCTACTCAATCATGAGAAACAGGAGTGAAGGAGGAGAAAGTGGTAGAGGACACCTGAGTCCTAGAAGATGGAGAGGGAAGAACTAAATCATGGCAAATGGCTTCATCTTTTTTCTGTCAAGTATGAGGCAAGGTTCTTAGGAGAGACAATAGGGGAACCATGGAAGATTAGAGGGATAAAAGGTAAGGAACAGCTACCTGAGGGAGTAAGAGAGTGATTTGTTAAGGGAAGTATAATAGGATTGCCTACAGACAGTGAAGGCCCAGTTGAGATTATATAATATAAACTTATAGCCAGCCCAGTCAGAATGGTTGAATGATTTCTCTGTTTTCATTCAGCAGAACGCAAATAGGAGATCAGACCACTGGACCCAGATGGCTCAGGAGAAGGTGAAGTTGGTGACCTCCCTCACTCAAGTCAAAGTCAAGTAAATGCAAGTCATCTTGATGTCATGGTTCTTTGAGAATGAAGGACAAACACAGCACAACAACATGAACAGGAGTAAAGGTACTGAATGGTGGGGGATTCAGGACTGAAGCTTAGTTGAGTATAATCAGTAATTTGACAAAAGGAGTGGAAGTCAATACAAGAGAACAGCATGGAGTTGAACTGGATCACTGAGGAGTTGTTTTGGGAGTACAGAACAAATTGCAGGAGAGATTGCCCAGGGTGGAACTGAGGCCTTATTGGTTTGGAAGTTTTGGTGTAGATTTGTGATTATACACTCACCATTTAGGGCAGTGTGACCTCTTCAAAGGAGATAAAAGCTACACAGCTTAGAATCTCCAGAGAAATTCCCATTTAGAAGGTATGATAGTAGCAGGACTACATGGTTGGCGTGAATCATGGCCCTGGATCTGGGGCTTGCTATGGAGACTTGTAGATTTCTCATAGGATGAAATAGATTCCCATATGATTTCACTTTTCCTTGTGAAATTAGTACAAAACATATACACATCAACACATACACACACATACATACACAAGAATGAGAAAGAGGACCATTTGTTCTGGAATAATTAGGCATAATGTTCTCTTTCTTTCCTTGTTTAATTAAGTTATTCAGTTCAAACAAACCCATCCTGGAGCTAAGAACAGCTCTGTCTATGCTATTGCTGATAGTTTTAAATTAAAAAGAAATTTTTTAAATGAAGTTTAACTTGGATTTTTTCTTCAGTTGCATTATTTTGTATTACTAACCTAAACATTAGTGTCCTACTGAAATTTATACAGGAATCATTCATTTTAGTAGGAAGTTCTAATCATGTCTGGAATGTCTATGAGAATATGCTGGTGCCCGTGTTTGTACACTCCATGTTTCATACATCTTTTAAAGGGATTCCACGTATTGCTGCATTAGGATCTTCCCCCACATATTGCTTTGGTATCCAATAACATGTATGTAGCCTGTCATCATTCCTCCTGATCAGTCCCACCATACACACATAACTTCACCTTTCTACTACATTTCCTTGAAACTTTCTAGTGAAGTGTCCTACTGAAGCATTAAAGAACTCAACCAGAAGGAGAGTTGGAAAGAGGTTATAGTTATATTCAACCACTTTCTTCACAATCCCCATGACCTCCCCATCACCACCTTCTCCCACCAAAAAAATGGAGAACCTATTTTCATGGAGGCAGTGTGGAAATATGGAAATAACAATGAACATAGAACCAGTGCCAGCACTGTCATTTATTACTTTATATGACCTTGGGCCAGTAATTTAATCTTTACAGACTTCTTCACTTCTAAAAGAAGGGACTTGGACTATGTAAGTTCTGCATATTTTCTAGCTTTTAATATATAAACTATCTTGATTGTGTTAAATACAGATTTCTAGTGGTAAGAAAAAGTCTTTAGAAAGAGACTTTTGTGCCTATCCCCTAGTAATTTTGTAAAGAAGTAACATTCTATATTCAAACTATAGCTCTTAACTAGATAAATCAGGTGTTCAGTTTAATTCTGAAATATTGGTCTTAATAACTTTAGCAACTTTCATATGCAAATGAGTATCATATTATTTGCCTTCTCAGTGGGTAGGGGAGGACATGGAGAGAGGAAAAGAATTTAGAACCCACAGCTTAATAAAATATATTTAATGTATTAAAAGTAAAAAAAAATAAATACCTTTAGCCAGTGCTTTTTTGAGAAAATATTACATATCTTTCAAGTTAGTAATAGACAGCATTGGAAATCAGATAACCATTAGATTTAGGACTTCAAAAGGGTCTAAGGCAACCCCTAAGGTTTATAGAAAAAAAAATGTTGTCTATAATTAAATAAAAATTTCAGGTTTTAAAATTCTCTTTTATAGGCTGTCTGAAAGCATCATTAAGACAAATACAGTAGCATATAGCATATATGGTATAGAATCTTATCATCCTACATGGCTTTAATTTCTTCTGCTATTTATTCAGAGCATTTCATCTCAAATATTTGATATATCAACAACCATTGCACATTTTTCTTAAATTGTATAGGTCAGTAACATGTCTAAGTCATCATCATCATTTTCATCATCTTCATCTCTTTTCATCTATTTCAATTAGGTTAAGTAGAAATAATCTGGAGATGAGTCACTATGCTGTTACTGTTCAACGTTATGCAATATTACACAGGATGATAGGATAGACTTTTTGTGTGTTAGATAAAGCTATTAGTTTCAAGCTTATTCTCTGCAGGGTGAAAGCATCTTTGACACAAATTCAATAGCACAGAAGACAGCATAAGATACATACCCCTTAGCTTGCTCTCATATAAATGTGCTCTCAGTCAGCCTTTTGTGCTTTGAAAATTCTTACTCCACTTAGTTTGGCGATTATGAATATTTGGGATGGCAACATCCATTTAAAAACATTATGCTTAGGTTTTTTTATATTAGAGTTTTGTCTGGCCAATTATGGGAAATATTTCACTCTGTGATTGTGTCTGATTCCAACACAGTATATTAATTGAGCTATCCAGAATAGTTTGAGATCTGTATTTGTAGTATGACAAGTTGTCATTTGTCAATCTATGAAAGGTAGATTTTTCTTTTTTGATGAATAATTCTAGGCAGCATGTTGTACCTTATTAGGCATTCAATAACTATGAACTTTGTGAAACCTGCAGTTATATTATATTATTTCCTCTATTTCTTTGCACAACCTATATTGGTCTTTAAGTTCAAGATGCATCTGTAGCTTCTGAAGGCAATGATCCAGTCCTGAACTGTCATCACAAACCCCTCCTTTTCCACAAATTCCTGTAGCTAAACCATTTGCTTAATACTTCTTTTTTGGCACATTATTGACTGTGATCACATGGATATCACCCATGGAGGGTCTTTTGATTTCACTCCTTGATGTTGTTTTATAAAGATCTATTCATATCTATTCATAAAAATTATATCTACTCATTCTACCGTATTCATAGAATTCTATCTATTCACTTTCAGTTATATTTCACAAATAAAGTTGCATGTACCTATTATGTATTACTATTATTTATTACTCAAGGCTTAAGGTTTCTTTTATCTTCTATCCATCACCATCCAATAAGGACAAGGAGCGGTTACAACTCTGGCTAGAAGAGCTATCAAACCCCTTCCAATTGCAAACGTAAAACTATTAGTAAATATGTGAGGCATCCCTTTTTAATGTTGAGAGTATGTGACCAACATGTGGGGTTGGATAAATTTTTTTGACTTTTAATCAGGATATTTGGCTTGAAAAAGTAGGGGTTCTATTCTGGGATGTTCCCTGACATTGGATAAAGAGAGGGGGAAAAAGTTTCCAGTAATAATTTTTCCAAAAAAGTGCCTAGTGGATACATTAAGAACCAGTCAAACAATAGTGCCCCCAGAATACCAAAATTTAGAAGCAAAAATGATAGTTTAATAAATTAATTTTTCTTGAAACTCAAGGATTGTGAAAAGATGATGCTACTTTTGTTATTTGGGAAGGACCAGGCTGTATCTCTCCTGCCATGCGGTGTATATTCTAATCTTGTTAAATTTTCCTAATGTAGGGAAAAGATTCTATGATGTATCTATCATTCTGGGGGAAGAGATTAAATCATATTAATGTGGAGAATTCATAGTAGACTACTGCTAATATAAAAGAATTATGGTGACCAGAATGTCTGCTTCCAAAAGGTGACCGAGGTAAGAAAGAGCCTTAAGGCTTTATGGAAAAAGATTTGAGTGTTGATTATTTTAGATGGTGAACACACATGTTTTGTTTCAGAAACAATTTGCTTAGGCTAATGAGAAATTCCACTTAGACAGGTAAAATGGAACTAGTTTAACCAAAATTGTCATTTTATAGCGAAAATAGAGAGTTGATACAACAAGCTTTTTGTCTCTGTAATTTTAAAATTTATTTTTTTGTAAGCACATTTTATTTTAACTGAATTCCGTTCAAATGGAATTGAATAAAAACAACAGTAAAAACCAGAATACTCTTTCAAGTATGGACCAGGGGAATGGATGATGACCTCTATAAATAACAGGTTAGAGGTCGGGTGACACAAGTGAAATCATGACCACAGCAGGTCACTTTTATATGATGTTTCACAATTTACAAAATATCTTTTTTCCCCACAAAAACCTCTCAAGGTAAATAGTATGAGTTTGGGTTGGAATGCCAACTTTCCACCATATTTCCTATATGGTGTTTCTACCTATGATTCAGAAACGCTCTGGGCCTTTTTTCCTCATCTATCAAATAAATGTGTGAAACCAGATGAGTATACAGCTTCATCAGAGTCATCCACTTGTTGATGGTAGACAATTACCAGGTGTGTGATCTTAGGCACATCATTTACCCTCGCATAGCCTCAATTCCTTGTCTACAAGATGGGGATGTTAATATCACCTATCTCGTAGGTTTGTATGAAGATTAAGTAAGATACAATAAGTTATTATCATTCCTGGCTGTGCTCATGTTACTAGCCCACCCTACTCTTTGTATCTTTAGTTAGATGTATTTATCTCTATCATGTCCTCAGCAACTCTTTATCCTCAAATTAGCCTTAATCCTCAGCCACCTGCCTCTAATTGAAGGAAGAGTAAAGAGTTCCTTACTAAAGTCTCCATTTAAGAAGAGAGGCCAAGCTAGACATCTTTTCATTTCTCATGGGATGTACTTTTTTGGACTTTTCCATCATGCCCCGGTGCCTTTCTGCCCCTTGTCCCCTGTAGCTTCATGTGTTGTCTTCCCTCATCAGATTCTAAGCTCCTTGAGGACAGGGGACTGTCTTTGTTTTGTTTTTATTCTCTTTTCCTTTCTTTCTTTTTCTTTCTTTCTTTGTTTCTTTTTTTTGTTTCTTTGTTTCTTCCTTCCTTCCTTCCTTTCCTTCTTTCTTTCTGTTTCTCTCTCTTTTTCTCTCTCTCTTTCTTTCTCTCTTTCTTCTGTTTCCCCAGTACATATACTTCTGTATTCCCAGCACTTAGCACAGTGTCTAGAAAATAGCAGTACTTAATACTGACTGACTCTTTCAAGGCAAACTAAGAAGGCTGAATGTCAATGCAGATTTATTAATCTTATAGGATTTTAAAGGAGAAAAGATACCCCTCTACATACCATTTTTCAAACAACGTTTGACAGAATGGGCTTTTTTGCCATCAGTAATAGTAAGCAGATAGTCTAGGTGGGGAATTTCATTGACTGCCACCAGCCCATTCTTTTTTCCACTCCCTTGCTATCATGGAAATAGACATCTTGACTATGAAGTAATTCCCATTCATTATCTCATTTAAATTCCAGAGTACCTCAGTGAGGTGGGTGGGACTCAAGGAAATTGAGTGACTTGTCCAAGGTTAAGGAAACAAATATAAATTGGAGAACCAGGCATTAAGCTCAAATCTGATTTCAACTGCAGTGTCTTTTCTACTAGATAGCCTTTCACCATCTAGAAGTATTGGGCTTATTTGAACCACCACCTGGAGACAGCTAGTTGGTAGAGGGGATAAGGTCCTGGACTTGGAGTTAGGAACATCTGAGTTCAAATCCTGTTTTACTTAGTTGAGTGACCATAGGCAAATCATTTCATTTCTCTCAACTTCTACTTGTTCATTGACTTGTGTAGAATGTGAATGATAATACCACCTATCTCCCAAGGTTACTGTGAGGTTCAAGTGGCAGAACATAGGTAAACTACTTTACAAACTTTAAAGCCCTCAATTGGTATCAACTGTCCCCCCTGTTGTGCTTTAACTGTTGTCTCTTCCGAGGACACTATTAATGAATGATTTCACAGCAAAGCGCTGTGCTCAAGACTTGTGGTACTTATAATAATTGAAGACTCACATAACAATTGAACAATCACCTCATCTTATGAGCTTCACCGTTTTTCTCTTGAGATCCGTATCCTTTTCATCAAGATTAAGAGGATGTAATAACTACATAGTTACTGTCAAAGAAGAAAGAAAAGTGTGTCTGTACTCCCATCCCCCTCCCTTCTTTGTACACTCATTCTATCACATTTTCAGGGGAAATGTAGCCATGAGCAGAGCTGGCCCACACCAGCATAACCAGAATGGAAGAGAATTTCCCACAAATCCTGCACTAACTATGAAGCAAGGGAGCCACACCCAAAATTCCCTAAAAAACAGAGACATTTATCATCAGACATTGCTCAGAGCAAAAGACAGTCAGATTTTGGCTGGCCAGATAGCCTTATCCTGGGGAAGTTATTCTTATTCCAGAAAAGTATATTCTTCCTCCCACAAGGAAGAATGCTCCTACTCAGCTCCAAAGATAAACAGAGACAGTTTAAGAAGAGGTTTGAGAAACTAGGGAAAAAAGCGAAGGAGGGTGGGAGAATGATGTAGGCAGTGCCAGAATAACAGACTCCTATCTCTTAGAGGATTGGGTGGAAGGTGGAATCCACTAGAACATGAGAAGTAAAGCAAGAGAATCTCAGGAGGAAATGAGTACATGTAAATATGTGTATCTGTGTACATGTATATATGTGTATCTATATATATATATGCAAATATTTGTATATGTATAAATATGTATACATACATTTTGTACATACATATATATTGCACACACGTGTATATATATTTAGGTGTGTGTGTGTGTATTGCACACATACAAATGCAGCTAGGTGATTCACTAGATAGAGTGCTGGGCCTAGAGTCAGAAAAACCTGAGTTCAAATCAGGTCACAGTCACTTAGCTCTGTGACCCTGGACAAGTCATTATCCTCTATTTGTTGTAATCTATCAGAGGGGGAAATGGCAGCCATTACAAGAATCTTTGTCAAGAAAACTTCATGGGCCATATAGTCAATGAGATCATGAAGAGTTAGACATGACTGAGTAGCTAAAGAACAATTACACAAACATATATGTATGTAATAAATATGTATTCATATACTCATTCATATGTAAATAAAGAGACATGTATGCATGGCATTTATATTCTAGGAAATCTAATTTAAAAGATAATGTCTGATATCTGCCTTATCTATTTGTGAGGGTATAAATCATTTAAACTTTTGCTATCTTACATAAATCTACTCCCACAGATGTGATAGGAATTTGGAAAGTATTCAGAGCCTAAAGCTGCTTCCCGTAGTTGACTAATACAAATCCTCACTTTCATCTCCTAGTCTTCAATAGTACACCAAAATGTGGTCTTTGGAGATATGAGTAAGGCATGCAAAGTACATTTGTAATGTAATGGGGCCTATTTACCAAAAGACCAGAAGAAGTGCATTTACTTTTAAATGTGGATTTTTCAAAACCAGCTCTTTTTAGGTAACAAATGCTTATATTACAAAGAAGCTCCCATTATTCAAAAAAAGTTCAGAAATCTTTTTTGGGATTTCCTGTAGAGACCATAGACCTTTCTGCTTAGGCTCCTTCCTGATATTCTTCAGATTCTGATTCAGTTAATGCTTGTATCAAAGTTACTGTCCTAATTTCCTAAGTTTAATTCAGTTCAGTCTGCCCCATATGTCAATCATTGTGGGGGGAAATCACTGGCTCATTTGAAAGACTTCCATTAGAACTTTTGGGACACTTAAATGATGCTTCAAAAATCTGGGATAGTTAACATCAAAATGCTTACCAAATTCCCCAGGAAGTGACTGGCACTAAAAGAATCTCGTTCATCATGGTTTGATTAGTGTCTGAGACTTTCCAGACTTTGCTATGTATTTTGAAAGATGACCTCTAGTACCTAATGAAGTACAGTACTCATGTCTAGAAATAGAAAGACAAATGCCAATCTGGCCATGTGCAAGGCATCACCATGTTGAAAATATAGTACATGACAATAACAATAGATTCCATTTCTACAGTGCTTCATGATTTACAAAGTGTTTTGAATACATTACCTCACCAGACCCTCAATCCCATGAAGGAGATAATACAAGTGCATTGTTTTTATTTCATGAATGAGGAAAATGAGGCTCAGATAAATTAAAGGTCTTGCCCAAGGGTAAATGCAGAGAATATGTACAGAGACAAGACTCCAGCAGAGGGCTTTGGAGTTCAAGACCAGTGTTTTTTTATCTTATCCTCCTTTTCTCAGTGTCAGTGTCACGACGTAGAATGATCAATGCTGTGGAGAGCTATACGAGGAGATTTAAGAAGTCAATAGATTTGAAATTGAGATCATTGCTAACTTTGGAGAGAAGAGTTTCAGTTGAGTGATGAACTTAGAAGTTGCTGCAATGGGTTGAGAAGTGAATGAGAGAAAAAAAAGAAGTAGAAGAAAGGAAAAATAGGAAAATTTTCCCTAGGAGTTTTATCACAAAAAGGAGGAGAGATAGATGATAACTTGAAGTAATGGTTAGGTTAAGTTAGTGGGTTTTATTTGATGGTTTGTTTTAGGATGGAAGTTTCTTAGGCAGATTTGTAGGCAACAAGGGATAAGCCAGCAAATGTGGAGAGATCGAAGATTAGAGGAAATATTAGGGGAAAAAAAGTTGGAGAAATCTGTCAGAAGAGATTGAAGGGAAGAGGACCAGGAATACAACTAAAGAGATAAGTTTTGGTAATGAAAAGTGCATCAGTTCATCAGAGAGTTCAGTAAAGGAGAGAAGCAGAGAAGATGATGTCAAGTGGTTTGGAAACATAAAGTAGGAGAAAAGAGAGTTCATGATGGATGTGTGGAATATATACATACACACATATACATACCTAGACACACACAATGCATATACACACATATGCACATACATATATACATACACACATATATTTATTTATAGTAACTGTGAAGCAAGAGCCTCAGCTGAGAGCATTCAGAGAGGGTTATTATGGAAAGTTTGAGGAGAGGTGAGTTTTATAACAATTTCTGAGAGGTGACAGATATAGCATCACTTGGAGAAGAATAAAGGGATGTCCTGAGGTCAGGGCACAGTTGCCATAAGGGAGCATATATTTGGAGTGGATTTAGCATGCTTGCATGACCTCCCCCAGCATCATTTATTAGCATGTCTGTAGGACTGGATGATAGGAGTAATTCAGAGTCCAGAATAATTTAACTTCCATTAATTAAAAAGAATTATGAGTATTATCTTTTGGAGATGGAAAGACCAAATTAAAGCAATCTCTGTATTAAAAAAATTGACATTCTTCTGAATGTCATTATTATATGTTTGGGGTTCTTTTTGTAGTGAGGTTTGGGTACATTAATTATGGATATCTCTTTTCTGTTTAGGGCAAAATAAAAATATTGATTGCAAGAAGTTTGTGGGATATACCTGGGATGAAGGTAACATGAACTCATTTCTTCTTTTTTTTTTACTCTTTTTTCCAATTTATTTATTCATGTTTAGTTTTCAACATTTATTTCTACAAGATTTTGAATTTCAGATTTTCTCCCCATCTCTCAACTCCCTCACCCCAAAATTCTATGCATTCTGATTACCCCTTCACCCAATCTACTCTCCCTTCTCTTATCCCCACCTGCTCTCTTTTCTTGTACGGCCAGATAAATTTCTATATCCTATTACCTGTATTTCTTATTTCCCAGTTACATGCAAAAACAATTCTCAACATTTGTTCCTAAAACTTTGAGATCTAACTTCTCTCCCTTCCTCCCTCCCCACCCATCCCCACTGAGAAGACAAGAAATTCAATATAGGCTATATATGTGTAGTTTTGCTAAAGACTTCCATAATAGTCAGGTTGTGCAAGACTACATTTCTCTCCAACGTATCCTGACCCCTCCATTTATTCTATTCTCTCTTTGAACTTATCCCTCCCCAAAAGTGTTTACTATTAATTACCCTCTCTCATTTGTTCTCCCTTCCATCATCCCCCTACACCCCACTTATCTCCTTCTCCTTTACTTTCCTGTAGTGTAAGATAGATAGATTTTCCTACCAAATTAAGTGTGCATTTTATTCCCTCCTTAAGCCAAATGTGATGAGAGTAAGCTTCACTTTTTTCCTCTCTCCTCCCCCTTTTCCCCTCCATTTAGAAAGCCTTTTCTTGCCTTTTTTATGAGAAATAATTTGCTCCATTCCATTTCTCTTTTTCTCCTCCCAATATACTCCTCTATCATCCCTAATTTTGTTTTTTTACATATCATTCCTTCCTATTCAACCCACCCTGTGCCTTCTGTCTATATACATATATATGTGTGTATATATGTGTGTGTGTGTGTGTGTGTGTGTGTGTGTGTGTGCGTAATGCTTCCAACTACCAGAATACTGAGAAAAGTGTCAAGAGTTATAAATATTATGTTTCCATGAAGGAATTTAAACAGCTCAGCTTTAGTAAGTCCCTTATTATTTTTCTTTCCTGTTTACCTTTTCATGCTTCTCCTGATTCTTGTGTTCGAAAGTCAAATTTTCTAATCAGCTCTGGTCTTTTCATCAAGAATACTTGAAAGTCCTCCATTTCATTGAATGACCATTTTTTCCCTTGAAGTATTATACTCAGTTTTGCTGGGTAGGTGATCTTAGTTCCTTTGACCTCTGGAATATCACAGTCCAAGCCCTTCAATCCCTTAATATAGAACCTGCAAGATCCTGCATTATCCTGATGATATTTCCACAATACTAGAATTGTTTCTTTCTGGCATCTTGAGGTATTTTCTCCTTGACCTGAGAATTTGGCTATAATAGTCCTAGTAGTTTCTATTTTTGGATCTCTTTCAGAAGGTGATAAGTGAATTCTTTCAATATTTATTTTACCCTCTGGTTACAGAATATCAGAGTAGTTTTCCTTGATAATTTCATGAAAGATAATGTCTAGGCTTGTTTTTGATCATGGCTTTCAGGTAGTCCCATAATTTTTAAATTTTCTCTCCTGGATCTATTTTCCAGGTCAGTTGTTTTTCCAGTGTCTTCTATTTTTTCATTGTTTTAGTTTTTTTTTTGTAATTTCTTGGTTTCTCATAAAGTCATTGACTTCCATCTGCTCCATTCTAATTTTTAAAGAACTATTTTCTTCAGTGGGCTTTTGAACCTCCTTTTCCATTTGGCTAATTCTGCTCTTTAAAGCATTCTTCTCCTCATTCTCTTTTTGGGCTTCTTTTACCATTTGAGTTAGTCTATTTTTGAAGGTGTCAATTTCTTTAGCATTTTTTGTGTGTCCTTTAGCAAGCTGTTGAGTTACTTTTCATAATTTTCTTACAATGCTCTCATTTATCTTCTCAATTTTTCTTCCACCTCTCTTACTTGATTTTTAAAATCTTTTTTGAACTCTTCCATGACCTGAGACATTTGCATATTTATTTTGTGGATTTTAGATACAGAAGCCTTGACTTTTAGGTCTTCCTCTGATGATATGCCTTGTTCCTCCTCATCTGAAAGGATGGAGGAAAACACCTGTTCACCAAGAAAATAACCTTCTATTGTCATTCTTTTTCTCTTTTTTGGGCATTTCCCCAGTCAGTTACTTGACTTGTGAGTTCTTTTTCAAGAGGAGAATATACTCTGGGAACCTGTAAGTTCTCAGTTCCTCCAAGGTGGCATAATCAAGTGAGAGGAATTTACTCTTCTCTTGGCCTTTGCTCTGGTCTGTGAGCCTCCACCAGCTCCACCATGTGAGCCAGTACTCCTCTTCACCCCACGGCCACTACTCAGTGCTGAGATTCAGATCAGTTGCTCAATTCCCTCATGGTCTTTAGACCAGGGCTCCTTCTCACCCAGATGAAAGAGCTTTCTCATTGACCTTTGAAGCTGTCTTTGGCATTTGTGAATTGAAGAAACTGTGACTTGCAGCTGCTGCTGGGGGTATCTTGATGTCCTCTCTAGTCCTGTCCTTGCTGCAGTGAGGCCAGAGCTGGGCTGCACTCCACAGCCAGTGCAATAGACCTTTCCTGTCAGCCTTCCAGGCTGCCTTGAACTGGAAATCTCTTTCACTCTGTTGTTTTGTGGCTTCTGCTGCTCTAGAATTTGTTTAGAGTCATTTTTTACAGGTATTTTATGGGCTGTGAGAGGAGAGCTTCTAGAGGTACATCCTTCTATTCCACCATCTTGGCTCTACCTCTCCAAACTCATTACTTTTCAAGTTGTTACTAAATCATGTTTTAAAAAATGTAAAACTGTAAAGTGCAAAATGCCTTCAAGAAATTCCTTTCTCTCATTAAGGAAACCTTGAGAATTTGGCACAATTACACATCAGATTAACATGCCATATGCTTGAAGAATTGCAGACCTTCTGAAAAATGGGTAGGGATATCATGGCAGGTGAGGTCATAATTCTGATGATATAGATAGAATTTAAGATCTAAAGTAACCCAGGTAATCCATCACATATCTGGACAACATTCAGCATAATTAGTCATAGCCACTGAGGCAAAGAGAAGAGTTGGAAGGGAACATCACTAAAGTAAATACACACATGTGAATATACATATACATACATAATACATATATATATATAAACTCATATATGTGTGTGCATGCATGCATGCATATATGTGACAAGTTCTTGGGTTCATTAAACATCAGCTGGCAATTTTTAGGTAAAGATGCTTTTAAAAATTCTCTCACTGACAACAACTTCTAGGGGCAAAGCTGGTGGAGTAAGCAGTTAATTCCTTCACATTCACCACCAACAACAAAATAGTTCCCCCAAACATATCGTAGAACAACTGAACCAGCAGAAAGATGGGGCAAACAATCTTTGAGCCTAAGAACTTGGAAGATTGACAGAAGAGGTCCACCTCATTCAAGTGAATGGGGAGCACAGTCTCAGACAAGAAACGTCCCAGTAAATCAGAAGCAAGCCCCACCTCAGCAAATCAGTGGTAGATCCTGAGCTCCAGCAGTGGAGCAGGCAAATGCCAACACTAGGACAGCCCACATGCCTCAGCAAAACCAGGAGAACTGGCAGACTCCAGATCTGAGAACCATCATGTGCTTTTAGCGTAGCTCCAGCCAAACTGGCAACCTCTAGCAACCGGACTGCCACATGCTTCAGGGAAATGCAGAAACATCCTCACTGGCCTCAGTACAACCCAGCCACCAACACTAGGAGCATGGCTTGGCATCAGGTAAACAGTCAGAGCCTGAATTCAATGGCACAAGAAGCCTTAGACAGTGGACCTTCCACCCTGGGAAGAGAGATCAAATTTAAAAAAAAAGGAAAAATGCCCAAAAAATTCAGAAGGAAAAAAGAAATAAAAATCTGGTCATCGAAAGTTGCTATGATGACAAAAAAGATCAAGACACACACCCACAAAAGGACAACAGTGTCAAAACACCTACAGACAAAACCCCAAGGGTGGTCTCAAGCCCAGAAAGAATTCATGGAAGAGGTCAAAAAATATCTTAAAATCATAGAGAAGAAGTAGAAGAAAAATTTGGAATACAATGAGAGTGATGCCAGAGAATTATGAAAATAAGAGTCAACAGATGGGAAAAAGAAAGCAACTACTTAAAAAGTAGAATTGACCAAATGGAAAAGAAAGTACAAAAACTAATTGAGAAGAAAAAAACCCAAAACTTAAAAGTCAGAATTGGGCAAGTGGAAGCTAATAACATGAGACATCAAGAATCAAATTCAAAAGATTGAAAAAAATGGAAGAAAATGTAAAACATCTCATGGGAAAAATAAGTTATCTGAAAAACATATCCAGAAGAGACAGTATCAGAATCATGGGCTGCCTGAAAGCCATAATGAAAAGGAGGACCCGGACAGAATCTTTCAGAAAATTATCAAGGAATACTGCCATGATATCCTGGAATCAGAGGGCAAAATAGGCTTTGAAAGAATCTACCGATCACCTCAGGAAAGTGATCCCAAAATAAAAACCCCAGGGAACATTGTAACCACACTTTAGAACTTTCAGGTAAAGGAAAAAATACTGAAAGTGTCCAGAAAGAAACAATTCAGATGTTATAGGCATTATGACATGTCAAATAGATAATTCTGATCATATTAAAAGAAAGAGTCTTTGTACAAACAAAGTCAATGCAACCAAGATAAGAAGAAAAGCAGAAAGCTGGGAAGAAAATTTTATAGCAAGTATCTCTGAAAAAGACCTCATTTATGAAACATGTAGAGAACGGAGTCAAATTTACAAGAATGCAAGTAATTCCCTAATTGAAAAATGGTCAAAGGATATGAACAGGTAGTTTTCAGGTAAAGAAATCAAAGTTATCTGTAGGCATATGAAGAAGTGCTCTGATTTGCTTTTGATTAGAGAAATGCAAATTAAGACAACTTTGAGATACTACCTCATACCTACCATAGTGGCTAATATGACAAAAATGATAAATGTTGGAGAAGATGGGAAAATTGGGACACTACTGCACTGTTGGTAGATTTGTGAACTGGTCCAAGTATTCTGGAAAGCAACTTAGAACTATACCCAAAGGACAATCAAAGTGTGAATTTTCTTCGATTCAGCAATAGCACTACTAGATCTGTATCCCAAAAAGATCATAAAAAATGGTAAAGGACCTACATATGCAAAAATAGTCATAGTAGCTCTTTTCTGGTATCAAAATATTGGAAATTGAAGGGATGCCCATTGATTGGGGAAGAAATGGGGAGGCAGATTTCAGAAAGTTCTGGAAAGACTTGTACAAACTGAGGCAAAGTGAAATGAGCAGAACCAGCAAAACATTGTACATGGTATCAACAATATTGTGTGATGATCAACTCTGAATAATTGCTTTTCTCAGCAACACAATAATCCAAGACAAGTATGAAGGCCTCACAAAGGAAATGCTATCTATGTCCAGCTAAAGAATTGATAAACTCTGAATGCAGATCAAAGCATATTGTTTCACGTATTTTAATCTTTTTCATGTTTTTCCCCTATTGATCTGTTTCTTCTTTTAGAAATGTGAATAACAAGGAGATATGTTTTACATGATAGCACATGTATAATCTTTATCAAATTGTCTACCACTTTCAGAAGTAGAGGAGGTAGAAAAATTTGGAACTCAAAATCTTGTGAAAATTGATACTAAAAATTGTCTTAGCATGTAATTGGAAAAAAATAAAATGCTATTAAAGTTTCTCTCACATGGCATTTAATCTCTGTAAAGAGATAAATCACTTATTCTATGTCACCCAAGTTAACAAACTGTGGATATACATCTATAAGGTTTAGCTCAGTGCTGGGTGCAGAGTAGGTACTTAATAAATGTTTATTGACTAATTAATATGCATGAGAATTCTATCTATAATTTAATTCAATTAATTAAATCTTTACGTATAAATCGTGTACTATTTACATAGCACTGTTGTAGGCCTTGGAGGAGACATTAATATAGTCACAACATCCTAGAATATTAGTCTGGTATAGTGAATATGGGAGGCTTGACTTTAATTCAGCTCCTACTGCAAAATGATTATGTTAGCCTGGGCAAAATGCTTAATCCCAGTTCACCAAACAACTCTCTAGGCCACGAAGTTGCATAGAAGTTGGGAAATTGCATTGGTGGAGAGAATTTCTATACTTGAGAATTCCCTCTGTCAATGAAATCATAGGCCCTACATCCATGCCTGGTCTTTGTGGAGCATGCAGCCTAGGACAGGATGTGAAATTAATGCAAATTACTATTGTATAGGAAATGCAGGAGGGATATAAACAGTCTTCATGTTGGATGTGGCATATGTTGTGGCCATTAAAGACAAACAATAGTTTAGTGGAAAAAATACTAAATTTGGTGTCTTAGTACCTGAGTTAACATTTGAGTTATGCTACTTAATAGCTGTGTCTCCTTCAGTAGATTACTTAACTTGGAGCACAATCTCTTTATCTTTAAGTGACAGAGTTGGAATAAATGGACTTTGAGTTCTCTTTGGGAGATAAATCTATCTTTGTAAGTAACTTGAAATCTGAATGTTGGAAGGGCTCATTAAGACAATTTAGGCTCAATCCTCCTTGTAGGATGAATTCCTTCTAAACCACCTCTGACAAATAGTCATTTCAGCTAGTGAAAATGGTTTGAGGAAAGACATAGGGAATGGAAAATTATTTAGGTATTGTTAGTATAATTTGTGTGCTTGAATAAAAGAGAACAATTGGTTAAGGAATGCTGGTTGCAATAACTTAACAGTTTCTATTCACATTTGGGTCACAATTTCCTACAGATGAAAAAGTTTGCACAACTGAAAACTTAAACCCCTAACTTAGTTGATGTTCATGTCGTCATGTGGCAAATGGAGAAATTAGCTAGACAGTGAAAAAAACCATGTGGATAATATTATGGGATGAAAGTGGTTAGTCAGGCCAAGTCAACTAGTATTTATTATTAACTTACTATGGAGCAGATACTGTACTAAATGCTGAGCATACAAATTGAGGCAAAAAGCATAGCAGTGCCTTCCTTCTAAGAGTTTGTATTCTAACAGGGAAAGGCAACATATAAAATAAACTGAAAAGTGAAGGGAATAATAGGGGAGGTGATTGTTTTAATATGTGATGGGAAAAAAAAGTCAGGAGAATCAGGAATAAGGACAGAAAGGAATGGAGAAGAGCATGGCCAACCTGGGGGGGTTCCTTAAAATAGAGGTTCTAAGATGAAGAAATTAATCCAATACCATAGGGACTGAGAGATCTTCCAGCATGAGAAGGCTTCAGAGATAGAGGGATATTCCATGATGAGAAGGCTGCTGGAGTAGAGTAAAAAAAATTAGATACTAGAGTGAGCAGTTTATTGGAACTAATTGCTGTCATCTTTCCTTTTCAAAGAGACCAGTGACATTATAGACAATATCTTGGTTTGTGTGAAAATTGGATCTAAGTGAGGCTAAGCTAAGCAATATTATCAACCTCTTTCTTCCTGAATCATTGAAGTCAAGTGGCGGGAAAAAAAGTTAAGAGAACTGGTGACGGCCCAGGATGCTGTGGATGACCTTGACATCTTTGCTGCCTGACCAAGCTCTAAGCACTCCACAGAGCCTGCTTCAAGCTGCCTTCATGGCTGTTGGAACAAATTGTTCTCATCTACCCATTTGCTCATCTTTAGAGTAGACTTTCTTAAATATCCATATTTTTCCCTTGAAGAATTATACTCAGTTTTTTTGGGTAGATTGTTTTTGGATGTAATCCTACCTCTTTTGTCTTATATAATTTCATATTCCAAGCCCTCTGTTCCTTCACTTTAGTAGCTGCTAAATCTTACGTGATCCTTACTGTGCCTCCACAGCACTTGAGTGGTTTAAGTCTATCTTCTTGAAGTATTTAAGAATTTGACTCTAGAATTTGACTATAATATTCCTGGGAATTTTTACTTCAGGATCTCTTTCAGGTACTTATGAATGAATTCTTTCAAATTTTATTTTACCCTGTGGATCTAAGATATTGATGCAGGTTTTATTTATAACTTCTTGAAATATGAGGTTTAGACTCTTTCTTTGACTATGTCTTCCAGGTAATCTAACAATAATGAGATAGTTAACATTTTCTTCTATTTTTCATTCTTTTAACTTTGATGGCTTTTTGATGTCTCAAGGAGTCATTAGATTTTAGTTGCCTAACTCTAATTTTTAAGGAATTATTTTCTTTAATGAATTTTTGTATCTCTTTTTTCCATTTGGCCAATTCTATCATTTATTTTTATTTTCCCTGTATTTTATTATATTTTTTAAATTGATTAATTTTTAGTTTTCAACATTCATTTCCATAAGATTTTGGGTTTCAAATTTTCTTACTTTCTCTTTCCACCCCCCTCACCACATGGCATGCAATCTGACATAGCTTCTACTTATGCATTCATATTAAATATATTTTCACATTAGTCATAGAGCAAAGAAGAATTAGAACTAATTGGAGGCACCATGAGAAAGAAGAAGCAAAACAAAACAGCAAAAGAAAAGGAGAAAAAAGAGTATGCTTCCATCTACATTCAGATTCCATAGTTCTTTCTCTGGATGTTGATAGAATTTTCCATTTTGAGTCTTTTGGAATTGTCTTTGATCCTTGCATGGCTGAAAAGATCCATCAAAGTTTGTCATCACATAATGTGGTTGTCACTGTGTACAATGTTCTCTTGGTTCCGCTCATTTCACTCAGCATCAGTCCATATAAGTCTTTCTAGGCTTTTCTGAACAGTTCCGTTTTTAATGTATTATTTTATTAAGTATTTTTGGAGGATGTTTAGAATGTTCAAGCAAGACTTGTACCTCTGTTGTAAGGCCTTGCCAAGCTCTTTTCAGAGCTTCTTGTTGCCTTTGGTGTCCACCTTCACCCAATTCTCATTTGTGACTCCAAGAAGCTATCCTACATGCAACAGCCACACCCCAGTAAACCATATTGGCAGACAGTCCAAACCAAGTTGAGCATAACCAATAGACTTCAATCATGCAGGCTGTGTTGAAGTATGGTGTTAGTGAAGTTTATGGGAGTATTAGAGAATAGGGGAAGTGGCCTCCAGCATGAGAATCCTGTTGGGAAATGATGGCAAAAGAAGTCTGGAGAGTCAGAAGCAGGATTCAGAAAGGAATAAATGCAAGTCCACCAAAAACTCAATTTGAGGTAATTTTGTAATATGAGATCTCCTTAAACTCTCCCTACAAAAAACTAGAGTGATCCTTTGTCATATTAATGTAAAATCAAGAAAGGTGAAAGATGCAGAGCTTTCTGATCTGGCCAGACCACACATAGAGTGCTCTGTCTAATTCTTGGGGGAACGTTTAAGACTAGACATCAACAAGGTGGGAAATTTGGATGTGAGATACATGCAATATATATATATATATATATATATATATATATATATATATATATACATATGTGTGTGTGTGTGTGTGTGTATTTTGATTTATGTATATGTCATACTCCTATGTGATATATAATATTCATTATGTATATATTCATGCTTAGCTATATTGACATCTATCAATAAATCAATCAGTAAGCATAAAGTGCCAAGTAAGTGTCAGGAACTATGCTAAGTGCTATGGATACAAAAGGACACAAAAAACAGTCCCTACTCTCAAGGAGTTCATAATCTAATGGATGAGAAAACATGAAAACAAATACAGATAAACAAGCTATATGTAAATATGTAGGATAAATAGGAAATAATTGACAGAGGGAAACCACCAACATTAAGAAGGCTTGGGTAAAGTGCCCTGTAAAAGATGAAACTTTAATTAGGTTTTAAAGGAAGGGAGGGAAGTCAGTTGGAGGAGTTGAGGAGGGAGAGTGTTCCGAGGATGTGGGACAAACAGAGAAAAAGTTTGTAGCTGATAGACGAAATGTCTTATTCTTGAAGCAAAAAGGAAGCCAGTATCACTGGGTTGAACAGTACATGGAGGGGAGTGAGGTATAAGAATATTTGAAAGGTAAAAGGGGTCTAGGTTATGAAGGGCTTTGAAAAATCAAACATTCGATTTTGTAATTGGTCCTGGAGATAATAAGGAACCACTGGGTATGGGGGTAATGATATGGTTGGACCTATACTTTAGGAAAATCACTTAGTGGTTGAATGGAAGATAGATTGGAGGAGGAGAGACTTGAAAAAGGCAGACTCACCAGCAGGCTATTGCAATTATTCAGATGTGAGGTGATAAGGGCTTTGCACTAGGGTGCTGGCAGTGTCAGAGTAGAGAAGGGGACATATTTGAGAGATGTTGCAAAGGTAAAATCAATAGGCCTTGGCAATAAATTGGCTATGGGAGGGGGTTGAGAAATAGTGAAGAGTCAAGGGTGACTTCTAGGTTGTGAACCTGAGGGACTAGGAGGATAATGTTGCCCTCTACAGCAATAGAGAAGGTGATGGAGGGGAGGGGTTAGGGGAAAAGATGAGTTCAGTTTGGGATAAGTTGAGTTTAAGATGTCTATTGCATATCCAAACCAAGACGTATGAAATACAGATGAAGATGTGTTAGTAAAAAGTCAACAGACAGATTGAGAAAGATTTGATAGATAGATTTGAAAATTACCAGCACAGAGGTGGTAATTAAATCCATGGCTGCAGATGAGATCACCAACTGATGTAATATAGAGAAGGAAAGAAAGAAGACCCGGGATACAACTGGTCTGAATGAGGATACAGAAAAGGAGAAGAAAGAGGGGGTCAGAAATAAGTAGGAGGAGAACGAGGAGACAGCAGTGTCCAGAAAACCTAGAGAGAAGAGAGTATCAAGGAGAAAGTGATCAGCAGTGTCAAAAGCTGCAGAGATGTCAAGGGAAATAAGAATCGAGAAAAGGTCATTGGATTTGGCAACTCAGAGATCAATGGTAACTAGAGAGAGTAGTTTCCTTGGAAGGATAAGATCTAAAGATGGATTGGAAAGGGATTGAGGAGAGAGGGAGTAGAAAAAGAGTAGATACTGATTGTAGATGGCTATATATTGCCATATATGTGTGCATGTAGACATGTATGTGTGTATCTGTCTCTTTGTCTGTCTGTCTGTCTCCTTTCTCAACATCTACATGCATATATTCTTTTTAATGTAAAAAAGATTTAGAGTGGACCTGATATCTTTCTTCAAATAGTTTATAAGCTGTCAATGGAAGGATGTTTTGACTAGTTTTCTTCATCCCCAGAGAGTAAAATCAGGAGAAATGAGACACTGCAAAAAAAAGATTTAGATTCCATGTCAACAAGTAAAGAGGCATACACAGTAACTCAGAGAAAATCAAATAATTAAATTTAATAATTTATGTAATGAACTTTGCAACATTTTGTATTTAAAAAACTTTTAATATGTAGCTATATTTTACTCCTTTTACTATAAGCACTTATTTTATATGAGTTCATGAACTCATAAATATTCTTTTATGTTTTATCATGAAACCATACTTTTATCTTATTGGATGTTAAGTTTACTTTTGCTAAACAGTTCATTTTCCCAGATCTAGCTTTAATTATAGGTCATAGGATTAAAAATACAACTAATGAGTCAGGAAAAATATTGGTATGGACTGAAATCCAGTACTCAGCTGGCAGAGAACTAACTAAAGGTGGGAAAACCAGCTCAATGCAGTTTCATCTGGGCAGGGTCAGATGTTCTGACTCAGTCCAGTGTCACTAGAAACATACACATACACAAAAGCATTGATGTTATAAGATGAAACCATGTCATAACGATTGCTCATAACAAGTAATCCCAACACTTCTGTATTTTCTAAGTAAACGTGTCTAAAATGGAATGAATCATCTTGTGAGGATGAGAGGAAACCCTTTCTGGAGGTCTTCAGGTAGACCCTCGATTATTTTTCAGATATCACAGGACCATAGGTTTAGATATCAAAATGAGTTTAAGGGCCATTTAATATAACCCTCTCATTTTACTGACAAGGAGCAGATACTCAGGTTGGTTAAGTGACTTGATGAAAAACAAAGAGATAGGGCTTTTCATAGGCAGAATATGTTCCCAGGCCCTTTGATTCCAAAGTCAAAAATCTTTCTCCTGTACTTCTTTATGCATGGAAACATTGCAAACTCCCAGGAAAATGTAAGTTCTTTGAAGGTTGTTTTTTAAAATTCTGTCTTAGTATTCCAGTGTTTAGCACAGTTCTCTGCATATAGTAGGCACTTAATAAATACTTGTTGGACATTGTAGAGAAAATTCCTATTTAAGAATGAGTTGGACTCTAGGGCCATTGATGCATCTTCCAATTGTGAACTCCTTTGATTCCATAATTTTATTCAATTATATCCTATAGATATTGAACTATCATACTTTTCACATATGTTTAGAAGCACAACACATATGCAGATTTGAGTATGATTACTGGATAGTATTACTCTATCGTCTCATGGACATAATGTTAGGTAGTGTATATAATCCAACTCAGCTAATATCTAACACTTATTAGATTCAAGTTATTATGTTTTGTATTGGAACTATAAAGCTAAAATAAAATTCAGCCCCTTATCCTCAATGAACTTGTATTCTACTTTTTTGTACATACATGTTTATATTCACATATATGTATACACACATAAGATTTATATATACACATATAATCTGAGTAGTGAAAGAACAGTAATAAATAGGGGGATTAGAGATGGACTCATGTAGAAGGCAGAATCTAAGCTAAGTTAGAAGGACTCAAGGAGTTCTAAGGGATAAGGTGAAGGGGGTATCCATTCCTAGGATAGGAGACAAGTTGTTGAAAAGCAAGAAGACAGAATAAATGTAATGACATGTGTCAGGAAAAATGAATGTCAGAAGTAAATAGTCAGTATTTCAATCCCTAACAATTTTTTAAAAAATATTATAACAGCATGAACAGGAAGCATGCATGGCATGCTGGGTAAGAGACTGCCCTTAAAGGTGGGAAGACTGATGTTCAATTTCTGCTTGTCAGAGGATTGTCCTGTGACCATGGCATATAACTGCTTAGTATCCACAGAAAACTCTATAAGACTATAAGTAATAGATGAGTTGCTGCGGATCTATATTGATTAAGAGGTTTACTCATTTCATGAGTTGGAAAAAGAAAAAAATGCAATACTATTAATTCTTCACTAACATTTTTACAATTTTAGGACATTTAGGGAAAGAGGAAACTAAGCTTTTGTCCCTAAGCCTTAAAATTTTTCTTTCCTGGAAATATTATGTCTATTGGACCAAATTTGAGTGTTTCTATAAAGTTTGTCAATATCCATAAATAGTTTTTACTAAAATGTCAATTTTATCATGATATATTTCAGGCATATTTTTTTCCATAAGTCCTTAATTTCTGCCTTTGTTTGGAAAGTTAGATAGTTCACTGCTTTGACAGTTGGAAACCCATCCAAGTGAACACATATGCAATTAAACAACTGCATGCCAATACTGGTTTTCAAGACTGACATTACAAAACTTTCCAGAAAGACATACCTTAATGAGCAATCTTCATCTCCTTATTCATTTTTTCAATTGGAAAGGAAGGGGGAGGGCATACCATGAAACTAGATTTTGGTTTAATGTAACTTTTATGTCTTCATTATCTAAATGTAATAGAGAGGCCAGAAAAGTTGGCAGAACAGCAATTGGAAAAGCAGTAAAAGAATGGGGGAAATTGGCCTCTAAATATGTCTGAATTCTTTAGAAAGAATCTTAAATCTGTGTCTAGCAATCAATCAATCAACAAACATTTCTCAAGTTATCTACTATATGCCAGGCACAATGGTGGCTCCTAGTGATATCAATAGAAAGAATGAAATAATCCCTACATTCAAGGAGTTTACATTCAAAAAAAGTCATGAACCACTAGTTGAAATATAAAAAATTCCAAGGTCTAAATTGTACATGAAGATTTCCTGATATCTCAGTATGTAGTGCTTTCTCCTGCCAATTTTTTTTAAAACTTAATTCATAGGGAATTCACAAGAGAGAAAACTGTACCAGTGGAAGTTGGTATCTTCTCTGCAATTTATAGTTTTAGAGACTTGTACAGAGAACAGAGAAGTTAAGGCACTAAGAGACACAGTCAGTTTCTCAGAAGTGGGACTTTGCCTAGTCTTTTTGGGTACCTCTTTGTATACTATACTTAACCTTTCAGATCTCTAGGAAACTTTCTCAACAAGAATTCCTTCTAGCATTAAAATCAAAGAGCCAATCCTTAGTGCTATTTTCAAAAATTTTACTTGTGTGTATTGATGGTTTTTTCCTCCAATAAATGCAAGCTCTTTGGGGCAATGATTTTCCCTACACTTTTGAAGAGCTCAGTATAGGATCTTAACAAATGTTTTCTGATTGGTTAAATTCATACACATGGGTAACATTTAATAAAGGGCTGTGGGAGCATAGATTAAATATTAATTGGAAACTAAATAATCTATTCCTAAATAATGAGTGCATCAAAAAATAAATTTTAGAAATAGTAGAATAGAATTATAGAATCATAGATGAAGATGCCCAGATTAAAAGAAGAGGTAATAGAATAGTTAAATAACCCTGTCTTAGAGAAATTTAATAAGTCATCAATGACTCTTTAAGTCATGATGAGATGGATCTACAAGTGAATTCTCCCAAACATTTAAACAAAAATCAGTTCTAATATTTTATTATTAATTAATTAATATTATATAAACTATTTGAAAAAATTCTTAAAGGATGAATTTTACTAAATTCCTTTTATGACACAAATATGGTTTTGACACCTAAATCAGGGAGAGTAAAAACAGAGATAGAAAACTGTAAACTAATTTACTTAATAAATATTGATGCAAAAATTTTAAATAAAATTCTAGGAAAGAGATAACAGCAATATGTCACAAAGATCAAAGTCCATGACTAAGTGGGATTTATACCAAGAATGTGCAAGGAACACTATCAGTGTAATTGACTATGTCACTAACAAAATCTATAAAAAAATCATATGACTGTGAAGAGATGCAGGAAAGGCCTTTGACAAAATAAAACACTCATTCTTATTAAAAAACATTAGAAAACATTGGATTCAATGGAACTTTTCTTAAAATGAGACAGTATTTATCTAAAACCAAGAGCAAATATTGTCTGTAATGCAGATAAACTTGAAGCTTTCCTAATAAGATCATTAGTGAAGCAAAGATGTACATTATAGAAACTATTATTTAACATTGTACTAGAAATGCTAGCTATAACAATTAGATAAGAAAAATAAATTGAAGGAATAAAATTGTCAATGAATAAACAAAATTATCACTTTGCCGATGACAAGATTTTATACTTAGAGAACCCTACTGAATCAGCTAAAAACTTGTTGAATAATTAACAGTTATAGCAAAGTTTCTGGATATAAAGTAAACTGACATAAATCATCAGCATTTCTATACACTACAAACAAAACCCAACAGGAAGAGATAGAATAGAAACTCCATTTAAAATAATTGCAGAAAATATAAAATACTTGGGAATGTACCTGAGAAGACAAGCTTAAGGACTCTCTGAAACAATTACAAAACACTTTTCACAAAAATAAAGACATAGCTAAACAATTGGACAAATATCATTTGCTCATGGGTAGGCTAAACCAATATAATAAAAATGACTATTCTACCTAAGTTAATTAACTTGTCACTGCCATGTAATCAAACTGAAAAAAGAATTATTTTACAGAACTTGAAAAAAATAACATAATTCATCTGGAAAAAACAAAAGATCAAAAATAACCGGGAAGTCAATGAAAAGCTAATGTTAAAGAAGTCAACTTAGTAGTTCCATATTTCGAACTCTATTACTAAGCAGTAATCATCAATACAATCTGGTAAGGACTAAGAAATAGAAGGAAGATCAGTGGACTACATTAGATATATGAAATCTAGTAGTAAATAGCAATAATAAGCTAGTCTTTGATGAACCTGAATCTGAGCTTATGGGACAAGAACTCATTATTGAAAGCAGTTTGGCAGAAACTAGGTATAGGCCAATAAATATCTCACACTGTCAAGAAAAGGTCAACATAGATAAATGATTTAGACAAAAAAGGTGATATTACAAGTAAATTAGAGGAGCATGTAAAATATATCTGCCAGATCTAAGGATAAGGGATGAGCTTATGACCTAACACATATGGGAGAGGATCATGGGAAATAAAATAAATAATTTTAACACAAAATTAATTAAAAAAAATTTGAAAAAACAAAACTAGTATAGCCAATATTAGAGAGAAAACAAGAAACTGGGAAAATATTTTTCCAGCAAATTTCTCTGGTAAAGGGCTCATTTCTCAAATATATAGGGAACTGAGCAAATTTTATAAAAAAGTAAGAGCCATTCCCCAGTTGAAAAATGGTCAAAGTATATGAAAAGATGATTTTCAGAAGGAAAAATCAAATCTATCAACAGTCACATAAAATAATCTTCTAAATTACTCCTGATTAGAGAAATGAAAATTAAAACAACTCTGAGATATCACCTCATGCCCATCAAATTGGCTAATATGACAGAAAAGAACCTGCTAGATATGATATGGCATAACTCAGACACTGATGTACTAATGGTGAAGTTGTAAAATGGTCCAGTCCTTAAGGAGAACAAGTTGGAAATAGACCCTAAGGGCTACAAAACTGCATACCTATGAGTCGGAAATACCATTCTTAAGTCTGTATCTCAAAGGGACATTTATTGTATGCCAAAGATTATCATATTGTTGCATTTTTCCCTCCATTTCATTATAGAATATACATAATGGAAATTATCTTCTAAACCTCTCCATCACTGACCATTTAAAATACCAAAATATACCAGTGAAGATAATAAAAAATATTTTTTTAATTATGTAGCTTAAACTTTTTCACTAATTCTGATTCTTCCCTACAGTTTCTCTGAGTCAGTGACATTTTCTTTCTTTTTGCTATTTTATCTAGTTCACAGTATCACAGAATATCAGTCACAAGGTACCTCAGAAATCATCTAGTTCAACTTTTATTTGAATAAAAACCATCTCTAAAAATCTTTTGTGCTATATATTATCAGCCAAACTTTGTTTGAAAATAACCAGTGAAGGAGAAACCACTGTTTTTGGAGGCAGGCAATTTAACTTTGAAACGTTAATAGCTAGCGTTTTATATAAGGCTTTTTTTCAAAGCACATTTTACTTTTTTTATTTGCTCCTTACAACAACTCTATGAGTTAGGTTCTTATTATCTCTATTTTGCAGATGAGAAAAGTGAGTCTAAGAGATGTTAAATGTCTTCCCTAGGATCACATAGCTACTGAGTCTGACTCCTGGTCAGCACACTATCCAATGCATCACCTAGGAGTCCTTAATAAAGTAGTTCCTTTAGTTAGAAACAGTTCCAAGGATATGTATTTATTAAATACCTACTATGTACTATGCACTGTGCTAAGGGCATTATAAATACTGTTTTATTTAATCCTCATAACAGTCCTGCAATTTCATTATTGAGGAAACCAAAATAGAGGTTAAGTGACTTGCCCAGGGTCACACAGCTAAGAAGTGTTTGAGGTTGGATTTGAATTAAGCTCTTCTTGACTCCAGGCCTATGACTATATTTGCTGTATCACTTCACTTTTAGTTCTTTATTTTATGCCTAAATTTGCCTTTTGTTCAACACTTCCATTCATCAGTGTAACCAACCCTCTAGGGACAAGGAGCTTAATCCTTTTTACCTGTCAGCCCTTCAAAAAGTGGAAGACAACTTTTTTTCTCTTCAGTAGACTGAAATTTCTAGTTCCTTTAAGCAGTGCTTTTTTAAAAATTCATTTATTTAGTTTTAGTTTTCAACTTTCATTTCCATAAGATTTTGAGTTCTAAATTTTCTAAAAATATGGAACATTTCACAAATTTGGGTGTCATCTTTGCATCGGGGCCATGCCAATCTTCTCTGTTTCATTCCAATTTTAGTATGTGTGCTGCCAAAGCAAGCCCTAAGTAAATTTTTATGACATGAAAGAGATATCCACCATTCTCTCTGAGCTTTTCTGCAAACTCTCCAATTTATGTTTCCTGTCAAGCTCAGGTACATGGAACTGAACATAATACTCTACATGTAATCTGACTATGACAAAGTACAATGGAATTAACAAATCCTTATTCTAGGCATAGTGGGAAAACTGCTGCCTTTGGAGTTAGGAATATTACACACACACCAGCTGTGTGACCCTAGACAAATCAGTTAAGATCACAGTAGCCCAGGTAATTCTCTTAGCGTATTAATTGTGTAGATACCCATCTATATCCAATGAGTAGATAGTCATCTATATAGGGAGAACATTTTCTCAAGATATTGCTATACTATTGATATCATTAGTCAGGGATAAATAAAATGCCTCTCTTAATAATACAGAAGATTAGAATTTTTTGTTTGTCTACACTGTTGACCTATATTGAGGTCATAATACGACATACCCTCATATCTTTAATTTTTCTTCCAGATGAACTACTCTAGCCATGCTTACCCCACTTTATTCTCTTGTATGTGATTTAAAAAAACAAAACAACTTGCACATTTTAAATGTTATCTTATCATGCTCTTTTCTATGATCAAACCAGTCAAGATACATACACCCAGACTAATATGCATACAATTTCTGGCTACTCCAGAATATCTCCAGAGGTAAGAGTTGTCAGAAGTACTTTTATGAAATATATGGCTATTTTCTCCTCTCGGTTATATTTTCTATGAACTTCTAACTGTATCTATAAAATAGCAAACATGCAGAAGAAAAGGGTTATATGGATATTACTACATATCCAGATATTTGACATGATTTAGCCAGAGCTTGAAGATGTTTAATCAACTTTTTGCTTTTATTCCTGAGTGTATTATTTTGTAGAAAAAGCCACCATGTTTAAAAGTTTATTTGCTTTTAATATTCCAACTCTCTGAGTTTATGACACATTTTCTTGAAGTATTATAGTTTGTTCTTCCTCCTCAAAACCACTCCCTCTTTGTGGTCCTTCTGAGGATGCCTCTTCAAAACATGACCATGCCTTTTTGGATCATCATGCCTCACACTGACAAGACTCCCATATTCCCAGCAATTTGAATTCTTGATTTATAGTCATTCTCATAAGCTCAGTTTTCCTAAAATGTAATTTCCTGTTCATACATAAAGCTCTATGATACCTTCAAAGGGATTTTGACACATGAGGAAGAATATTTGCAGCCACGAAATGTGCAGGACCAAAAAGCACTGGAACCTGAGAGGTTCAGCTTCCATCTCTTCTTCCTCCAGAAGGGCAGGAACAATTGAGAATATATGTTTTGTGGTCTTGTGAATGGTGAGCTGGAAGCGTTGGGCTGCCTTCACCTCATGTGATTTAGGTTACAAAAACCCGCTGGAATGCCTCTCCTCCAAAGCCTCTTAACAGTGTTGCGTACAAGACTGAGATGTTTTGAGAGATGTGGTTTGCTCTCTATGAAGCAGCAGGGTACCCTGAGGGACATGTTCCAGGAAAGTCATACAGTCATACTCCCCTAGTTATTACCCCTGCTTTCAACCTCGTTCCCACACTGATTATGGAAGACATAAAACTAATGAAGAATGGTTCCACCACCAACAACCACTATTGACCAACTGGCTATCAACAGCCAGATTAGACCAAAAACTCTGGGAAAAGTAGTACTCCCAAGACAGTGCAGTGGTTTTGCTTTCAGCTCACCCAATATAACCATTATGTAGGAGAAAAATTTCTATGGAGAAAGACAGTCATGCCCATCAACTGCTGGCCAATTAATACCTACAGGACAGGCAAACTGTCCAACTGAAGCAACAGCGAACCCTGGAGGTGAGGTAGAAGGTGGTAAAACCACAACCACCATCTTGACAACTTCTTCTCAGACTAGAACAGAGATAGTCCAAAGCCTAGAGTCTAATAACCCTCCAAATTACAGATAGTATTCCCCACTTCTACAGCACTGACCCTGTTCCAATCTAGTCCCTGCAGCCATAATCTAGAGAAGCAATCCAAATGGAGACCTGATCTGACAACTTCCTCTGCATATACTGGAACACTGCTCCACAGAAGAAAGTACTAAAGACTAAGAAAAAAGAGTTCTTGCACCAAAGTCCTCAGCATTTTCAAATAACACAGAGATTTTATTGGTGAAAATAACATTTAAGGAGATGCATTACCATCAGCTTTGCTGATGAAGTCTAGGGACAAAGGAAATTTTCCTTTCAACATGTAATAGAAACTTCCTATATCCCCTATCTCGCCCTATTAAAACGTGAATTCTTTGAGGGTGGCAGTTCTCATGCTTTTCCATTTGTATCCCCAATACTCAGTAGTACAATGCTCTGCATATAAGTACTTAATAAATATTCTCATTCATTCATTCATGATATTTTAAGTAAGGCTTTAGGAAATACTTCTAAAGTTCTCTTGAATTACACAAGTGATCACCTTTATCTGTAATGCTCTCCCTTCTAATGTCTGCAAAGTACCATATCTAACTTCAACACAAGACCTTTATTTATTGTGACAGTTGTGTGGTACAACGGCTAGAGAACTGGGCCTGAAGTCAGGAAGACGAGTTCAAATTTGATGTCAGAACCTTACTAACTATATGAAATTGGTGGGCAAGCCACTTAAATTCTGTCTGCCTCAATTTCCTGATCTGTAAAATGGAGACAATATTTACCTCCCAGTGTTGTTGTGAGGATCAAGGGAGATCCTTTTTGTAAAGACTTTTGCAAACCTTAAAGTGCTATATGAATCCTAGTTATTTGTACTTTCTCCTTCTTAGAATTATTTTGTATCATAGCATCACAGATTCAGAGGCTGAAGGGATCTTAATGTTCAGCTAGTCCAAATTTATCCATTTTATGGATGGCAATACTAAGAATCATAGAGAGTAAGTGAATTGTCCAAAGTCATGCAGGTAGTGAGGAGCAGGGATTTAAACCTAGGTCTTCTGAATGTAAATATAGCTCTTGGTACTGTGCCATACTGACTTTGTATATATACTTTGTATATAATTTGTATGTATTGACTTGTATATATATTATATCCTTTTGGGTTTTTTATCCCTAATATGCGTAATATGTACTTAATAAAGAGATATCATAATGTTGAATTTAACTGAGGGAAATTATACGCATAGTAAATATAATTTTTTATGTGAACATGTGTATATATGCATACACATGGGTCTATGTGTGTGTGGAGAGACAGAGAGAGAAAGAGACAGAGAGACAGAGACAGAGACAGAGAGACAAGAGACAGAGAGAGAGCAAGCTATGGCATTCTGTGTTCCTGTGGGCCACAGATAAATTTTCATCAGCATTTTATCTATAGGTGCTAGCATATGCATGCAGATCTATAATGAACCAAAAAATCACATTATTTGATACACCAATCTCAGGAAAGAAAAAGAATTAACGCTTTAAATATTCCCCATGTAGCCAATAATGTATTTTTCAATTCTGCTATAATTTAGTTTCATTTTTTCCCACATATCATGTAGACTGCCTATGTGAAAGATAATTAAATATTAGAAACTAAGTAAATTTGATATTTGAATTTTTGGACCATAGTTTAGAATAATAAAAAGGATGGAATGCATCTCACAAGGGCTGAGAAAAATGCCTTTGTCTGATGTCTTGAAAATCTAATTTAGGAAGAAAAAATGCTTTCAACTGTTAAGAGAAAATCTTGGTTCAGGCCTCAGCCTAGTCAGTAAGGCAAACTCAGGAAATAAGGCAAAGGAGTTTAGTAGCACATCAAGGGAGCAAGCAATTAGTGTGTGGCCTGTCCCTCATTCAAACTGCACAAGGCTTTTTATAGACAGTGTTAAAAAGGGAAAACGTGTCTTGATTGATACATGTCATCAATGAGGACATGCGATTAGTGTAATCTCAGCTCCTCCTTCTCTGCCTTATTTCTTACCTAACCTTAATCACTGAATGGGTGTTGCCTCAGTCAAACTGAGAACTGAGGAAAACCTTAGTTTAAAAAGGCCAAGGTCTCCCACTGCATCCATGATCATCATCAGTAGCCCTGATCTATATCTTGCCACTGGACTCAGATGGCTCAGGAGGAGAAAATGAGGCTGATGACTTGGCATAACCCTCCTTCACTTAAATCCAATTCACTTGCATATCATGGCACCACCTCCCTTATGTCATGGTCCTCTTCCAGAATGAAGGAAAAACAACAAGAATAGGAAAATAGAATTAGTGCTCACACCTACTGCTAACTCTTGCAGGCTGGCTGGGTAGGTATCCAAAGTCTAAAGAAATTTTAAAATGGAGTTACTTAGACTGTCTGTACAAGTGAATGACTGTGTAATACTGAAAAAGTATTGGAAAGGGAAAAAACTTGGCTACTTCTATTGAGCAAGTCATGTAGCACAAAATAGTTATAACAGGAAAAGGGATGGAAATTGAGAAAAATGGGGAGGAGAAAACAAACAAACAAACAAAACCAAGGATAGAACTAGTAATAAAACCCACGGCATCCAATTTCTTTATACAAAAGTTCAAAGTATGAGCTATAGGCAAAATGAAGTTAGAGGTTCCTATGTGGAAGGAAATTTGACCTCAGTTACCACTGAGACTGGTGTAATTGATGGGGCACTAATGATGGATCCCTAAAAGGCCTTGAACTTTCCCACATGGCCCAGTTGCTGATGTTAGTCTGAGGCGTCTGACCCACCCCAGTCCATCTTAATTACTTAATTAGCTTACTTGACACTCCTTAATTCCATCTGGGTCTCTTTCTCAGTTACCCCTGGACTACCCTGGGCTACTTGCCACTCCTAGATCTCATCCAGATCTTCACACAGACTTTCTGTACAAAATATCAATCTTTCCTCCATTAAATTGCTCAGATCCTTAAAATCTGACCTGCTTGTATTGGCATCACAAATATGCAGACTCACTAGGATTCTGGCCCGCTTCCATTGGTGTCACAATAAACTCACTACTTAGATTGAAAGAAGGCTTGAGTGGTTGAATTCTTTCAAGGGAGACCCCCATCTATATCCTGCACTTCAGGGTTCCCAGCATGCTCAGACAGCAAACATTGATTAGTTTGTATGGATATAATAATGTGATAGAAAAAGGAATGTCACAACATTATAAATTGCCTACACATTTATATGCATATACATGCATATGTGTGTAGGTGTACATACATATACATATGTGTGTATATATTGTATATGTATATCTATATATACATATATACTCAGCAGAAGTATATATATATATATAAATAAATACATACAAAAATACATATATGTTTTGTATATGTGGATATGTATATGTGCAGGGAAGAAGATCAATAGAAGTAAAAAAAGATATCATTTTATCTTTTGAGTATACTAGAGACCACATAGGAAAATCATGTAAATGGAGAGTTCAAAAGACACAAGTCCGACACACAGAGACATGATAGAAAACATAAGTAAGACAATCATTGACAGAATCCTAATTTTGAGAGGTTGAAATATAGGTTCTATAAAAAATGAAATTTAATACAGAGGTAAATCTGATTTAGGGAATTTAAAATTACATGAGGACAGGACAACAAAGACAAGACCTGGCAGCAGTTCACAATTAAAAAAAAAAATTGTGAGAGCTTTAGTTGACCAACAAGGAGACTATTGGAATAGTCCAAGCTAGAAGCTGAACTAACAGTTGTGGCTGCATGAGTCTCAGGATCAAGGAGGATGTATGTGTTGTGAAAATGAAAGGATAAAGTTTGATAGTAGATTGGATATGTGGGGAGAGAATGACCAGTAAATGATGACACCAAGGCTTTGAAGTTGGATGATCGGAAGAGTGGAGCTGTCCTTTACAATAATAGGGAAGTTTTAAGAAGAGGTGTGTTTTTGGGAAAAGATAGCAATTTCTGTTTTGAATATGCTGAATTTAAAAATCCTTATGGGATATCCATTTTGAAATACCTTAAAGACAGATAGTGACTCATGAAAGCCCAAGAGAGGTTAAGATTAGATAAGAGTTAAGACTGGTAAGAGGTTAAGGTGAGTGAGCCAGTCATCTGCATAGAAATGATAACGAAATTCCTGGGGGATGATGAGATCAGCAGTGAATGAAGAAATGAATAATGAAATAAAAAGTACTTATTAATTGTTTTCCACATGCAAAGCATTGTGTTAAATACTTAGCTTGCAAAGGCATGGACAGTCCCTTCTCTCAGTGAATTTCAATAAAAATTGAAGGATTTAGGGGCATATGGAAAGTTCCCATTGCCCTTTGGGTTGAACAGTAAAGCCCACTGATGAAACCATATTCATTTCTTATGTTGAACCTTTTGACAATGCCAAGGCTTTGGGATTGTGTGTGTGCATGTGCATGTGTGTGAAAAAACTCATTTTTAGGTCTTCAGTAGCTTTGCCTGATGAGAAGAAAGGAGCTGCAGCACCTCAGGAGTAAAGTGCCTGGTTGCATCTCCCTGTATGATGACTGAGGACACCAGGGTTAAAAGTAGGACCTATGGTGTAAAGATCATTGCTACTGTGAGCATTCTTGTATTCACCTGTCTGAAGAGTGTGTGAAAGAGTGCATAGAGGAAAAAAGGGGGCCCAGGACAGAGCCTTAGGTGCTTCCACAGTTACTGGATGGGATGCAGATTATGATCCAGCAAAGGAGACTGAAACAGTGTTGTTAGGGAAGAGGAGAAACTGGAAGAGAGAACCAATGAGAACAAGGTTTCCAGAAGGATGAGAACATAGAAATGTTATAGATTTGGCCATCACTGGTACCTTTTGAGAGAAGTTTCATCAGAATAAGGCTGAAAGCAAAGAGAAGTTTTAGAAGAGTGAGAAAAGGACATAAAGGCACTTTTTCTAACTGGCTTTTTAAGGAGATAGCTGAGAAGGGGAAGGAATAAATCTAGCAAGGAAGACAATGGGGGAAATCTGCTAGAAAAGGTAGGAAGTAATGATATAAATGTTATATGGACAATGTTGGCTTTACCAAGAAAGAAGGGTCACCTCTTGATTGGAGACTTGAGTGAAGGAAGAGATGATGAGATAAGATACGAGGGAGACAAAAAGTGAGGAGAAGGGGAGAAAGAAGAGTCCATAGAGGATGGCTTCATTTCTTTTTCAATGAAGTATTAGTTAAGATTTTCAAGTGAGAATTTGGGGGAACGGGATGTGATAAGAAGCTTGAGGAGAGAAAAGAAGGTATGAAATAGCTTCTGTGGTGGGTAGAATAGAAAATTGATTGAGGGGGAGGTAGAAAGATTGTCTTGCTGTTGTAAGGGCTCAGCAGTCACTAGATAACATAAATTGTTAGTACATCTCATAAGTCAGTTGTGGTTTCATGACTTTGTCCAACTTTGTTCAGCTTCAGATGAGTAGGAGAAAAAATGATAATGGGAGAAATCTAAATTTGTGGTTTGGCAAAGTATGATTGATGATCAGATAAGAAAACAAAGGATTCAAGAGAGAGGAGAGTATACATTGGAGCTGGTTCACCAAGGCTTAGGGATAAGGAATGGAGAAGAATATTATTAGAGTCAGGGTGATGACTTGGGAAAGTACAGAAAGGTGGTGGGATTGGGGATCAAAATGAAGTTGAGAAAGAGGGGGCAGGGATGGAATGATAAATGATAATAATCAAGACAAAGAAAGTTTGGAGTTCATGAATATGGAAATTGAACATTTTAGGCAAAGTCAAGAGCAAAGATGGGATCATTCCTCTGTGTAGCTGATTTGGAATTGAGAGGAACGAATTGAATTCATTAAGGAAAAGAGAAATTAGGATATTTGAGGTAACATTAGCACTGATGTTATAATATACTATTATGAGTTCAGGAATTGGGATGGCAAGGTAATGAGCTCCCTATCAATGAAAATACTCAGAGGTTGATGACCAATAAGAAGTGTTATAGACATAATTCCTGCATGAAGAAGGATTTTGGACAAGACGAATTTTGAGATCCTTTATAATTCTTAAGAATGAATATCTCTAGGATCTATCAATCCTTTTCCTACATAGGCTTTATAGTTTTCAAACACTTTATTGTTTTAGGCCGGAAACCTTGACTTTGTACCTTCCCTCACCCCTCCCATATACAATCAAGCTTCCATCTTGTCAATTCTACTTCAATAATATTTCCTGCAACTACTCCCTTCTCTCCTCCCAAGAGGTCCCCATCACCTCTCACCTAGACTACTGAAGTATCCTTCTAAATTATCTTTCTGCCTCCATTTTTTTTTTTTTACCTCTTATCTAGCCTTAATTGTTGACTGGGCATTTCCTTGGTCAAACTGAGACCTTTTAAAGACCTTAGCTTAAAAGGGCCAATGTCTCTCACTGTTTCCAGGGCTATTTCAATCATCCTGATCTATATCTTGCCACTGGACCCAGAGGGCCCCAGAGGAGAAAGTGAGGCAGGTGACTTCCCTAGTTTCAATCGATTCACTTGCATGCCATGGCATCACCTCCCCGGTGTCATGGTTCTTTTTGAGAATTCAGGAAAACAGAAGGGACAAGGACAACACTTTTTAATCCATCATCCAAAAAACTGATATATTGAAATTCCTGTATCTGAAAATGCCATTTTCCTGCTCGCAAAACTTCAATGGCTTTCTCATGATTCTAGGATAAAATAGAATATTTCTGACGTTTAAATACCTTTACAATCTGGCTTCAAAATCCAGTCACCTTTGAATCTTCCCTTTCTTTTACACCCTCCCTCCACTCCCACAATAATCATCTGCTAATTCCTGTCATTTCTGCTTCTGAATTTGTCCCTTTACATTTTAAATGAAACCAGTCTTAGTTAAGGTCCTTGTTTCTTCTTATCTGAATCACTTCATGTCTTCTAAGGAGTCTCTCTGCTTCTACTCTCTCTCACCCTCCAATACATCTGTCTTACAGATGTAGCTTCAATCCTTTTTAATGTACAACTCTGATTTTGTCATTCCGTCCCACCCACCCTCAAATCTTAATTTTAAGTGATCATTCATTCCCTAATAAAAAATCCTTGAACTAGTGCTATAGGACTGATATTTACCAGCTTTTCCTACCGCATGAATTAAGTCCATGTCTTCTCCCTTTCTCTCTCAATATGGAATAGAGTCTTCACCCCCTTGAAAACAGACAAGGTTATATTGGCCCCACTTGGCCTCTGCTTCCCTGATGCATTTTTCTGGTTACATAAGGTAAAAATTCTCCTATCTGTATTGGTTTGGGGTCCTTATAACTTTATAAACATCTGAAGCACACTGAAATAACCAGAACCTGCCATGGTACCTAGCCCTGCTGAACACATTTCCATATAGATACTTCCTATCCTTGATGTGTTAGAACAAAGTAAATCTCCTGATTTGTGAGTGCTTCATTTTACTCCAACATCAAACCTGCACTACAAGCATAGCTAAAAGTTGGCATTTAGATCCACCAACATTACTAATGTGGGGTGCCTGAGTATTTGTCCCTAAGATGCCTATAGCATGGGTGGTTCAGGCAGAAATAATAAAGAGTAACATCAAATTTGCAAGAGTTTTTTTTCCCATTTCTTTCCTGGACCTGGGATTTCATTAGTATAAGGAAACTCTTAGTGAGGAAATTCCCCCCATCAAAGCAAATTGGCAACTTTATTTTTGAGAGGTGTTTATAACACCCAGAGGCTAATGCCTTGCAGTGACCATGTATGTGTTAGTATGTGTCAAAGGCAGACTTAGACTCAGGTTCTCCTCATTAGAAGATGTGCCGTGTATCCTCTTAGCATCACTGTTGCTCAATTAGCAAAAAATAGTCAAAAAAGAAAATTACCAGATTGTGAATTTCCTTCTCACTCCCACCCTTTTGTGAGAGACCCTTCAATACAGTTTTATCAAGTGCCAGAGTCTCTGTGTTTTCCCATGATGACTGTTACTAGAGTTCACCTACTCCTGATGCCATTAAAAGGATGTCATCACCATGGGATGCTACCCTTGAATCCTAGAAAGCAAGATCTCTGTGAAACATCATGAAATACCCAGACCAGGAGGAACATAGCATCCTGTTTTATGAGGATTAATTGTGTGGGAATCAGCAGCAAGTGGAATGTAAAAAAAATCAAAAGTATTAAGTAAAAAGGGAGTGTATACATTTATAGCTAAAAGGAAATTTAGGTATCATCCTGTACTTCCTTAATCTTTTTTTTTAATTTCATGGATTCCTTGGCAGACTGGTGAAACACATGGATCTATTCTCAAAAGAAATACTTTAAATGCATAAAATGCAACAAAAAATACATAGAGAGCTGCCAAGGAAACCATTTATACTAAAATACAGTTAGCACAATATAAAAAAAATCCACAAACCCCAAGTTAAAAGCCTAGTATTCATATTTGAAAGTGGACTAGTAAAAGTATTTGATTTAATCAAGGTCAAGAGCTGAAATTCAAACCTAGATTATCTGGCTGTAAATCTAAGATTCTTGCTATTATACAATACTGCCTTTTATAAACTGGAAAAGCTGAATATGGGTTGCCTAAGTGCATTCTTACTAGTGCCAGCCTCCACAAACCTTCTTATTTCCAGTAGAACTGGTTTACATGTGCCAATATTTAGAGACACCTTGCATTGTATGCTCAAGTTATTTCAGCCTCTCTCCTTAGAGTGTGTTGAATTTATAAGGAAACTGGTTACGAGGCTGGATCCATAAGAAATGATACTGGCTTCCCTTTGCAAATTGTAATCCCAAGGAGACTACCCTAGGGAATATGTTTACAATGATACCTTCCTATAGGGAGTTTATAATTTCACACAAAAAAATGGAGATTTCTGCTACTTTCCTATTGATGAAGAATGGAAGCATCTTCCAGAGAAATTTGCCCTATGATGACCTATTTTCAGTTTTTTTCTTTCTTGATATTTCTGTAGCATTTGGCACTGATTCCTTTCCTGTACTTTATGCACCATACTCCTTGTATTTTTGTGACCCTGTTCTCTCCTTGTAGTCCTACTAGCTGTAGGACATCTCCTCAATCTCCTTTCTTGGATCATTTTACCTATTCATCCAGGTAGTCTTTAATACCTTCCTCCCTCCTTGAGGACTCTGTCCTCAGACTTCAAATCTCTCTTCAGATTCTCTTTCCATGATCTCAGTAATTATCATGTCTATTTAAATGACACCTAGTCCTAATCTCTTTTGAGTTCTATTTCACAAATTATATCCCAAATTGCCTGATGGAACTTCAGGTGAATGGTCTCTACTCAACTCAAATTCAACGTGTACAAGAAGGAGCATATCATCTTTTCATTATTCTGCCTCTCTCTCCACCCATTCTCCTACTTTTTCTATGTTGAGGGTATTATCACTTTTTCAGTCACCTAGGTTCACAATATTGAAGTTGTCTTTGCTGTTGCTCTCTCTTCTTCACCCCAACCTATATTCTATCAATGATCGTGTCTTCTGGATTCTTTGTTCATGACACATGTTGCATCTGTCCCCTTTTCTCCACTTCCATAGCTACCATTGTTGATCATCACTTCCCACCTGGGCCATTTTAATGGTTTCCCAATTAGAACTGATTTCCCAGCTTCTAGTGTCAGTCCTTTATATTCTATCCTCCACACAAAAACCTAGATAATTGATCTAAATCATGTTAAATCTTGCTACTACCATGTTCAAGAAATTTCAGTACTTTTCTCTTACCTCTACGATTAAATACAACCTCCTCAGATTGGGCTATAAAGGCTTTTGCAGTCTGGGTTCTGCCATCTTTTCCAGTTTTATTCACATTTTCCCCCTTCTTACTTTTTTCCAGCCAAAGTAGCCTTATCTCTGCTGCCTGAACCTAGCTTTCTATTGTCAACTTTTGGGCACCATCACGTTACCTCTACCTCTTAGAATCCCTGGCTTCCTTCCATTCCTGGAGAGAAGAGACTGTCTTTATATCCCTGGCACATAGCTCACTGCCTAGAATATAGAAGGAATTAAGTAAGCTCTTGTTGACTATACAGTGGGAAGTCTTTATGATTTCCCCTTATTTTAAGTGCTATCACATTCTGCAAATTATATTAACATAGGACCACAGATTAGGATCACAGGAATATTAATTGAAAGAGGAATACTTACCTGGTTAGGGTAATATTCTCTCAGCATATAGTAGGTTTCTGGCAGTGCTTTTGCCTTATCTTTTAGCTACTAGCCCCCGCTATTTGCCCCCAACACAGTGATTTACATGTAATAGTCACCTAATACATATTTGGGGGATTATTGGATGCACAGTCCAAAAATGGCAATGGTTAATCATTCTAATCTGGATGAATTCACAGATTTTTCATGGGAGCTCTGTCAATGGCCCTACTGAGAAAATATTGTGTGCCTTATTGATAAACTAGAGCTTGAATCAATTCCTATCTTTCATAAACAACCAATTCTAACAATGGATATGTTATATAACATATATATATATATATATATATATATATATATATATATATATATAAATATATATATATTTTTTATATAAATCACCTTGATTCTCTCAAAAGTCATATAAAGGTACTCAATTTATTCAATTTGTATTATTAATAGCTAATTCCTTAAATATTTATTAAGTTTACAATGTATCAGACATTAGGAATATAAAGAAAAAAGTACAAACAGGCCATGGTCTGAAGCAATTTATTTTCTTACAAAAATTCTGTTCAGAGATAGGCAAATAAAAATGCATACATCCAGATATGTAAGAACACATATAAAAGAAGCAGAAAATAATTTCAGTTTATAAATTATAATTTCATGTAACCATCAGTACTAATTTTTATACTCACAAATATTTTACACATACATATTTATATATACATACACATATGTGTGTAAGTGTATATACAAATACATGTGTATGTATGTGCATGTGTGTGTATATGTATATGTATATATATATATATAATATATAATATATATTATGCTCCTGTTTAGAAGTTGAAGAGAAAGTTCTTTATTGGAGAAGTTGGGAAGTTTTTCATGGAAAGAGGTGGTAGCATTTTCACTAGACTTTGAAGAAGGGGTGGAGCTGGGTGTGAGCATGGAGGAGAATATACATAGCTTGCAGATAAAAATTTTTTTAAATTGTTTCAGTAATCAAATAACAAGTGTATATTTTCTTTCCCTTTCAACCTCATCCCTCTACTATTTGGGGCAAAAAAACCCACCCAGAAACAAACAAAAAACAAACAAAAACCCTGCAAAATCTTTGTAACAAATATAGAGTCAAGTAAGGTGGGCCACACCTGTGGTCCAGCTACTGGGGAGGCTGAGGCTAGTGGATCACTTGAAACTGGATGTTCTGAGCTGCAGAGATCTACACTACACTACAGAAGTTCCTGGGTTGAGTGATCAGCAGGTTGTTTATTGAAGGGTGAGTTTGCCCTGGTCAGAAACAGAGCAAGTCAGTTTTCAAGCTAAAGGAGCCCCTCAGTGGCCTCTGCATTTCTTTCAGTGATGAGAGGGACACCCGATTTCAGAACAAATAAAAAGACCCAAATATGGATCGTCAAGCAGAACAAATCCCCACCAAAATCATTTTTGAAAATCTAACTTGAAGTGCTTAGTACCCTGTTCTCTGAGTTTGTACTCTGTTCCCACCATTGTATAAAATAACTTCAGGTACCTGTTGTAAAATGACCTTGTACTCAATGTTCTTGTCAAAGACAATCTCAGTTTTAAAGAATGCAATGTCCTTCTTTCCTCCATCAATTTCCCTCCCCCGACTTCCTTACCCCCAACCAGCAGCTGCTCTCGTTGACTCAGAAATTCCAGATGAGAGTGTGCAGCAACCGTGCCTCAGGGTAAAACCAAGCTAAACAGCGTTCAGTTCAAAGTTCCAGCATGTAAAACTAATTTTGTCAATGTGTAGTCATACTCTGCAGTGACAGGGAGTGGAGGAGGGGCTGGGAGCAGAAAAGGGGAGAGGCAGGCAGAGAGGTGGTAGTATCATGGGAGAACCCCATTCCCACAAAGAACAAAAAGTTTGGTTCAATCATCTGGCTTCTAACAGGTACATCACCTTTTGCAGGAATCATGTAAGAGCTCATAAGCTAAATGTTGTTATGGAGAGAGGTCAAGTACTTGAATGACAAAGCTCTCAAAGAAGTTTAGATTCTGTAGTTAGAATTGAAAAGAATGTTTTAGGAAGGTTGTAAAAATTACAAAACTTCTCTTATTTTCAATAAGGAAATGATGCACACTATTCTAATCTAGGGAGTTAATTTCCATCCATTTCTTCAAGGGGGTGGAGGAAGGGAAGGTAGCAAGTGTTTATTAAATGTCTACTTCATGCCAGGCACTGTGTGAACTGCTTTACAAATATTATCTCACTTGATCCTCACAACAGCCCTAATTCATGAACCATGATTTACTTTGAGTCTTACTCTAAACTGACAAGTCATCTTGTTGAATCCTGGTAATAGTGTGCACATATTGGTGTCAACCATGTAACATTTATTGAAAACTTGACATAAATGAAAAGAAAGGAGAAATAAAGCATTTAATTTATCATTAAACTTTTCAGATGTTCAATAAAGTGAAATCACTGGCATTGTGTATTTCTGGACACGTAGATCTCTGCCCTCATATCTCTCTCTCTTCCTTTGCCTCCTCTCCCTTTCTACCTGCCTCATTTGCTCTCTATCTGTCTGTCTATCTCTCGCAGTCATAGGACATAGAGCTCCTATTTTGTGCAAAGCAGTTCAGGTTTAAAAGGCTGTTATGGGGAATAGCAAATAGGTTTAAAAAAAGTAAAGATAAGAATAGACAGGTACCTATAATAACCATAACTTTTGATCCAGAGTTCCAGTAGATGGCTTGTAACCTTTAAGGTGATTACTGATAAAAAAGAAAGGCTCGATGAATACCAAAATGCATTTAACAATACTTTTGTGATAATAAAGTATTAGAAATGAAATAGATGCCGGTTGATTGAGAAATGACTAAACAAATTACAGTATATAATTTTAATCATTTATTATTTCTCAGTAACAATGAACATTGTGAATACTGAGATGTATTGAAAGACTTACACATAATGATGCCTCCTGGAATTAGCAGACCCAGGAAAACAATATACACAAAGATTATAACAATTTCCACATAAAGAACATCAATCACAAAGCAGCAAAAATTAATGTTATGATACTATATAGAGCAAGTCTAGTCCCTAGGAAGATATAAGAAAACTTCTTGGAAAGGTGGAGGAAACATCACATAAAAATTAACTTTTTCAATGATGAGTTTTCCTCTTTTTTTTCTTTTTCTTTTCAAAAGTGTTTGTGAGATAGTTTTCTGGGAGGGGACAGGAGAAAGCATGGGGGAAATATAGGTGATACAAAAAAGAATATAAATTAAACCTAATCAAATGTCAAAATTGAATTTATATTTGCTTCTGGAGTTAATTGAGAGGGAGCCAAGTGGAATCTATTGGCTAAATGAAGATGGAGTCAGTGATACGGTAAGATCTACACTTCAGAAGTTATTAAACTTTGGCAATTGAATAGAGCATGGTTTTGAGATGGTGAATGCTTGAGGTAGGAGACTATTTCAATAGTCCAAGCCAGAAATAAATGACGAAGGTCAAAACTAGTGCCATAGCCATAGGGATAGAGGAAGTGGAAGGGGAATTATGATAGAAATGTGGTAGAGATAGGAAAGATCCATAAATGAGCATAATAGATAACAGATTTGAATATAATATATTGGTACCTTTAAAACTGCTGATCCATGAAAGAATCAAGTAGGTTCTACTGAACTATTTGTCATAGGAAGTATTCAAATAGGGCTAGGGGAAATACTTGTCTGGACTTCTCTAGAAGTCAGCATGAAGTAGTACTGAATTCTTCAGTCTGAATATAATGGCTCTGACATCTACTAGCTGTGTAACAAAGGAAGATTTCTTTCAGAGCCTCAGGTACCTCATATGTAAGATGGAAGTCTTAATATTTGTATTAAAACTTGTAAAGAAAGAATTTCATTGATGCTAAAACAGTTATTTTTGGAAGGTACTATCACATTGGGCAGGAAGATAGATTATGTAACTTTGGAGACCCCTCTGCTTCTAAAATTTTAGTAGAATCTTAGTTAAACATATTTGGTTACATTCATTCGAACCTAAGATGCCACCAGAAACTGATAATTCTGCAAGATCACTCCAACTTTGATATTCATAAGTCATCAACTTCCCCTGCTTCTATGACCTTTCTGAATGAAGAGTGGAATGGAGAACTCTCCAGACAGCCATTTAAGGGAGGTTCCCTTGGTCAGTCATCCCTTCTTATCTCACCTAGCTCTATTCCTTTAGATTTTTCATCATGGCCTCTGACTGGGTACCTTTCCTCCCCTTCTTTCAGCTTTCTTTTGTGTGTTATCTTCCCTCATTAGATTGTAAGATCTTTAAGGGTGGGAACTGTATTTTTCATATTTGTATCCCCAATGCTTAGCCCACATGTTGGCACTTAATAAGTGTTAATTAACTAACGGACTTCTTTTGTGAATGTAGATGAGGCTTTAGTTATCGCAACAGCATGACAAGTCATTGTAAGTAGCATTTATGAGGGACATAAACTTCATATTCTTTGGATCCTTGATAGTATTCCCTTGAGTTTTTATGCTTGACTAGAGGTCAGCTTCTTGTTGGAGGTCCATTTAGTTGTCCTTAAAAATTTAGGGATGCAAAGAGCTGTAACAAATGCAGGGTGACTGGGGTTTTTTGCCCAGTGGTGTCTGCAAATTAACAGTTTTCTTCAGCATCATGGAAACGATTTTTTTCCACTTTGTTATTAAAACAAGAAACCACCAGAGAGCCCATGTCATGGTAGCTCTTCAAAAAACTACTTTTAGAATTTTCTTTCTCCTCATCTCCTACAGTCTCATCAACAATCATAATCTCACTATGTCCTAAAGTCCCTGAGTTGAATTAAGGAGTATCCTTTATGCTGCTTGTCCTGGTTGGAAATGTCTAGTTATATTTCTACTGATATCAGCTGCTCATAACCTTAAGAATTACACAGCATGTATATTAACAACAAGGGAGATGGCTTGTTTATCAAAACAAAGCCCTTCTCTCATCCCAATTCCTCAAACCAACACTCTTTCCGCTACATGCAGGGAGTGATATAGGGCTTTTCTCTCTTTTTTTTTTGCCTTTGCTTCTTGGAATAAATGTGAAGTCCTTTTTTTATTTTTTTAAAGATTTTCTTTAATGGATTTTATTTGGTGTAATTCCTTCCAAGGAACATATTTTAGTATGCTGAAGAACTGTGCTATTTTTGCAATATTCTGTTCACTAGTACAGAATGAAGCCCGTCAAAGTTTTTAGTTAATGATCTCCATGAACATAGCAGCAACAAAATTACCCCCTAGAGGCCAACCGTCTGGAGGTAAGGGTTTCCAATCTTTGCCAGGCTGATCCTTGGAGGTCAAATAAAGCAGCTGCTATTAAGCCTGTACCCAAAATATTCCAACTCAGTAGGATTTGCTCAAACTTATGTTCAACTGGCATAGGCTTTGAGAACACAGGCTCACCTTCATGAGCTTTAGAGCAGGGATTTAACAGAGGTCATAAGTGAGAGGATCCATAAAAAGAGGAACAGATTATGGAGAATGTCATTTCACCTCCTTAGGCCTGAGTTTCCTGACCTACAAAAGGACACATAGGAACTTTATGATATCTAAGATCTCTTCTACCTCTAAGATCTATAGACCAATGATGATCAGTTTGACAGTTCAGCCTAGTCTTCCAGGCCAATAGAGAGGGAACTAAAACCTAAATCTTTCTTAGTTGTCCTCTCTAAGACCAAAGTAAAAAACAAAACAGTGCAAAACCCTTCATTCTTACTACAAGTTATTATTATAAGTTACATGAGTTATTATAAGTAATATCTTCACCTCACAGGATTGCTGAGAGGAAAGCTTTGTAACCCTTAAAAAAGTTGAAGCTATCATTTCTATCGTTATCACGACTAAGAATGTAGTATATTATAAAGAACACTTAGCTAAGAATCAAGGACTCTGATTTTTACTTTCAGATAGTTCCATAGTTCCATGAACTTGATGAAGGCGCGTGTAATCTCTGAAGCACTTTCTTTACCTATTAAATTAGGATATTGGAATAGATGATTCCTCTGGTGCCCATATGATTCATCTTCTGCTGAGTTGTCCTTTTTCTAAAGTGTAGAGTTAACCAAGCCAACCCTTCTTTAGGAAACTAAGTGGTATCTTATTACCTTCAGAGTCAAATGGAAAGTATCTTGGGCATCACAGCTCTTCACAACAGCACAGGTTATTCCTACCTTTCTAGTTTTAGGACTTTTTCTCTTCCACCCTCTTTATTGTTCAGCCGCACCACCCAATTCTCTGCTTTTCAAACATGGAACTCCATTGCCTGTTTTCATGCCTTTGAACTGACTGTGAACCATGCTTAACATGTTTTTTTTCACCTCTTTTAGTTTTCCTGGTTTATTTCAAGACTGAACTCAAATTCTGCCTTTCGTAAGAGGCTTTCCCTAATCTCAGCTGCTTGTGTATTTTCCTCTGAGATGATCTCTCTCTCTCTCTCTGTCTCTCTCTCTGTCTCTGTCTCTCTCTCTCTCAATCTCTCTCTCTCTCTCTCTCCCTCTCTCTGTCTCTCTCTCTGTCTCTCTCTGTCTCTCTCTGTCTCTCTCCTCTCTCTGTCTCTCTCTCTCTCTCTGTCTTTCTCTCTCTCTCTCTCTGTCTTTCTCTCTCTCTCTCTCTGTCTCTCTCCTCTCTCTGTCTCTCTCTCTCTCTCGCCTTCTCTCTGTCTCTCTCTCT